>JAVSCE010005742.1:0-421919 GCA_032199065.1 Smutsia gigantea | reverse complement strand
CAACCTAAGTGTCCATCAGTAGATGAATGGATAAAGAAGAGGTGGTACGTATACACAATGGAATATTATTCAGCCATAAGAAGAAAACAAATCCTACAATTTGCAACAACATGGATGGAGCTAGAGGGTATTATGCTCTGTGAAATAAGCCAGGCAGAGAAAGACAAGTATCAAATGATTTCACTCATATGTGGAGCATAAGAGCAAAGAAAAAAACTGAAAGAAAAAACAGCAGCAGACACAGAACCCAAGAATGGACTAACAGTTACCAAAGGGAAAGGGACTGGGGAGGATGGGTGGGAAGGGAGGGACAAGGGGTAAAAAGGGGCATTACAATTAGCAGACATAATGTTGGGGGGGTCACGGGGAGGGCTGTACAACTCAGAGAAGACAAGTAGTGATTCTATAGCATCTCACTATGCTGATAGACAGTGACTGTAATGGGGTTCGTGGGGGGGACCTGATGAAGTGGGGAGTTTAGTAACCATAATGTTGCACACGTAACTGTAAATTAATGATACCAAAATAAAAATAATAATAATAAAAAAATATAACCTGAGACATATTTTTAAATGTTTGAGTTTATTTGAGCAAAAATTGATTTGAATTGGACAGCACCAAAGCAGAAGTGGTTAGGAGCATACAGCCAATAGGAAGCAAGGAAAGACATACAGAGAAAGTGTGGAAAAAAGAAAAGAAATTATTTGATTGGCTGTAACTTAGAACCTAGCTGGCTGTGTATGAGTGGTTGTCCTTAGCATTTTGATTTCATAACCTTGAGACATTTGTAGCCTTCGATTTGGGCATGCTTATGTAGGCCTCTCAGTCACCTAAGGTCAGCCACCTCAGTCTGATGGCCTCCTTGATTCATTAACACCTTACAATGCAGTTTTTTTCTAAAATTATTTTCAATGTCCTAGTCTCATCTTCCATAACAGACCAGAAACTCCATAAGACAGGGAAGGGCCTGATATTGCCCTTGACTAAGATATTGTTTGATGGTATTAGATTAAAATGGAAAAGATTATTACTATTGTTGAAGTTCTCCCATAGGAAGTATAGTCATTGATGCAGATGTATATAGTCAAAGTCAGAAGATGGAAGTCTAGTATCTGTAAACTGTTTCTGTTACAACAGTATTTATGTACATAACGTACTTAAGCAGTAACTCAGTAAAAATGGTCAAAGCATCTAACATGTCAACGCAGCAAAGAAAACAGGAAAGCCTTTATAGCTGAGGTAATTGATAACAATAATTATCAAAAAGAAACACTCCCCCCAAGCCCAAAGGGCAAATGAAAGGAAGTCAGAAGGAGAAAATATGAAGCAAGTTGATAAATCTCCTCTCTCCAAATAAATAATGTTTAAATTAATTCCAAAATAGCTTTATTAGGTTTTAAGTATAAGCCAAGAACTCAAACCTGTGTTTTCCTCAATTCTATTCACAGTTACAGAAAAAATTCCACCACAATGTATTCTTAGACAAAACCATATTTGAATTTCTTCAGTTTAAGTTATAATCTACCACCAGCTTTCTACAAACAGTAGGTCATGTTCCCTGTTATTCAAACCAGTCCCCTTCAAACCTTCTTTCCAAAACACCATTAACTAAAAGGCAAGTGCGCTTATCCCTGGGCACCTGGGAGCACCCCCTCTGAAGCAGTGCACCACAAATGTGAAATTTCTCATATAAGTTACTTATCTTAAAATGCAGGAGAATCGTTCACTGTATTCATAATACATCTGTGTCTGTTTTCATATAAAATTAATAATTTTTTTTATCATCAAGAAAACCTGATACTCCAGGAAGGGGGGCCATGTGTCAATGGTGTGCCCTGCAGTACAAACTGATGTGTGCTGAATGTAACTTCCCAGTAAGGTTCTGAGCCCAGTCTTCAATTTTAGCAATCTCATTAAGCTCTTTCTTCCATATGCCCAAAGATATAGTACAACAATAAAAATATATTTGCTTCCCTGAGAAAGAGAATATCGGAAGTTCACACATGGGTTCTTCTCATGCAATAATAAAAGAAATTTTTTAAACATGAAAAACAATAGAGGAGATGAAGAGCTATGGTGCTAAGGCTGTGGCGTGCCTTAGTGCTCCAAGCAGAATACATGAACTTAATGAAGCTAATGTTTCTACGTTGAACAGAGAAAATTTCTTCTTAATGGTTTCTTCTTAGTGTAACTCATATTTATGTCAAGGAGCCTTACATTTCCCTAAGGGCACATGTTCAGGGTTTTTGCCTTCAAACTTCATTGATATACAAACCCTCCTAAGGCCCAAAGTAGCAATGCAAGCAAGCACTGAGCCTTGCCTTTTCAAGAAAAGAGCAATCCTTGTACTATTTGCTCATGTCTAAACTGTTTGACGTAAGATGCTTAGCCCAGTAGTATCTGAATATGGTGTATTAAATGCTATTTATAAAAAGCAAAGCCATGCTAATGTGCCTATCTGCCCCCTACTGCTTAATAGTATTAAAGATTAAAGCCAATTGCTTTGTAAACTGAAGAGACTGTAACAGTTTCTTGGCAAGTGCTTCTCGTCAGCATTCCAGATAAGGTTGCTATTAAATTTTTTCTGTTATGGATGGCTGACTTGGGTCATTATATACTTAAATTGAGTTGCTGTCATTGTTATATAATGAAATGAAAAAGCCTTCGGCCTATAGCAATGTTGTGCGCCTTTTAAAGAATGGATACCACTACCTGATTTATAAAAATTGGGTCTGTTTGCATTATACCACCAAGCTCCTGGGTGTTTCAAAGTGATTTAAATGAAATATCCAAAGAATTCCCATGTATTTCAAAGACAAACAGCTGAGTTTTACATTAACCTGCTTTCAATAATCATTGGAACTTACTGAGTGACTACGGGATGTAGCAGATTCGAGGTTCTTTTTTCTGTCTTATAATTTAATTATATCTTGCTCTGAAGCGAGGATAGTCAAGAACCTGGATTTTTCATAATCCTATAAATTACTTGTTCAGATTAAAGAACAGTCATCCTGATCTCTCATTCTAAGCATGCTATTTGACAATCCTCTTATGACTTGAGAAGGCTATATATTATTTTAATTCTTAAGTGGGCCAAAAGGGTAGTATAAAAAGAGATGAAGGATGACATCACATTTCTTAGGTTTAAGTCTTCTTTTCATCTAATACAAACAGAAAATTCCAGCTACCACTTCTATGGGGAGAAATAATTTTCTTCTCCCTCTCCCGGTTTGTAATATCCCAACTCTATCAAATTATAGAGAAGTAAGTTAGTCACACTTTTAAAATACTTATTTGAAAATATTACCTATGTTTTGAATTGTTTTCTCTTTCTCCTTAACTTTTCATAACTTGAGATACAGTAATTCCCTTTTCTGATACATGTCTATCCAATAGGAATATAATAATTTCATTAATATTTTAAGATCAAAGACTCCAGAAAAACTGAATTTCAAAATTCAACAGATGGACAGATTCAACAACAATGCAGATCTTTTCCCTCTGCAGTTCATAGCAATATGAATGCTTTGTTACAAGTCAGCAATATTTCAATGTAAACTGGAATGACATTTTCTTTCATTTATAATATTCTCTAACAAGTGGAAAACTCCTGCATTTTGAATTGATCCAATAACTCAAGAATACATGAAATTCTAATCATTATCCCTTTTCTAGGTCCTTTAACACTTCACTCTCACTGCTCTGCTTCTCTGGGAGAAATGTTTGCCGCTCCACTATATCTTTATCTGCGTGCTTCAAACTACAAAGAGAGAACACTCAAATGCTTAGAAAGAATTTGCTTTATTATGTGGCTCTACTGAGACTAATGCTGCAATCACAAAAGCCCTGTGAAGATACTTGTATATTTAAGCAGATATATGATTTTTCCCAACAATGGAAAGCAATTTATGGCTTTTGCTATTGCTCCAGAAGTCCTTCAGAAAATGGTACTTGAAAGAATAATGTTATAGAATGCAGAGATATCTTTTTTTTGGTATCATAATATACACTTACATGAGCAGCAGTGTGGTTACTAGACTCCCCCATTATCAAGTCCCCCCACACCCCATTACAGTCACCGTCCATCAGTGTAGTAAGATGCTAAAAAATCACTACTTGCCTTCTCTGTGTTACACTGCCTTCCTCGTATGCTCCCCCCCGCCCCGCTACATTATGTGTGCTAATCGTAATGTCCCTTTTTCCCCCTTCTCCCTCCCTTCCCACCCATCCTCCCCAGTCCCTTTCCCTTTGGTAACTGTTAGTCCATTCTTGGGTTCTGTGAGTCGGCTGCTGGGTTTTTTTGTTCCTTCAATTTTTGCTTTGTTCTTATACTCCACAGATGAGTGAAATCATTTAGTACTTGTCTTTCTCCACCTGGCTTATTTCACTGAGCATAATACCCTCTAGCTCCATCCATGTTGTTGCAAATGGTAGGATTTGTTTTCTTCTTATGGCTGAATAATATTCCATTGTGTATATGTACCACCTCTTCTTTATCCATTCATCTACTGATGGACACTTAGGTTGCTTCCATTTCTTGGCTATTGTAAATAGTGCTGTGATAAACATAGGGGTGCATATATCTTTTTGAAACTGGGCTGCTGCATTCTTAGGGTAAATTCCTAGCAGTCAGATTCCTGGGTCAAATGGTATTTCTATTTTGAGTTTTTTGAGGAACCTCCATACTGCTTTCCACAATGGTTGAACTAATTTGCATTCCCACCAGCAGTGTAGGAGGGTTCCCTTTTCTCCACATCCTCACCAACATTTGTTGTTGTTTGTGTTTTGGATGTTGGCCACCCTTACTGGTGTGAGGTGATATCTCATTGTGGTTTTAATTTGCATTTCTCTGATGATTAGCAATGTGGAGCATCTTTTCAGGTGCCTGTTGGCCTTCTGAATTTCTTCTTTGGAGAAGTGTCTGTTCAGATCCTCTGCCCATTTTTTAATTGGATTATTTGCTTTTTGTTTGTTGAGGTGGGTAAGCTCTTCATATATTTTGGATGTCAACCCCTTATTGGATATGTTATTTATCAATATATTCTCCCATACTGTAGGATACCTTTTTGTTCTGCTAGGAGATATATCTTTAAAGATTATCTGGGCCGACCAGCAACCTGTAGACATGACAGTTAATGCTGGTCAGTAAGCTCAGAAATGGCAGTACTGTTGCAAGCACACTGCATCGAGTGAATGAGGCACCAGGCTGAAGCTTGAGTCTGGGGAGTGGCATTTGTGATACAGTGTCAGCCTTTGAAAGTACAGCAAATGTCTCATTCAGGTCTGCTTTGGGAACTTTCATTGTTTTACCTTTTAACAAGAGTTATTTTCTAGAAAAATACAGCTTCCTAAAATCCAATCCAGTCAGCAGAAGATGGAACCCTGTGCAGGGTTAGGAAAATGCACAGATCCCAGACGTCTGTATTTTGGAGACTCTTTCCTAACCTCTGTCCCAAGTTACATCTGTAGGATTTAGGTTCCAAGGTGAATTCTTTAGGCTTAGCACCTGTCCCAAGTTACATCTGTAGGATCTAGGTTCCAAGGTGAATAATTTAGGCTTAGCACTAAGGTTTGAGTCTTAAGTTAGTGTCATGGATGAAATTAGCTACCAAGTGGAACTTTATGTATGAGATAGCTGCTCTTCTGTGGCCAGTATCAAGAAAACTTGGGAATCTGATTACAAGCTCTTGGAAGAAAGTTTTACCAGTAGGGTTTCTGCTCTCATGCAAGAAATCCAATGCAATATCAGATTATTTTAGTCAGAAAGTACTTCTAGAACAAGAGCTGGTGCTGGAATAATAATATAAACATCAAGTACTTATATAATGTTTAGTGTTCTAAGAATTTTATGGATATTAATTCATTTAATCCTCACAATAATCCTCTGAGGTAAGTTCTGTCATTATCCCCATGCCACAGGCACAGAAACTGAGATACAGAGATTAGTGAGGTCTCTCAGCAGGCAATGGTAAAGCAAATTTAAACCCCATGGTCTGTGTTCTCCCATGACAAGGAGGAAGTCGAGGTAAGATGAGACAGGAAAAGAAGGGTGAGACAATGAGGTCACAGGTCTGGTTGGAGTGAAACGAGCCTTGAGGGGAACACTAAGAGACGACTCTAATTGGCTTGGGATTACCAGTCCTTGGAGAATTTTGAATGCACTATTGAGAGTCATTTGATCAGAAAGACATTATGGGTTATGGGCATGTGGATAATGTAATTTAAGAAAATATATTTTAGCAAGATAAACTAATATAAGGGAAGCTACTTTAATATAACCAAAGAAAAAACGTTTTGGACAGCAATTCAGCATTGCCCTGCAAAGGTAAACATACACACATCCTCTGAATCAGCATTTACACTTACAGTACAAATGCTCAAAACACCCTTGCACATGAGTATCAGCAGGTATATATAGTAATATTTGTCCATAATAGCAAATGCTAAAAATATAAATTATTTTTAACAGGAGAATGAAAAAATAAATTATAATATAATCACACAATGAAATATTATATAGCAGTGAGAAATTAATAAACTGCATCTATACTCATAGATGAATCTTAGTAACATGCATATACTTAGTAACATGCATATACTTAGTAACATGCATATACTCATAGATGAATCTTAGTAACTGCATCTATACTCATAGACAAATCTTAGTAACAGATGAATCTTAGTAACAACATAGACGAATCTTAGTAACATGGAGTTAAAGCAAAACTGAAAGGCCTTATATAACATTAGAATTTTATAAAACCCCCAAAGAAGTAAAAAAATATATATAGATATAGATATAGACAGATAAATACACATACATATGATGAAAATTATTTTTTAAAGAAAAAAAAGAAAAATGTAAAGTTCAGCTCAATGATGTGTGTTGGGAAACAGGAACTTGGGTTAGGAGAATACATAGGTATATGCAGGTTCCTTTCAATGATCTATTCCTTGAGATAAGTAGTGGTTTCATGAGTGTTCATTATTTTGTTAATAATTAAATATATAAGAAAGAAGGAGCATTCAGAATGATCCAGGTAAGAAGGAAAAATAAAAGAAAGGAGAGTAAGGGGAAGAAAGGAGGGACGGAAACAAAATCAGCAAATAAGGCTTCAGGATAATAGGGGCTGTGGAAATGGGTGCCATAGAAGCATCACTCCAGCTTCCAGAATCTTCTAATTCCTAGTTCAGTCCTCTTTCTACCCTCCCACAACTGGTTTCCTGTAAGAGAATAACTCTTTTTATCAAATCTTACCTGTTTTTATATTGTTCACAACACCTAACTCAGAACCAGGCAAATCATATACCCTCAAAAATTATAAGGACAGTGAATACAATGGAGTGGAAAAGTCACCCACATGGCCAGATAATGTAGATAGGCCTCCAAAATCACTGTTCTCCAACTCAGATATCCTTTCTACTATGTTCCTAACATTGTGCTTCTGCTGGAATATATCCAGTAATGAAAAGATCACTGTTTGGGGACAGTTTGTTTCATTGTCAAACAGCTAGAATTTCTAGAAAGGTATTCCTCATAAAAATCCCAAATGGATTACTATAAGAACTAGATCTTCTCTGTAGGACAATGAAAAACAAGTTTATTCCCTGTCCAAGGAAACAGTTTTTCAAATATTAAAGAAAAATATTAAGTCCTGTAACTTGCCTTTTTTCCAAGAAAGCTTTCCTAGTCTTTAAAACATGGTTTTCAGGCCCTTTCCTTCTTGGCACCTTCTCACCAGTGCTGTTTGGAACAACAACACTCTCTTTAAAGCACAGTATCCAGAAATGAACTCAGTTCTCCAGATGAGGCCTGATCAATGCAGAGCACAAAGGACTTGATAAAACTTAATCTAAGGTCAGTAGTTCTAAATTTGCCATGTGAAAAGATGTTGACAATGGACCTATGAAACAAGAAACCAGAAATGAAGAATTGAAGGCAAAAACCTTTCATTTTCTCAGATGAACGATTCCATGGGTATCATAGAAATAAGAACATATATCTGCAAAGCACTCTGGAGCCCATTAAATGCTTCCATGTGCATCTCATCTAGTTTTTGCAACACTCTCAGTCAGGTGTTGGTATCCGCATTTTTCAGATGAGAAACCAAAATCATGGAATGAGTAAAACTCATACGTTCTTCCCCTAGAGTCTAGTACTCCTTCTGCAGTAGCATGCTGCTTCAAATAATCAAATAATCATCAAATAGCTGACCCCCCTCTAAACAACAAACTAGGGAAAAAAATTTGCAACAGAGACCTAAATACATCATTGATTTTAAAAATCAGTAAGAAAAGGACTGGCAATCCAATAGAACAATGGACAACTAATTCATCTGGCAGGGTCACAGAAAAAAGAAATACAAATAGCCAATAAACATGCTTTAAGATGCTCAGTTTGACTCATAGTTTCACAACGCAAATTAAAGCATCAGTGGGTTCTCTTTTTTCACTAACCAAATTGGCAAAAATTAAGAAAACATTTGATAATGCACAGTACTGGTAAGAGTGTGGGGATAATAGAAACTTTTCTACTGAATGAAAGAATAAATTAATGCTCTGGGTGTGGAAGTGCATTTTGGGTTCAAATTTTTGAAGGTCAGTTTGGAAATAGCTATTTAAATATGAATACATTTGCCCTTTGACCCATCAATTACACTTTTTAGAATATGCCCTCAAGGCTTACCTAAATGCGCAAAAATATTTGTTCAAGGATGTTTATTGTTGCATTGCTTACATTAGCAAGAAAATGGAGACATTCTAAATATCTGTCTTTAAGGGATTATTAAATAAAGCACAGTACATCCATACAATGGAGCACTGTATGGTTATTTAAAAGATGAGGTATGTTCATTTCTAATCCATGGAAATATGTCTGCAGTATATTAAGTGAAAAAGTGAATTTCAGAACAATACATAATATAATTCCACTTGTAAAAGAACAACACACGTATATGTTGTCACTTACATGCATAACTATTCATATTGTGCGTGTTATACATATGCAACACCTGTTTATGAGAACAAACTGTCTGGAAGGACTTGATACATTACCAAAACATCAACAATGGCTATTTCTGGAAAGAGTGCAAGATGGGGAATAGCAGGGGACTTTTATACTTCTGGACTCTTGGATAATATACCATTCTCAGTAACAGGTCTGGAATACTTTGCAATGTCTAAACATTACAAAAAGTTTTATACAATGGAGTTTCCTTTTGAAGCAGAAATTCATCAAGCCCCTTACTTTTTATTTACTAAGCAACTACTTAGTGTCAAGCATTACACTAAGCACTGTAAACATCAGTTTATTTAAAATAATCCATACATTAAAACCCACATAACTTAAGTGTTAACATCCATCCCTACCACAAAAGTGTGATCCAAACCTCCAATATTCTGACCCATTGACTGCAGTAGGCCAAAAGGGATGCACATATTTAGCCAACTAACCTGTATCTAATGATGTGAGAAAAATCAAAATAGCAAAAATTCATATTTCAAAGGACCTCAAGGGGAATGAAGTTTACAAATTCACAATCAATGGAATAGGAGAGTTGTGTATTATGGTTTCTTTGTCAGTGAGGCCAAAAATTGACTCCAGACTCTAATTTCTTAGAAGCATCAGATCTTTTAGATTATGTTGTCACCATTTTCAAAAGGAGCTATGCATCCTGATGAAGTTTTCTGCAAAAAGGTAAGTTCCCCACAGGATTGATTTATCTTTCCATCAATCACCATCCAGAAAATATGCAGAGGACTTTAGATTCTAGAATGCAATCAGGGCAAAAATTGTACATATCAATCATTGATTAAAACTATTATAGATGAGATAACATGAGGAAAAAAAAGAGAGAAGGAGGGAGGGAAGGAGAGAGAATATTTGAAATCATGCGTCTCAACTATTCATTAGTCTTTAAAGAAGAAAATGGAAGAGGTTGATGTGAAAGCTCTCTTCAAATATTTAGTAGAGGCTGTCATTTGAAAGGAAAGTTAAATTTGCTCTTTGCCATTCCAAAGGAAAGAGCTAGAACCAATGGAAGGTAGAGAAAGATAGATTTCAGTTCATTATGTGGATAAATTTTTAATAAAACTGTCCAGACTGCCTCAGGAAATTCTTCATCTTTTAAAATGTAAGCATTCAGAATGACCACTTGGTAGAATGCTACCCCAGACCTTTATGAATTAAATAGTCCCTCAAATTAAATGACCTTTATGTTTCCTTGCATGGATTTTAGCTCACTCAGTCTCTCCTACATCTTTTTGTTACTTAAATATAGCAATCATGGGGAAATCTGTGCATATACTAACCTAAAAAAAAAACAAAGAAAAGAAAGGCAACACTTACTTTTATTTTGTGTCCAGCACTACTCAAAGTACTTATATACTAACTCATTTAATTCTCACAAAAATGAGGTAGTTCCCAATATGATCTTCATTATATAGATGAGGAAACTGATGTACAGAGAGGTTAAGGAACTTGATCTCTAAGCTACTAAGGGGAGGAATCAGGATTCAAATTTATATAATCTTGACTCCATGTTAATGACTAAGATTCATATTTACTGAGTTAAAAACAACCACAAAGAACATGTAGTCTTTTTAAAAAGTGTATTTTCAGAATGAGTCTAATAAAGTTATTCAAATAGGCACAAATTTCCAATTCAGTTCTATTTCCCAATTCCCTCAGTACATTTGCACAATGCCACATAAAAAGAATATCACTCTCAAAATCAAAAGTACAGTCTCTCCCAGGTTTGCTTTAGGGGTGAAAGGGCCAGAGTGTTGGACTGAGCCTCCAGAGATCTGAATGCAGTCTCCATCCTGCCACCAGTGCACTGAGACTTTGGGTGAGCCATCTGGCTGCTCTTTAAATAAGGGCGCAGGGCTCCAACAGGTTCATTTAAACCTAAAAGACCCCAGAAAGCATTTCACTGAGAACTGTTTGTGGAATGTATATTTATGGCTTTGTTTTTCTTTCACAGGAACTTCATATTTATTGCAATATTGCTTTCCTCTGAGCTGGCCAGAAATGTGTAGGTCTCCTTCCTCATGATTCATCCTTCTCTCATGATCCATCAAGGCTTTCCCTGGAGATCTTAGGTAGAAGCTTTATTTCCCATAAGAAAGACCAATTCACAGAGGTGATAATATTAACAAGGAATAACATGCTTCACAGCCAGTGAAAATACTTTTAAAGTCCAGGAGGAACAAGATACAAAAATACTTGACTACATAATCCCATAAATAAGAAATTGCACTACATTACCAAAATTTTACTCAGCCCACTAAGTAGTATTTCTGTCTTTCTAACAAATCCACTTCTACTTTTCCTGCCACACAAGCATTTATAACTAATGCATTGACAATTCACTATATCACATCACACTAAACCAAACAAAAATGAGATAAAAAGGCAAAACAAAATGTATTTAATTTCTTATAAGTGTTATATTGTCCATATTTGTTTATACAAGCTTTGTTACACAGATTATTTGAAACAGCTCACAAGATTACTAACACTAAAATATAAATGACAACTCATGGCCTGGGAAAATATAAACTAAGAATATCAAAACCGAAAGGAAAGTTGGACTTGCAGATATGTTCTATGCCCTTATTAAAATTCAGTTAAAGTTTTATCTCCAAATATCTGGCTAGCTTCTAACAAATGCAGGAACAAAATCAGATACATGACTTTATTTTAGTCATGTAAAAAGAAGAATTCAAAGAAGGTCAAAGAAAAACTTTTTCACAGGCCTTAAAACGGAGGATAATAGTGAACACAGAAGACAATGTTTTCAGTAGCATTCCTACAGTATATGCATTAATGGGTTCTATAAGGATTTTTTCTTTTGTATAGTATCCTTCAGTATAAACCCAAGGTAGAATGTCAAGCCATGACGTATGAAAATTTTGTAGAGTATGAGGGTGGGGGAGGGAGCAGTGGATTGGAATTAAAGCTGGTCTGGCTACACACTATTATGCAATGTAACTCCAAGGGGGAAATAAGTTCCCAGCCCAGGGCAAATTACCTTTGAAACAGAAATTAGTCAAAGGGAAAAATAAAGTGGGAGAAACCCATTTACTGCTTACAAGCAGTTGTCCACTTCTGTTCACCCGTGTCTCTCACGACCTGGCTGCAAAAAGGGACCCCACCCAAGCTCTCCAGTCCAGATATGCCCTTGCTCCCCCTCATAATCACCTATTTATATGGAGATGGACTACTTCTCTCCACCCCTTGGAAGCACCTATTGATATGGAGATGCACTAAGGCCAGGTGAGAGATTCTGGAAATATTGCACTTTTACCCACAGCCTACACTAGTATTTTTGAATGGATTCACAAAGCATTAATGACTACTCATGGCAAGAAAATCCATCAAGGCAGCAACCTGACACAATTCTTAATAATCCAAGCAATGCACAAAAGCCTCTGGGTGAAGAAGTTCTATGGTCTCCACAACATGGTGGCTTGGGGATCCCACCCTTTGTCCCAGACCAATTGTCAGCCTTCCCTAAAGGCAGAGCTAACTTGGCCATATGTAGCTTTACACCTAATGACTGTTTATTTCAGTTCCATGTTGTTTCTCTCATTATACTATTACTAATAGGAACAGGTGTCTTCACAGCTGTACAAGACATTCTCATACAGCCTTTGGTTTATTTGGCTGACTCCAAATTATCTCACTTTTGTGATCTGCAGAATATGAATATTCCTGTTTGGAACCTTGTCTTACTGAATGGTTTGTGCTCTTCTATAATCACTGTCTTATATTTTATTTTTATGTACTTACATATTTCTATCCTTATATATTTGTATCCTCCAGTGCAGATTTTCTTTCATGTAAATACTACTCAGCTTTTTCCAGCCTTTTACATATCTTTCTAAATATTTTATCTCCCACCTATATGTATATACCACATTCTTCTCTAGTGAGATTCCCCACTTAAGACTCATTAAAAATAAATATATTTTTTAAATTCACTCTCTTTTGGTCCACTGTTTGTGACTGTTAATTTGCTCTAATCTAAACTTAAATGTAATTGTTTTATAATTTAGATGAATATATAGCATTGAAACACCTCTACTCAGTTTTCCTGGGAGACATGAACTGCCCCCTAACCCTACAAAGAACTTCAACATTTAACAGTGTTTGTATCCAGACCACCCCGTCTAGAGATTTTATCTTAGGTGATCATTTCAGTAAAAAAGTATCAGGTAAGCCTACTGACTGGGAGAATACATCCAATAAGAGGTTAATATCTTAAGTATATAAAGAGCTCATACAATTCAACACCAAAAAAATAATGATAATAATAATAACCCAATTAAAAACTGGGCAGAGGACCTGAATAGACACTTTTCCAAAGAAGACATACAGATGGCCAACAGACACATGAAAAGATGCTCCACATCACTAATCATCAGGAAAATGCATATCAAAACCACAATGACATATCACCTCACACCAGTCAGAATGGCTAGTATCAAAAAGACAAGAAATAACAAATGTTGGTGAGGCTGTAGAGAAATGGAAACACTTGTGCACTGTTGGTGGGAATTGAAGTTGGTATAGCCACTGTGGAAAGTAGTATGGAGGTTCCTCAAAAAATTAAAAATAGTAAAATCATATGAGCCAGTAATTTCATTTCTGGGTGTTTACCCAAAGAAAACTACTCATTTGAAAATATATATGCATACCTATGTTTATTGCAGCATTATTTACAATGACCTATGAAAGCAACCTATCCAATCAATGAATGGATAAAGAAGATGTGGTACATAATGAAATATTACTCAGCCATAAAAACAGGAATGAAACCTTCCCATTTGCAACAACATGGATGGACCTAGAGGGCATGATGCTAAGTGAAATAAGTCAGACAGAGAAAAACAAATACCATATGAGTTCACTTATATGTAGAATCTAAAAAGTAAAACAAATGAACAAACAAATAGGACTATATTCATAAATACAGAGAACAAACTGGTGATTGGCATAGGGAAGAGAGGTGGGGAAATGGGTAGAATGAGTGGACAGGATAAAGAGGTACAAACCTCCAATTACAAAATAAAAAAGTCACAAGAATGAAAATACAGCACAAGGAATGTAGTCAATAATATTGTAATGACTGGGTGGTAACAGGTGGTAACTACAGCTATCATAGGGAGGATTTCCTAATGTATATAATTGTCAAATCACTTATGTTATAGCTGAAACTAATATAATATTATATATCATCTATACTCCAATTTTTAAAGTATCCATGTAGATACTTGCCAGGGCAGAGTTGGCATCTTGGCAGTGGCCCAAGAAGCAGCATTTCCAGGGCCCTTTAAGAACTCCTCATACCCATCTGTTCATTGCTCAGTTGTGAAACATGCTTGCATGATTTCTCACATGCTAATGTTTCTGAAGTGAGAAGGTCTTTTATTTGTTGGAACATCAAGTACAATCTCTATTTTTAAAACCTGTTACTAAATCTTCAGTGAAATTTACAATTAATGGCATTTTAGATCCCAGGAAATATGATAGTGGAACTTACCTTATTCCTTTAGAAACAGTGAATTAATAGGACCGGTTGTGTATTGAAGCCTCTCCTGGTGCATGACAATTAAACCACACCAAGTGCATGAATAAGAAACTTCTTTATGATGGAGGGTCATGTTTCCATACCATCCAAACTTCTAATAATTTGTAAATAACTTAAAAAATATAATAAAAAAGGCACATTATAGCCTTGCTTTATGTCTCTGTGAATTGTTCTCTAATCTACAGAAGACCATTCATATCTACATAGATTCTTGGTACAATGTTAAGACACAGAGTTTGTGCAGGCATCAGTAACTGCAGATACATTTCAAGTTCATGATATTTGACTCTGTCCAAACTGAAGAATCAAGGACTTGCTCACAGTTCTGTGACTACTGTGAACTTTCTTACACGACAATAAAGAATTTAATAGTGACAGTCAGGAGATTATTCTACAACCTGTTTATTTCACAAATAAAATAAAGACTTCAGAAACTAAAAAATTATTTTAAGAAGAACTTTTCATTAAATTTGAGTGTAACTGTCCAATAAAATGTGTATCTTAAATGGTATAGAATATTTCCTTTTAAAAGATGAGAGAAATTTAAATCTGAACCACTCAAATGGGATCTTGCACATACAATTTGATAAAGGAGTCCTTGAAAAGAATTTGAACAACTTTAATGACTGAAAAAAAATTCACCTTGTACTTTTTAAATGGAGCCTTTAAGTCCATTTTTTATGGTGAACATAATAGGTGCATTGGTTATATTTTTTAATTATCCAAAAATGCAAATATAAAACTCTTCTAAAATATCTGTCATCCTAGTTAAGGATCAATGATAATGTATATTTGGCTAATCAAACAAAATCTCTCTGAATGGAAAATGAGACAGTACAACCACAGCAAAATGTGGGAGCCAGGTTGTATTAAAAAAGAAATTGCCACTGTAGAATTAATATAATAAAAATAAACATTTATCCAACATTTATCAAATGTTAGGTACCATGCTAAACTTTTTACATATCTTAGTTCATAAAAATCTATACAGGTAGGTACTTTATTTTTCCCATTTTATAAATGCTGAAACTAAATATCAAAGAGAATATAGCTTGTTCAGCCAATAAGTGGGAGAACATTCTGAGACCCAGAGATCTTCCCCTAGAGCCTGTCTTGACTATTATGCTGTGGAGAACTTTGGATATTCCTGCTGGGCAAGTTTCCAATGCAAATCCCTCAAGTTTGGTCTCTCCACAATTCCCAAGTGGACGGAAAACTATTTCAGCTTCAAGAATGGTCCTCCTATTTGCACACATGTAGCTCTTTTATATTCTGAGAAGGGAGGCTTATATGTAAGTAACTCCAGAACTAAAACTTTTTTCTCCTACCATATTTAATTCCAAAGATATAATAACTAATGTAATTAAATATCTCAGTGGCCTCACACATTTCGATTTAGAATGTCATACAGCTACAGTTCTTAATTCTACTATAAGTGCCCTTCTCTTTCAGGTTAACTGCACAACCGATTAAGCACTCTGCACAAAGGAAAGGTGACTCTAGAGGGAAACATGCAATTATGTAGTTTCCAAGTAGTAATTATCTAAAATTAATTGCTATTTTATGGGAGTTTTGATCATACCAAACAATATTTACAACTGCAATTCAATTCCAAAATATCTTCTTACTCCTCTCAGCTATCTAGCTATCTGTTTACCCATACCTTCTCATGTTCGGGAAGCATATGACACATGGAACAGTTAAATGAGTGTTTCATTAACTCCAAAGGGAGCAATTTGAGCAGGAAAGATATGCAGTAGTGTGGGAGAAATAAAACTGTGGAACCCAAGGGTACTTATGAAAAACATACTGGCCTTCCTTGTGTCCACTCAGGTTAACATTTCTGACTTACATTATAAAGTGTACTGTTATTTGTATAACCTCATCAAGAAAAGTAAAGGTTCTTTTTCCATGCTTTTCTCCAATTCTCCATCCTCTGTCTGCCATAAGAGAGCTCAGATCCTGTCCCATTTACACAATGAGTCAACTCAGCCATTTTTAAAAAGTCTCTCAGGATAGTGATTTGCCTATGTTCCCTCTTTCCCACTAAAATAGAAACTTTGAAGGCTAGGGCTTATTATCAAAGATCCTTTTGTAATTATTAAGTGTCAGGGGCTGTTGTCATTTATGATACCATGTTGTGAGAGCCCCTCCACCTTCTATACTAACCACAAACCTGTACTCACCTTTCCTCTCTTTCCTTCTTCCCCCCCTCTCTGCTAGAGCATAAGAACAAAAGGACTCCATCTTGTTGTTTACTTCTTCTTGGTCAGTTTCCCGCCACAGCTTCCCGCTAAGTCCTCAACCAGGTCCGTTGCTTACGTCAAAGACTACTGAGCATGTGCACAACTCGGTGTGTGATTGGACTTTGGAAGCTACCTCATTATCATAATGGGCAACCAACCAGAAAAAGCTACTCCCTACCACGCCCCTTCAAATGCTATATATTCCTTGCCTTTTCTGTTAATAAAGTAGAGCTTGACAAAAAACTGCAGGCTCTCCGTGTCATTTTGTCTCATCCCATTTCATAGGTAGTCGCGGCTCCCCCGAGGTCTCCCACGTCTTAAGAAGCCCTCGCTGGCGAGGACAACTGGCGCCCAACGTGGGGCTCGAGGATCGTAGCCCGCCTACCTAGAAGAGAAAGTAGTCGCAGCTGCGCAGGATTCATCGGGCTATCAGCTCGAGAGCCGCCCGATCGGTGACGACGAAAGCGGACGGCTAACGGGTAGGTCCATTCGGACGTTCTCTTAACTCAAAATGGGACAGGAACTGTCTAAGGAGGCGCAGTTCTTAAAAGATATTCAACAGTGCCTCCGAGAGAGAGGGGCACATGTTAAAAAACAGGATCTCTTGAAGTTTTTTCAGTATATCCAGAAAGTCTGCCCTTGGTTCCCCCAAGAAGGAATCGTAGACCCCAAACGTTGGGACCGTGTAAGACTTTGCCTTCAGGCACATTATGAAGCTGTTGGGCCTGAGAAAGTCCCTATTCAAACCTTTTCATACTGGAACATGATAAATGACATTTTCTCTCATGCCAAAAACTTTCACCCCTCTGCAGCTCAGGCGGTTGTCTCCGCCGCTGAATTTCTTGCTACCTCCCCCACTCCGTCTCGGGCACCCTCTAGACACACTGTTGTGGAAATTCCTCCTGAAGATCTCCCATCTCCACCCTCTCCTCCCTCACCGCCTCCGCTCTCTTCTCCCCCTTCGCCCGTACTTTCTGAACGGCCTCCGCCTGCCTCTATCTACCCTGTTCTCCCCTCTGATCCTGAGCCCTTTCCCTCAGAGGACCCCCCCCCTCATCCTCTTCCTAGTCCTCAAAGTAATCGCCCTCCTCCATACGGCGGCTGCGGCCACTCCTTTCCCCCCCATTTTCACAAACCTCCACCTCTTTGCGCCCCTGTCATAGACCCACAGCTTCGCTCCCTAATCTCTCATTCGCAGGCTGCACTTACTTCTGACATAAAAGACCTTAAAAACATGATTCAACTACAGACCGAGCGCAACGCTCTCGTTAAAGAACTCCAAAGCCTTCAACTCTCGCTTACCCAGCCTGTCAGCTCTCTTAACCTTCCCCAACACTTCAATCCGGTTCCTTCTTACCCTCCTAAACCTCATAAAAAACTCTCAGCCCCTAAGCATAAAACTCCCTTTGTCTTTCCCGTTTGCACCCGTTCCTCAGATAACCCTGCTGCTGCCGACGGCTTATCTACCACGGCTGCCGCCGCGCCGTTCGATAATAAAAGTAACCATTCTCTCCGCATGCGCTCCTCCTCCTCCGAATGTGAGGCTGAGGAAGACACAAATAATTCCTCCTCTGATAATGAAAGCCATCCCCCTCCTTTCGTTTTACGGCGTCCTCGTTCGCTGCGTTTTAAACACCTTAAAGAATTGCAGCATGCAGTCTCCCAATATGGACCTTCCGCTCCTTTCACTCTATCGCTTTTAGATTCCATCTGTGAATCCCTTCACCCCACTCCGTCCACCTGGTTCCTCAGATGTCTATTGGATGCAAAAAATTACTACTAATAGGCCCACCCTCCAGCTTAAACTTGATGGAAAAACCTTTCAAGGTATATTAGATACTGGAGCTGACGCTACAGTCTTATCCCAAACCCATTGGCCTCAATCATGGCCCTTACAGCCCTCGTTAACCCATTTACAAGGCATTGGCCAGTCCAGTAATACTTTACAAAGTTCAAAATTTTTAAAATGGGAAGATTCTGAAGGAAACAATGGCCTGGTTCGCCCTTTTATAGTCCCTGGACTCCCCGTTAACCTGTGGGGAAGAGACATTTTAGAACAATTAGATGTTGTCCTTTGCAGTGGTAATGAATTTGCCTCCAGGCAACTGAAAAAACAGGGGTGGTCCCCTGGGTTAGGACTAGGAAAAAACTTACAAGGCAACCCCAGCCCCATAATAGTCACTCAAAAAACGGATAGAACAGGTTTAGGGTACCCCCAAACCCCTCAAAATTTTTCATAAGGGCTATTGACACTCCTGCACCTTGGGCTGATGCTATCACTTGGAAAAGTGATGAGCCAGTCTGGGTTGATCAATGGCCCCTCTCTTCTCAAAAAGCCCAAGCTGCTTATCAGTTGGTGCAGGAACAACTAGAAGCAGGACACATTGAACCCTCTACCTCCCCATGGAATACCCCCATCTTTGTTATTAAAAAGAAATCAGGCAAATGGAGACTTTTACAAGATCTCAGGAAAGTAAATCAAACTTTGCAAATTATGGGAGCCTTACAACCAGGCATCCCATCCCCCATCGCCATCCCTGTTGATTTCCACAAAATTGTCATTGATTTAAAGGATTGCTTTTTCTCCATACCCCTACACCCTCAAGACAAAAAGAGATTCGCCTTTAGTGTTCCTATTGTCAACTGTGTAGGCCCTATGCCCCGCTTTCAATGGAAGGTCCTCCCCCAAGGAATGGCTAATAGTCCTACACTCTGTCAAAAGTTTGTTGCTCAAGTCATTGATCCATTCCGCTCACAATACCCTCATATCTATCTCATCCATTACATGGATGACATCCTCTTGGCCGGACCTAACCATTCTGAAGTCCTCTATTTATCACAATTAATTATAAAAGCCTTAAGGGATCAAGGACTTCAAGTAGCTCCCGATAAAATTCAGTTACAACCCCCCATACCTTTTTAGGCTTTGAACTATTTCCCTATAAGGTAAAAACACAGAAACTCACCATTAGGACAGGACACTTACAAACTTTAAATGATTTCCAGAAGCTTTTAGGAGACATAAATTGGCTACGTCCTTACCTCCATATTACTACAGGAGACCTTAAACCTCTATTTGATATTTTAAAGGGGGATTCTGACCCCACGTCAAGCAGAAGCCTCACCCCTGAGGCTCAGGCTGCTATCGATAAAGTTTCCATAGCTATCCAGCAACAAGGAGTTTCTTATTATGATCCCACAAAACCTCTGCTCCTAATATTGTTTCCTTCTACTTTTACCCCTACTGGAATCCTTTGGCAGCAGGGACCTCTATATTGGATACATCTCCCTGCCTCTCCCTCAAAAATCCTTACTACCTACCCTTCTCTTATGGCGGCCCTAATCATAGAAGGAAGAACAGCCACCCGAAAACTCTTTGGGAAAGACCCTTCATCCATTGTCACTCCCTATGCAGAAAAACAAATAGAATGGCTTATGCAGAATGAGGACTCTTGGGCACTGGCCTGCATTGGCTTTCTGGGAACATTCTCATGCCATCTTCCCTCCGATAAGCTACTTCAATTTCTACAAACAACTCCACTTGTATTCCCTAAAGTAACTTCTTCTCAACCTATTCCAAATGCCTTGCTGGTCTTTACTGATGGCTCTTCCACAGGTCTTGCAGCTATCCATTCCTCTAAAAACCAAAAAACTCTCCAGACACCTTTTAAGTCCGCACAGCTTGTGGAGCTATACGCTGTTCTGCAGGTGTTTATAGATTTCTCAGATCAGACCTTTAATCTATATACTGACAGCTCTTACGTTGCCCACTCTGTACCTCTTTTAGAAACTACTCCCTATATCAAACCTTCTACTAATGCATCTCCTTTATTCTGCGACATACAAAGGCTTATACTAACACGGAGACATCCCTTTTTTATAGGACACATAAGAGCCCATTCCAATTTACCAGGACCCCTAACTAAAGGAAATGATACTGTTGACCAACTTACAAGATTAGTGGCTCATGTATCTACCTCTACCCCCCTTACCCAAGCACAAGAAGCCCATAAGTTACACCACCTAAATGCTCAAACCCTTCGTCTTCAATTTAAAATCACTAGAGAGCAAGCTAGAGCCATTGTAAAAAACTGTCATAATTGTGTCATGTTTCTCCCTGAGCCTCATTTGGGAGTCAATCCCAGAGGGCTTATCCCCGGAGAGCTATGGCAGATGGATGTCACTCACATCCCCTCCTTTGGTGGTCTAAAGTATGTTCATGTTACCATTGACACATTCAGTGGTTTTATTTTTGCCTCTCTACAGAGTGGTGAGGCTGCCAAACATGTCATTTCTCATGTCCTCCAATGCCTCACTGTACTAGGAATTCCTAAATGTATAAAAACAGACAATGGTCCTGGGTATACTGCTAAAAACTTCAAAGAGTTTTGCCATTGCCTCCAAATAAAACATCTTACTGGCATCCCATATAATCCTCAGGGACAGGGGATTATAGAGAGAGCTCATCAAAAGGTTAAAAATCAAATTTCTAAACAAAAAGAATCATCCACAGAGCTCTCTAACTACTATAAAAATCCTAAAAATCTTCTCAATCATGCACTGTTCGTCCTCAACTTCTTATCAGTGGACGAACAAGGCAAGTCTGCAGCAGACAGACTATGGCATCCGGCCACCAAAGATACTTATGCTCAGGTCCTTTGGAAGGACCCCCTAACTAATCAGTGGCACGGACCCCATCCAGTACTCATATGGGGAAAAGGACACGCATGCGTCTATGATCAAAAACATCAATCAGCCAGATGGCTACCCGAAAGGCTCATCAAATGTGTTAATAACACCACATCCAGGGAAAGCAAACCCTGAGATTTCCCTCTTTTTGCCTTACAGAAAAATGCTGCTGTTGCTTCTGCTCTGGCTTCCTCTCGTCCTTAGCACCCCCAAACAGCCATCTCCTCATCAGCTTTTCAACTTCACCTGGCAAGTTATTAATGAAGCGGGAGATGTTGTCCATTCCATCTCAAGCGTGAGTTCATCCACCCCCTGGCCCACCTTAACCCCTGATTTGTGCAAACTTGCTCTTGGTGCCTTAGACTCAGGATGGGGAACTAGCCACCTGTTAGCCCCCTCCTCTCCGAATCCCCCCAATCCCAATAAGTGTGGCTCCAAAGCATACTGCGCTGGTCCCATGCGGCGACTAATATTAACTAGAGACCTCTCCAACAAGACCCGATCAGCATGGTCGGCCCTCGGAGGCTTTTATGTTTGCCCTGGACCTCATAGAGATCGAAGTCTCAATTATAAATGTGGTTATCAGTCAGACTATTATTGTGCCTCATGGGGCTGTGAGACCACTGGAGACACCTATTGGCATCCTTCTTCCAGTTGGGATTACATAATTGTCAAAGCAGGCACACCCCCTAAGCCGCTGACAAAAGATAGTTTCAAAGAGTGGAACACTCCCCTCTCTATTAGTTTTACTGATCATGGTAAAAAGCAAGATTGGACCACCCGAGGATTCGAGTGGGGACTCCGCTTATATGCACATGGCCACGACACTGGACTCCGCTTCAAAATTAAACTTATCAAAACCCCTCCTAGCATCACTCATGTAGCAGCGGGTCCCAACAAAGTACTTAGTGCTGGAAGCTCAAACCGCTTAGCCCCTCTCCCCCCAACCCTTAACAATACCACCCTTACTACCGACTCTTCACCCCTACAATTAACCATGCCCCCTGCACCACCCTCTTCTGAACAAACTCTCCTCAACATGCTTAAAGAATCGTGGAACTTACTCAACTCCACGCAGCCCGATACAGCCTCTAATTGTTGGCTTTGCTTCCACTCCTCTCCTCCATTCTATGAGGGTGTAGCAGTTCTTGCTAACCTTGTGCCTACCAACAACACCCAAGACATGTTTAGATTTCAAGCCTCTCACAAAGAAGGATTAACCCTGACTCAGTTATCAGGAATAGGGATATGTGTTCATGGCCAATCTGTTAGGCCACCCCAGGAAATCATGCCGTTATGCAATCAAACCTTCACCCCCTCTCCCTATGACCTTTATATACCTGCTCCTAATGGGACATATTTTGCCTGTGCCACTGGCCTAACTACCCATATTTCTGTCCATACATTATCTACTCACCATGATTTCTGTGTTCTAGTTCAATTAATCCCTAGGATTGACATCTACTCAGCAGATCAATTCTTCCCTCTCCTACGTGAAGATTCCAGCCGTCGAGTCAAAAGAGAACCTATCGCTGCCGCCACCCTGGCCCTTGTCATTGGCCTTGGTGCTGTGGGCGCTGGAACAGGCATCGCCTCCCTTGTTGTTTCTGACCAACAGTACAATAGACTTGCTGCAGCCATAGATGCAGATTTAACTGAAATTCAAAAAGGCATTACAGCACTCACTGAATCACTCCAGTCACTAGCTGAAGTAGTTCTCCAAAATAGACGAGGCTTAGATCTTCTCCTCCTCCAACAAGGAGGCCTTTGTGCAGCTCTCAAGGAGGAATGCTGCTTCTATGCAGATAAAACAGGCATAGTAGAAGACAGCATGAAAAAAGTCAAAGATAGCTTAGAGAAACGCAAAAAAGAAAGAGAGCAAAATGAAAGTTGGTATCAGAACTGGTTCTCCACCTCTCCCTTTCTAACCACCTTACTCCCCTCTATTCTTGGCCCCTTACTTGGACTCCTTCTGCTTATTTCATTTGGCCCTTGGGCCCTACGGAAGCTCACACAGTTCGTAAAGGATCAAATAGATGATCTACGAACCAAGCCTATCCAAGTCCACTATCATCGCCTGGACCTCACCGAGCGGGGGCTAGATGACTACAATGGTATCTGCCCAAATGACACCCCTGTCTTTTGAAACGCTAGAACCTACCAAGCAGCCTCAAAGCGTCAAGATCCTGAGAGCCCATGGCGAGAATGTGTGTAACAGAGCCTATGTGCCAAAAACTACGCAGATTTGGCTTTCAGTGCGGGAAAAATAGTCAAAGACGGGTAAGATCTAGCAAGTACAATAGCAACCTAAGACAGAGACTAAGCCTTAGCTGCTTAAGTTCCTCCATGACGGGTAAGCATTGTACCTCTGTTGGACAACCTAAGACAGACATTTTTCCGAAAGCCCGAATCCTGCGATGCACACAAAGCCTGCCCGCTGCAGCCACACGCAGCCTAAGACCGGCCTCAGTTTCCACCCCTCAAAATATAAAAGTAAGGGGGAACTGTCAGGGGCTGTTGTCATTTATGATACCATGTTGTGAGAGCCCCTCCACCTTCTATACTAACCACAAACCTGTACTCACCTTTCCTCTCTTTCCTTCTTCCCCCCCTCTCTGCTAGAGCATAAGAACAAAAGGACTCCATCTTGTTGTTTACTTCTTCTTGGTCAGTTTCCCGCCACAGCTTCCCGCTAAGTCCTCAACCAGGTCCGTTGCTTATGTCAAAGACTACTGAGCATGTGCACAACTCGGTGTGTGATTGGACTTTGGAAGCTACCTCATTATCATAATGGGCAACCAACCAGAAAAAGCTACTCCCTACCACGCCCCTTCAAATGCTATATATTCCTTGCCTTTTCTGTTAATAAAGTAGAGCTTGACAAAAAACTGCAGGCTCTCCGTGTCATTTTGTCTCATCCCATTTCATAGGTAGTCGCGGCTCCCCCGAGGTCTCCCACGTCTTAAGAAGCCCTCGCTGGCGAGGACAATTAAGCACAGGAAATTTTTCTCTCTGATTCCTATCACATATTTAATAAGAAGATACAATTACTGCAAATGGTTCCCTGCTTGAAACCAATGACCGCTTCTCTCACCTATTTTTTTGAAATAACCATCTGTGATGATGACTTGCCAGTGGGTTTCAGTCCCAGGCAAATTCACTATGGATTCGGTGAGACCAAGGAACGACAATGGAACATTCTTGGGGTGAAAGGGTTTATTACCCTTGTTCTCCCAGCACTAGAATTACGTCTGCATACAACAGTCTGTAGGTCTGTAACCTTCCTTCATCTCTGCCTCCACCCAGAGCACTGAGCAGAGCTCTTTATATAGTGACTCTGTCAATAATAGCTTGTTGCCTGTGGGTGTGGAAGCAGTAGCCTAGCAGCAGGCCAGTTACACCATCAAGTAGTTTAGGTTCAGGTGAGGATCCTGGCCATAGGAACCTTCACTTTATCCACAACAGGATAATGTACAGAAATAACTATCAGCAATAATATATAATAAAACTGGTATTGACAATAGTCTATAAAACAACAAAAAAACTTTTTAGGATGCCAAAGATTCTTCACAGAGCTTCCTATGCCTCAAATTTTACCATGAAATTGTTTATTAATTTAAATGAAGGGAGTTGCTGAACTCTTTGACCCAGAAATTAAACTTGACAGGTATTTGATAGCACATTGTCTTGCCAATGGATTTCAGCCCCCCCAAAATTCACCATGGGTTCAATGTGACCAAAGAAATGACAGCAGAAAGTTTTTGGGGTGAAAGGGTTATACCCAACTTTATTTTCATGGTGGCAGGTCAGTCACTAGAATCCCGTCCACTCAGAGTGAGCCTGCATGCAGCAATCCGGGCTCTGCTTCTGGTCCTCTCTACCCCTGCAGCAGTCTCAGTCTCTGTCCTTGGCACGGTCACCACTCCAGTCTCATCTCTGCTCTCCTGCAGCCTTGCAGCCATACCATCAAGTCGCCCAGAGCACTGGGCAGAGCTCTTTACATAGTTAATAACAACATATTGCCCACACGTGTGTAGTGTGCTACCCAGCCAGGGCCAGGTGAGAATCCTGGCCACAGGAACCTTCACTTTATCCACACACACATATTCCACAAATCTGGAAATATGCCAATTAAGTGATTATATATCCATGATTCTCTGGTAAACATTCTTTCCAGCTGCTGGGCTGGTAGTACCTTGAGGATCTGTAACTAATTCCATAGTGATTAGTGTGTGGTCCCTGAGCCATAAGAACTCTCCAGTCATCAAGTTTCTATGAAGAACAGTTTAGCTGACCCAGGATCACAATCCTAGCCTAACATGATCTCTCAGAATTCTCTTGTGTGGGGAAGTTGGGGTTCCTATGGCCAGGATCCTCACTGAACTTAAACCACTTGATGATGTAGTTGGCCTGTTGCTAGGCTACTGCTTCCACACCCACAGGCAACAAGCTACTATTGCACTATATACAGAGCTCAGCCCAGTGCTCTGGGCAGAGGCAGAGACGCCAGTGCTTGACTTACCACCGGAAGAACAAGCCAGGTAATGTCTTGCCAATGGGTTTTAGCCCCAGGCAAGTTCGCTATGGATTCAATGTGACCAAAAAAATTGACAGCAAACATTCTTGGGGTGAAAGGGTTATACCCAACTTTATTTCCAGGGTGGTAGGTTCAGTCACTAAAATCCCGTTCACTCAGAGCAAGTCTGCATGCAGCAAGCCAGTCTCTGCCTCTGGGCCCCTCTGTCCTCACAGCCATCCTCTGGGCCTCTGTCCTTGGCGCTGCCACCATTCCAGCCTCTGCTCTGCTCTCCTGTAGCCTTGCAGCTGTGCCACCGTGTCACACCCAGAGTACTGGGCGGAGCTCTTTATATAGAGTCAACAGCCATGTATTGCCCACAGGTGTGCAGTGAGCTAATCAACCAGGGCCAGGTGAGAATCCTGGCCACAGGAACTCTCATTTTATCCACAGGTAATAAACTCTTTCACCCCAAGAATGTTCCACTGTCATTTCTTTGGTCACACTGAATCCATAGTGAACTTGCCTGGGGCTGAAATCCATTGGCAAGATAATACCCTTTAAATTTATAAGTACAGTTTTGTTCTGATAACACTAGATGTGGAAGGTGTTCTGTTTGTTCTAAATCAAACCTAGACTATCAATCAAACTGAAATCCTTAAGTAGAAATTCCAGCCTTAGTCATTTTGGGGTGCATCCACACTGGGACTGATACAATGCTGAGAAATTGCACGTGACCCTGGTTTCAGTCTATTGTAGTTGCCACTGAGATGCTCTTGGCCCTACCTTCTCCATAAGCAACTTCAGGGAGTCAGAGCAGAGGTTTCTCCCTCTCTTCTTCCCTTTTCCCTACCTGCCAAATACACAGACATAAAGCACTCACACTCCAACTATTTCTACTAGAGATCAGCTACTTTTCTGCTCCCTCAATCCTAAGAGTCACCTCTCAATCAACTGAGCTCCTTCACTGAGCCCAGACTTCAAAAATAAAAGCCTTTTAATTTAATCCCCTTATGCAAGGCAAACTCAGGTCACACATGGTTGCCTTGGGAGGTAGAGAAGGGTTGCAAAAACCTTCCATCCTCTGGGTTAAGTTAAAGCCAGTTTATTTCACAACTACATTACCTGCTATGTCTAAAGACTAGACTTTTCAGAACCTGGGCTAGAGTTGATTAGAAGGGACAGTTTTAAATCCTGGAGAAACCCTTATCCCAGCAGGCTACTTGTTAAAAAAAAAATTCTTGTTTCAGTCTAACACCATTCTACATAAGGAACTCAGGCTTTACTTTAGAGAGATAAGGACTCTAATTCCAGCATGACCAGTGAATACCTGTATCATATACCAATATATCTTCAGTGACTTCCTCTGTAAATTGAAAACAGCAATAATAACTAATGCACAGGATTATTACAGAGGTTAAAAGAATGCATGATAAGTTCTACACAGTGCCTGGTGTAGGGTAAAGGATCAATAAAATAGCAGCCTTCTCATTGTTAGCACCAAGTCAACCAACTCAAATGGGAGTTCTCTCATTCATTGATTCAGAGCACCTGATCAGGCAAGTATGCAGGAGTACTGGATGAATAACTTCATCACAAAGATCTCCCCTCTTTCCACAAACAGAGAAGATGGTACTTCTTGTAGCTCAAGCTTGAGACATGAATGGTCCTAAGGAAATGGCCAAGGAGGGATTTGTCTAGAAAAGAAAGTAGAGGAATTCCTGAGTACACAGTGGCTGAAAGGTGAATGTAAACTAGGCTGGCAGGGATGAGAAACAGAATGAGTTATCTTGAGAACCCACCTTTATTCCAACCAAACTGTATCTGATTAGCTGAGTCATTTTGATCTCATTCAATGGAGTGCAATGTCCTCTCAGCTGAAGACACTTGTCCACTGACCTCTTTTGATCAAGGGATGTAATGTTGCAAGTTAGAATTAGCTAACAAGAAAGTTAACTGTGAATCATGAATAGGTATGAATTGATATTCATCTACAGCTTTTTCTAGGAACTTCCCAGTTTTTAACTTGCTATATTGCTCTCTTTATAACTGATTCAGTCAGCAGGGAATAATTAGCAGCCATACCACACAGGAACAAAGTGTACAGGCTTGAGTTGATATTGTGCTTAATGAGCCTATTTAAAAAGTTGCAAATCACCTAGCTTCCCACAAACCTCCACTTAGCACTTTTGAATGTAGAGTGTAGCAAAAATCAGAATGCATGCTGATGGGTGTAATTCAGTCTTGAAATCTGCCATTTGCTTACATGCCAAGGTTCAAGATGCATGCCAAACTAAGAAAGTGTCTTGCCAACGCGTTTCAGCCCCAGGCAACTTCACTATGGATTCAATGTGACCAAAGAAATGATAGTAGAACATTCTTGGGGCAAAAGGGTTTATTACCTGGCTTGTTCTCCCAGCAATAGGTCAAGCACTAACATCTCTGTTTCTGCCCAGAGCACTGGGCCAAGCTCTTTATATAGTGACTCAGTCAATAATAGATTATTGCCTACAGGTGTGGAAGCAGTAGCCTATCAACAGGCCAGTTACATCATCAAGTGGTTTAAGTTCAGGTGAGGATCCTGGCCATAGGAACCCCAACTTTCCCCACACTCCATCCCTCCAGGATTCTTGCCTCACAGTCTACATGCTCTCAGTCTTCTGCAATGGTCCATGTGCAAGAAAGCTGGAGCACTGTAACCAGATTCCACAACAGCAACAGAGGATAACAACAACTTAGCAATAATAACAAAAATTAAGATACAACAAGATTTTGATACAGATAACAAATATTATAATAATCCTCAAGCCAGAGGAGGTTCCAAATCCACAAAGACCTTAGGGGGAATAGACACATGTTTTAATGACATCAACATAAGTAAATATTGTCCATTAGGTAGGATGCATGCAAGAGAGTGATCCTGTAATAGGACTGTAGCAGGAAGGGGGTCCTGTCCAGGTCTAGCATACCATACTTTTACTCCTCTCCCCATGGGGATTACTGAAGGGTCTATATATAGTGCTACTGGAGGGGCATGCACTGGCCATAATGATAAAACAAAACTCCCTGGTAAGATGCTCCTACCTTCTGGCTGTTCAGGATATACTACTATGATCTTTGGGGGCCACTCTGCTGTTACTCCAGGACTACACAGGAGGCCAGCTTCCAGGCCTTGCCCCCAAGGTGCCAGGAGAGCAAGCCTTCATTGGTCCATGTGTCAAAAGGTCCAAGGCCACGTCCATTCAGTGGAGCCTCCAGGGTTCAGTGCAGTTGGTGCTGGCAGCAAGATATTATTCTGGTGGCTGAACCTCAGCTTCAAAGATACTTCCTTGGTTTCTACTTGCAGTTGTATAGGGGAGGCAGCAATATGTGTTAACATGGGTACGGGGCTCAGGGTTTCCTTTCAGGGTTTTTAGTTCAAATGCCATAGCATGGTCCATAAGCAGACTGACCATCCCTGCAGACTACTGGTATCTGACCTTAGACCAGATTTTAACAAACCACTGTGCCTCTCTATCATGCCTGCGGTGGTAGGATTATATGGCACATGAAACTTCCATTTGAATCCTAACTCTCACACCCATTCTTGCAGTGCATGTCCAGTAAAATGGGTGCCCTGATCACTCTCAATTACCTGTAGTTGGCCATAGGCGGCAAAGAGATGCTCCAGACCTCTTTGTTCTTAATGGCTGGAACTGCTGCTCTGGTTTCAGTTGTTGCCATAGCTTCAGTAAGGTCCTATTTGACTTCCCATCTAATTTCCTTCCATCTGCTCCTGCCCGTATTAAATCAACCCACACCTTGTTCCTTGTAAACTTCGTGGAGCCCTTAAATTCTTCCTTCAAGAAGCAGACCATATTTCCTTTTGTGCTTGAGCTTGAGGATAGAAGCAGAGCATGGAGTGCTCCACAACCTGAGGAGGGGGTTGCAACTCTCCTGAAAGAACCCACGGTTGCCGAGTTCTTCTGGCTTTCCACCAGCTTTCAACCAGGTGGGGTCTCAACTGAGGAGAGTCCAAAGCCTCTGGCACCAGCAGGGCCTCCACCCCCACCTGTTTGTCAAACCTCCACTCCTCCATTTCTGGGGCTGATGGCTACACTACATCTTTTTCTTGCCCTACAGCACCTGGCAGCATGCACTCCCATACTGCTTCTTCTCATGCTGCTCCTTCTCGGGCCTCTGCTCCTAATGCTGCCTCCTCTCGGGCCTTTACTATTTCCACAGCACTTCATAGGGACACCATTTCAGTCAGCAACAAAATTTTCTTTCTCTTGGGGCGCACCCCCAGTCCTCCACCCCTTCACAGTACCACATGTCCACAGAGGGCACCCAAATGACTCCCCATACATAGGTGCAACCTGCTGAAACACTCCTGCCATGAGAGCAGCCTGTTCTTTTTCCTTGGTCACCAATGAACCCTGCTGACGTTGCCAATTGTCTTGCCAATGGGTTTCAGCCCTAGGCAAGTTCACTAAGGACTTAATGTGACCAAAGAAATGACAGGAGAACATGCTTAGGCTGAAAGGGTTTATTACCTGGCTTGTTTTCCCAGCAGTAAGTCGAACACTAGCATCTCTGCCCCTGCCCAGAGAACTAGGCCAAGCTCTTTATATAGTGATTCAGTCAATAACAGCTTACTGCCTACAGGTGTGGAAGCAGTAGCCTACCAACAGGCCAGTTACATCATCAAGTAGTTTACGTTCAGTGAGGATCCTGGCCGTATGAACCCCAACTTTCCCCACAGAAAGAAAGCAACTTTTCCTCGTTAATTAAATCTACAACTACTACTGCATGGCTAGTGTTAAATACAGATCAAGAAGAACTACCAGACCCATTGATATGAAGATGAACTTCACTCCACCCCTCAGGAATGATGAAAATGCACTAAAGCCATACTTCTTTCCACCTCTGAATGCCTATTGATATGCAGATGTACTAAAGCCAGGTGAGATATTCTGGAAATATTAAAATTTTACCCACAACAACTAATCCTGAAAGAGCAACAGGAAAGAAGGCTGCTCCAGACTGCATACACCTGGAGAACAGAACAGACCTCATAAAACAGGGTAACGTACCAAAGCCGTGATCCAGTGGGACACAAGCCCTTTCCCTACCCCAGCTCACCGGCAGGAGGAAGAGAAATGGAGCTGGTGGGGAGGGGAGACCTGGGACTGCTGAACACACAGCTCTGGAGATCTGCTCTGGGAGCAGAAACCTACACTGCATGGTGCTCTGGTGATTAGGGGGGTTGGAAAGCTAAGACAGGCAGAATACCTGGAAAGACTAAGATTCCGGTCACTTGTGGAAAACAGGGATTCACATCCAGCTGCTCTGGGACAAAAGAAAGGTGGGCAGTCTGAGAGAGTTCCTAACAGCGAGAGGGCTGCTAAAGGGGCAAGGATTGCACAGAGCTTACTGCTCAGGAGAAAGGACAGGTAGACAAAATTGTCCAGGTGCATTCTGCCCAGCAGGTTGGGAACTTTCAGGAGCTTCAGGTGCTCCATTCCCCAGCTGGATACACAGCTCCAAGGCCCCCCGCCACGACACGCAGCCTGCTGCACCTTCCTCTTGGGCAGCTGGCCCCTGGCTCACAAACTAGCAGTCCCAGCCCTTGCATCAGGACAGCCAGAGGGAAGCCCTGCCCAGAGCAACTACAACTACAAAACATAGAGTCTTGGACCTGTGTGTTCGGCCCACTGGTTCTAGCAGTGGAGACTGGCATTGAAGCCGAGAAGCGGGAAACAGCTCTTTCCTCCCCTCAGGCACCAACACCACTCCCCTGCGACCCCTGACAACACTGCAGGAGCTGAGCAGCTCCAGAGAGTCAAGCGTCTGGGCACTAGAGGGCACCACATACAAATATGAAACATCAGGGGAACCTGGTTCAAACCAAAATCATATAAACACCAGAAAAAGACTCAAATGAAACCAATCTCATCAATGTTCCTGAAAGAGATTTCAAAATGAAAATCATAAACATGCTCATGGAGGTAGAGAAAAATATTCAAGAACTCAGGAATGAATTCTGGTCAGAGATCCAGTCATTAAGGAATACAATGGAGGGTTTTAAAAGCAGATTAGATACGGTGGAGGAGACGATAAATGAAATAGAAATTAGAGAAGAGGAATACAAAGAAGCTGAGGCACAGAGAGAAAAAAGGATCTCTAAGAATGAAAGAATATTGAGAGAAGTGTGTGACCAATCCAAATGGAACAATATTTGTATTATAGGGGTACCAGAAGAAGAAGAGAGAGAAAAAGGGATAATAAGTGTCTTTGAGGAGGTAATTGCTGAAAACTTCCCCAATCATGGGAAAGAGATAGTTTATCCGGCCATAGAGATGCACAGATCTCCCAACACAAGACACCCAAGGAAGACATCAAGACATATAATAATGAAAATGGCAAAGATCAAGGATAAAGACAGACTTTAAAAGCAGACAGAGAGAGAAACAAGATCACATACAAAGGAAAACCCATCAGGCTATCATCATACTTCTCAGCAGAAACTTTACAGGCCAGAAGGGAGTGGCACAACATATTTAATGAACTGAAGCAGAAGGGCCTCAAACCAAGAATATTCTATCAGGCAAGATTATCATTTAAATTTGAAGGAGGGATTAAACAATTTTCAGATAAGCAAAAGCTGAGAGAATTTACCTCCCACAAACCATCTCTACAGTGAATTTTGGAGGGACTGCTCCGGAAGGAAGTGTTCCTAAGGCTAAACAGCTGTCACCAGGAGTAATGAAATCACAGCAAAGAAAGTAAAACAATTCATTACTAAGCAAATGCAAAATTGAATCACCTACCACCAAAGTTGGTCAAGGGACAGACAAAGAGTACAGAATATGATACCTAATATATAAATAATGTGGGAGGAAAAAAAGGAGGAGGAAAAAAAGAGAACCTTTAGATTGTGTTTGTAATAGCATATTAAGTGAGCTAAGTCAGACTCTTAGATAGTAAGGAAGTTAACCTTGAACCTTTGGTAACCACGAATCTAAAGCCTGCAATGGCAATAAGTACATACCTATCGATAATCACCCTAAATGTAAATGATCTGAATGCACCAATCAAAAGATAGAGAGCCACTGAATGGATAAAAAACAAGACCCATATATATGCTGCCTATAAGAGACTCACTTCAAACCCAAATACATACACAGACTAAAAGTGAGTGGATGGAAAAAGATATTTCATGCAACTAATAGAGAGAAAAAAGCAGGAGTTGCAGAACTTGTATCAGACAAAATAGACTTCAAAACAAAGAAAATCACAAGAGACAAAGAAGGACATTACATAATGATAAAGGGGTCAATCCAACAAGAAGATATAACCATTATAAATATCTATGCACCCAACACAGGATCACCTACACGTGTGAAACAAATACTAACAGAATTAAAAGGGGAAATAGAATGCAATGCATCCATTCTAGACTTCAACACTTCACACACTCCAAAGGACAGATCAACCAGACAGAAAATAAGTAAGGAGACAGTGGCACTGAACACATTAGAATAGATAGACCTAACAGACGTCTACAGAACTCTACACACAAAAGCAACAGAATACACACTTTTCTCAAGTGCACATGGAACATTTTCAAGAATAGATCATATACTAGGCCAAAAAATGAGCCTCAGCAAATTCAAAAAGATTGAAATTGTACGAACCAGCTTCTCAGACCACAAAGGTATAAAACTAGAAATAAATTATGCAAAGAAAACAAAAAATCCCACAAATGCATCGAGGCTTCACAACATGCTCCTAAATAACCAATGGATCAATGACCAAATAAAAACAGAGATCAAGCAATATATGGAGAGAAATGACAACAATATTTCAACACCACAAAATCTGCGGGATGCAATGAAGGCCGTGCTAAGAGGGAAATATATTACAATACAGGCCCACCTCAGGAAAGAAGAACAATTCCATATGAGCAGTCTAAATTCACAATTAGCGAAACTAGAGAAAGAAGAACAAATGAGGCCCAAAGTCAGTAGGAGGGACATAATAAAGATTAGAACAGAAATAAATAAAATTGAGAATAACTAAACAATAGAAAGAATCAATGAAAGAAAGAAGACAGGAAGAATATTGTCAAAATGGCCACCATGCCTAAAGCAATCTACAGATTCAATGCAATTCCTATCAAAATACAAACAGCATTCTTCAATGAACTAGAGCAAATCATTATAAAATTCATATGAAAGTACAAAAGACACCGAATAGCCAAAGCAATCCTGAGAAGGAAGAATAAAGCTGGGGAGATTACGCTCCCCAACTTCAAGCTCTACTACAAAGCCACAGTAATCAAGACAATTTGGTACTGGCACAAGAACAGACCCATAAACCAATGGCACAGACTAGAGGCCCAGATATAAACCCAACCAAATATGGTCAATTAATATACGATAAAGGAGACATGGACATACAATGGGGAAATGACAGCCTCTTCAACAGCTGGTGTTGGCAAAACTGGACAGCTACATGTAAGAGAATGAAACTGGATTGTTGTTTAACCCCATATACAAAAGTAAACTTGAAATGGATCAAAGACCTGAATGTAAGTCATAAAACCATAAAACTCTTAGAAGACAACATAGGCAAAAATATCTTGAATATAAACATGGGCAACTTCTTCCTGAACTCATCTCCACAAGCAAGGGAAACAAAAGCAAAAATGAACTCATGGGACCACATCAAACTAAAAAGCTTCTGAACAGCAAAGGACACCATCAACAGAACAAAAAGGCATCCTACAGTATGGGAGAATATATTTGTAAATGACATATCCAAGAAGGGGTTAACATACTAAATATATAAAGAACTCACATGCCTGAACACCCAAAAAGCAAATAACCCAATTAAAAATGGGCAGAGTATATAAACAGACAATTCTCCAAAGAAGAAATTCAGATGGCCAACAGGCACATGAAAAGATGCTCCACATCACTAATTATCAGAGAAATGCAAATAAAAACCACAGTGAGATATCACCTCATACCATTTAGGATGGCCATCATCAAAAAGACTAAGAACAACAAATGCTGGCAAGGATGCTGAGAAAAGGGACCCCTCCTACACTGCTGGTGGGAATGTAAGCTAGTTCAACGATTGTGGAAAGCAATATGGAGGTTCCTCAAAAAACTACCAATAGAAATACCATTTGACCCAGGATTCCACTCCTAGGAATTTACCCAAAGAATACAAGTACTCAGATTCAAAAAGACATATGCACCCCAATGTTTATCGCAGCACTGTTTACAATTGCCAAGATACGGAAGTAATCTAAGTGTCCATCAGTAGATCAATGTATAAAGAAAATGTGGTACATATACACAATGGAATAGTATTCAGTCATAAGAAAGAAACAAATCATACCATTTGCAACAACATGGATGGAGCTGGAGAATATTATGCTCAGTGAAATAAGCCAGGCAGAGAAAGACAAGTGCCAAATGATTTCCATCATTTGTGGAGTATAAGAACGAAGTAAAACTGAAGGGACAAAACAGCAGCAGACTCAGACTCCTAGAAGGGACTAGTGGTTACCAAAGGGGAGGCGTGTGGGAGGGCGGATGGGGAGGGAGGGAAGGAGAAGGGGATTGAGGGTATTATGTTTAGTACACATGGTGTGGGGGGGCCACGGGGAATACAGTGTAGCACAGAGAAGGCAAATAGTGAATCTGTGGCATCTTACTACACTGGTGGACAGTGACTGCAAAAGTGTATGGGGATGGACTCGAGAATATGGGTGAATGTAGTAACCACATTGTTTTTTCTTGTGAAACCTTCATAATAGTTTATATCAATAATACCTTAATAAAAAAAAGAAGAAGTAGAACTACCTATTGGTCGTTTTCTTTGGTACATTTGAACAGATAAACGCTGATCAGTATCATCCTGACCCCCCACATGAGTTACTCCTTTATAAGGCAAGAAGAAATTTTAAAAGGACATTATCCTATAAATGTCCTACTAACCTGCAAGTTCATTTTTAGTTTTGCTTTGCTCAGGTGTTATTAATTAGGAAATATTTTCAACATCCTCTTTTCTATGTCTATCTTCCCCAGGGCCAAAGAAGAAATTTCACATCTGCTCTCAGATTTTGCTGCATAGTGACTCTACTGGGATCCTTTTTCAGAAAGTCAGAAGAGTTTTGCACAGTTAGGATGTGGGAGAGGCAGAAGTAGTGGCTTCAGACACCTTAAGCAGCTCGGGCTGCCTTCCTCTGGGAGGCCTCCAACCTGAAGAACGGAGAAGGTTAAGTTCCTTTTTCCTTATTCTTCCTTTGCCTTCTGTCTCCCTCATTCCCCTGTTAAACCTGTTACATGCCTAATGCAAACGCCAATCTCCTTTTCCAATCTTATTTTCAGAAAAAGTTATTCTCACTAAAGTAAGCAGAGGAATAGAGATGTTTGACAAAAGCTTTGCTGATTCACTACTTCAGATGTCTTTGATTTGCTACTCCCCCTCTATGCACACAGCCACCCCCCTGCTCCACCCCTTCTTCATCACCACCTGCCTGAGTGACTCTTCTCCTTGACAGTCCTCTCTCTCATCCTTATAACCTTTTTTTAAAAATGTTGTCAGATTAATGTTTCCAGAACATAAATCTTTTTTTTTTTTAATTTTTTTTTGTTTGTTTTTTTTAATATAATTTATTTTATTATCATTAATTTACAATTACATGTGCAATATTACGATTATTAAACTACCCCTTCATCAGGTCCCCCCCACCAAACCCATTACAGTCACTGTCCATCAGCGTAGTGAGATGCTATAGAATCACTACTTGTCTTCTCTGAGTTGTACTGCCCTCCCCGTGCCCCCCCAACATTACATCTGCTAGTCGTAATGCCCCTTTTTCCCTCTTATCCCTCCCTTCCCACCCATTTTCCCCAGTCCCTTTCCCTTTGGTAACTATTAGTCCGTTCTTGGGTTCTGTGAGTCTGCTGCTGTTTTGTTCCTTCAGTTTTTTTCTTTGTTTTATACTCCACATATGAGTGAAATCATTTGATACTTGTCTTTTTCGGCTTGGCTTATTTCACTGAGCATAATACCCTCTAGCTCCATCCATGTTGTTGCAAATGGTAGGATTTGTTTTCTTCTTATGGCTGAATAATATTCCATTGTGTATATGTACCACATCTTCTTTATCCATTCATCTACTGATGGACACTTAGGTTGCTTCCATTTCTTGGCTATTGTAAATAGTGCTGCAATAAACATAGGGGTGCATCTGTCCTTTTCAAATTGGGCTGCTGCATTCTTAGGGTAAATTCCTAGGAGTGGAATTCCTGGGTCAAATGGTATTTCTATTTTGAGTTTTTTGAGGAACCTCCATACTGCTTTCCACAATGGTTGAACTAATTTGCAGTCCCACCAGCAGTGTAGGAGGGTTCCCTTTTCTCCACATCCTCGCCAACATTTGTTGTTGTTTGTGTTTTGGATGTTGGCCATTCTCACCGGTGTGAGGTGATATCTCATTGTGGTTTTAATCTGCATTTCTCTGATGATTAGCGATGTGGAGCATCTTTTCATGTGCCTGTTGGCCATCTGAATTTCTTCTTTGGAGAAGTGTCTATTCATGTCCTCTGCCCATTTCTTAATTGGATTATTTGCTTTCTGTTTGTTAAGGTGCATGAGTTCTTTATATATTTTGGATGTCAACCCTTTATCAGATACGTTTTTTATGAATATATTCTCCCATACTGTAGGATGTCTTTTGTTCTACTGATGGTGTCCTTTGCTGTACAGAAGCTTTTCAGCTTGATATAGTCCCACTTGTTCATTTTTGCTTTTGTTTCCCTTGCCCGGGGAGATATGTTCATGAAGAAGTTGCTCATGTTTATGTCCAGAGATTTTTGCCTATGTTTTTTTCTAAGAGTTTTATGGTTTCATGACTTACATTCAAGTCTTTGATCCACCTTGAGTTTACCTTTGTGTATGGGGCTAGACAGTAGTCCAGTTTCATTCTCTTACATGTAGCTGTCCAGTTTTTCCAACACCAGCTGCTGAAGAGGCTGTCATCTCCCCATTGTATATCCAAGGCTCCTTTATCAAATATTAATTGACTGTATATGTTTGGGTTAATGTTTGGATTTTCTATTCTGTTCCACTGGTCTGTGGGTCTGTTTTTGTGCCAATACCAAATTGTCTTGATTACTGTGGCTTTGTAGTAGAGCTTGAAGTCAGGGAGTGTAATTCCCCCTGTTTTATTCCTCCTTCTCAGGATTGCTTTGGCTATTCGGGGTCTTTTGTGGTTCCATATGAATTTTAGAATTATTTGTTCCAGTTCATTGAAGAAAGCTGTTGGTAGTTTGATAGGGATTGCATTGAATCTGTAGATTGCTTTAGGTAGTATAGCCATTTTGACAATATTGATTCTTCCTAGCCAAGAGCATGGGATGCATTTCCATTTGTTAGTGTCCTCTTTAATTTCTCTTAGGAGTGTCTTGTAGTTTTCAGAGTACAGGTCTTTCACTTCCTTCGTTAGGTTTATTCCTAGGTATTTTATTCTTTTTGATGCAATTGTGAATGGAATTGTTTTTCTGATTTCTCTTTCTGTTAGTTCATCATTAGTGTATAGGAAAGCAACAGATTTCTGTGTGTTAATTTTGTATCCTGCAACTTTGCTGAATTCAGATATTAGTTCTAGTAGTTTTGGAGTGGAGTCTTTAGGGTTTTTTATGTACAATATCATGTCATCTGCAAATAGTGACAATTTGACTTCTTCTTTACCAATCTGGATGCCTTGTATGTCTTTGTTTTGTCTGATTGCTGTGGCTAGGACCTCCAGTACTATGTTGAATAACAGTGGAGAGAGTGGGCATCCCTGTCTTGTTCCCGATCTTAGATGAAAAGCTTTCAGCGTCTCGCCGTTAAGTATGATGTTAGCTGTGGGTTTGTCACATATAGCCTTTATGATGTTGACGTACTTGCCGTCCATACCCATTTTGTTGAGAGTTTTAATCAGGAATGGATGCTGAATTTTGTCAAATGCTTTTTCAGCATCTATGGAGATGATCATGTGGTTTTGTTCTTCTTTTTGTTGATGTGGTGGATGATGTTGATGGATTTTCGAATGTTGTACCATCCTTGCATCCCTGGGATGAATCCCACTTGATCATGGTGTATGATCCTCTTGATGTATTTTTGAATTCGGTTTGCTAATATTTTGTTGAGTATTTTTGCATCTACGTTCATCAGGGATATTGGTCTGTAATTTTCTTTTTTGGTGAGGTCTTTGCCCGGTTTTGGTATTAGAGTGATGCTGGCTTCATAGAATGAGTTTGGAAGTATTCCCTCCTCTTCTATTTTTTGGAAAACTTTAAGGAGAATCGGTGTTATTTCTTCTCTATATGTCTGGTAGAATTCAGAGGTGAATCCATCAGGCCCAGGGGTTTTGTTCTTGGGTAGTTTTTTGATTACCAATTCGATTTCGTCACTGGTGATTGGTCTGTTTAGTTTTCTGTTTCTTGCTTGGTCAGTCTTGGAAGGTTGTATTTTTCTAAGAAGTTGTCCATTTCTTCTATGTTTTCCAGCTTGTTAGCATATAGATTCTCATAATATTCTCTTATGATTCTTTGTATTTCTGTGGGGTCTGTCGTGATTTTTCCTTTCTCATTTCTGATTGTGTTTATGTGTGTAGATTCTTTTTCTCTTAGTGAGTCTGGCTAGGGGTTTATCTATTTTGTTTATTTTTTCAAAGAACCAGCTCTTGGTTTTATTGATTTTTTCTATTGTTTTATTCTTCTCAATTTTATTTATTTCTTCTCTAATCTTTATTATGTCCCTCCTTCTGGTGACTTTGGGCCTCATTTGTTCTTCTTTTTCCAATTTCAGTAATTGTGTCTTTAGACTATTCATTTGGGAGTGTTCTTCCTTCTTTAAATAGGCCTGGATTGCAATATACTTTCCTCTTAGAACTGCCTTTGCTGCGTCCCACAGAAGTTGTGGCTTTGTGTTGTTGTTGTCATTAGTCTCCATATATTCTTTGATTTCTGTTTTGATTTGGTCGTTAACCCATTGATTAATTAGGAGAGTGTTGTTAAGTCTCCATGTATTTGTGAGCCTTTTTGATTTCTTTCTAAAATTTATTTCTAGTTTTATACCTTGGTGATCTGAGAAGTTGGTTGGTAGGATTTCAATATTTTTGAAATTACTGAGGTTCTTTTTGTGGCCTAGTATGTGGTCTATTCTGAAAAATGTTCCATGTGTACTTGAGAAGAATGTGTATCCTGTTGCTTTTGGGTGTAGAGTTCTGTAGATGTCTGTTAGGTCCATCTGTTCTAGTGTGTTGTTCAGTGCCTCTGTGTCTTTACTTATTTTCTGTCTGGTTGATCTGTCCTCTGGAGTGAGTGGTGTTGAAGTCTCCTAAGATGAATGCATTGCTGTCTATTTCCTCCTTTAATTCTGTTAGTATTTGTCTCACATATGCTGGCGCTCCTGTGTTGGGTGCATATATATTTATAATGGTTATATCTTCTTGTTGGACTAACCCCTTTATCATTATGTAATGTCCTTCTCAGAACATAAATCTTTATGCCTCACTATTGTCCATAGTAGCCACTCAACCAAGAGTGAGCCAGAATTCACCAGGTACTAACAGGTCACTGAAATTAATTTTTCAAGTAGTAATATATTTTTTTTTAACACATGCAAGAGACTCCCATATCTCTACATAATAATGTCATTTTAGGATTTTAAGGCCCAATCACTATACTCCAAACCACATTATCAATGTGATCCATAATAGCATTTCCTCCCTTTATAATCCGGGAGCCACAGATGATAGTCTGAAAAACTGCAACGCATCCTAAGATGAAAGATCAGCCATCCATGATATGGCTCATCTAAAAGCTTTGGTCTGAAATGTCAGATTCCTCCATCCCAACCCCATAATAACTATCCAATCCCCACATGCTCCCAAACATACTTTCGCCCCTCTACCCAGACCTAGCTCCACCACCTCCTCTCATGCAATCTATTCTCCTGGGATATTTCCACACTCAAACACCATTCCCATTTTGCTCCATTGATTCCTATCAGATCTATAATATAACAACAATGAAGACCCCTAAAGATTTTATACATGTGCTTTGCTATGCAGCCATACCTTAAGCTGCATTGCTTTTTCCTGCTATAAAAACAATGAATGCTGAGATAAATGTGAATAGATTATCCATAAAATCTACTTTGCAGCTCCTTACTGAGGCTTCTGAGAATTCTTCTGCCTAACATGATGCTTCCCTTCTCAAAATTCCTGTATCAGTTATGCAAGAACAATGATTTGTTTCTAACCTACCTTGTACGGGTTTCCGCTTGCTTCATGTTTATTATGCAAAATTCTTCAACTGTAATATAAATTCCTGGTCAACGGAAGTCCTGTGTTTTCTACAGCACCCACCCAGGGATGAGTACATAATAAATGTTTGTTGACCTTTTTATCCAGATTAATGTTTCATCTATATCAAATGCTTTGAATTCGAAATGTTTTCTTTTTCTAGAAATATGTTTTAGTATTATATATTTGTAGTATTACTAAGGGAATTAGTCATACTAATAATTGTTTAGAGGTAACTAACTTCGTAGGCCGCTTGATATCAACAAAACTTAATTGAAAAATAATTTACTATGCATGTATGATTAAGTACTAGCCTGATAACAAAATGTGACAAAGGAAAAAGGGGCAGAAGAACAACTCTATACTAAAAATAATGGCCAAATAGTATACAGTAAAATAAATGAAAATCTGTTAATGAACAGCTCCAATACTAGACAATCCTCCTAATAGACACATTTTTATATATAAGGAAATCTCTTTAGATGTTTATCAAGAGTGGGCAGCAATTAGTGCTCACCACATGGCAGACACTGCCTTAAGCATTTTACACGATCCAGCACTATTTATCAGATGAGAAAACTGAGGCACAAAGAGAAAAAGCAACTTGCTCAAGATCGTAAGGTTCATTACTGACAGAGCTGGGATTTGAACCCAGGCTTCCAGGTTTGTGGTCTGTACTGGTAACTTCCATGTTTTATAAAAGCAGTAGTTGGCATGTAAAAGGCTTTTTAGACAATTTTCTTAAATTTTTCAGTCTCTGCAGTATATTTTCCTTTGGGGAGAAAAAAACATTGGAAAATCTGAAATTAAACTAGAGAAGGTTCAAATGCAATCTGTTTACACATGCTAAAACCTATTTCTGTAAAAAAAATCAATAACTGACTTAAAAATCACTGGTGGTAAATAGAAATGGTAATGAATTTATAGGAAGTGGTTGAGCCTGGTTCTTACATGGGAAAAGTGGGTTTGAATAAAAACATATCCAACAAACATTCACACCGTCAGAAATTTTTCCATTATCTCTATTGTAATATAATTCTAAAAATGTTTCCTTAATAATTTACTTTGCAGCCATATCGAAATCAGTATTTTCATTCCATGAAAACAGTATGTGAAAGTTGAGCTAAATTTTACTCAAGTGTTTGGATTAAGCTTTTCACAAAGCATACTGTAGGCTTGTAATAAAATATGAAACATTTCAATTTACAAAGTGTTTTTCTTACTTTAATGAAGTATAAAATTATTTTCATTCAATTTATAACTTGAAATAGGATAGGTAACAAAAAAATTCAGTGACTTAAAGTAAAAAATAAAGCCTTATTTCTGCCTCATGCTACCTGTCTAACTTTATCTACTTCTGATCTTGTCAAGCAGGAGGCAAATGGGAAATCTACTCATTTTTGTCATCCAAGGATTACTAATAAAGGTTTAGTAATATTCACATAAGCCCTATGATTTAGGATTATTATCCCCACTTATCAGATGAGAAAACTGAGGCACAAAGAGAATAAGCAACTTGCTCAAGATCATAGGCTGAACCTAGTCCACCATTTTCTGACTCCATCACCTCAGCTGAGGTTTCAGGTTCACCGAGGGGGAACACAAAGCACAAGAATCACACAGCAGCTTTTGAGTATGTTCACTGAGGAATGGCTCCTCGTGATCCACACAAATCCCGTGGTCACACCTGGCTCCAGTGCAGCCGCTGCCTGAGGGAGAGGAGAGACGGAATCTCGGTGAACACAAGGGGTACCTTGCAGACATTTCCATTTCCGTCAACTTTTTTAAAGTACATATTATATTATGTGAACTTATGGGTCTAAAAAGTTAATAACTTCAGATATTTCAGTCTGAAAACTTACTGTGCACACAAAACAAAAGTGAAAGCTCAGTAATTTTATAATCTTTTACATTGAAATGAATTGCTTTGGAAAGAAAACTCACTTGTTCATTTCACAAATCTTTGTAGAGTTCCTGTTTGTGTGGGACTATCTTCCCATGTGATTCAAACAAATTAAGAAATCAGGCATCTACTTTCAAGGAGCTGGAAAATAGGTCACATAGGTGCCTACATAAATAAATAAAACAGGATGCATAATAGATAAACGGCCCCAAAAAGGGTCAAGAAAGTTATCACGTGTGCTCAAATGTCAGAGATCTTTGAGTAACAATTTTAAAGCTGGAAAGAACCTTATATATTTGGGGGTTCAATGTCTTTAGTTTACAGATGATGAAAATGAGGCCCAAAAAGGTTCAAAATGACCTGTCCAAAATCACTTACAGTTAGATAAGTTATTCAATGCTGCCCAAAGAGTAAAACTTAATTGCTATAAATGAATAATACTACAGGGAAAACAAATTCAAAAGAGAAATGCATCCAGAAATACAAGAAGTTCTAAGATAAGGAATATTTGGGAATTAGCATATTAATTCAAAATTTTATTTATATTAGAAAAAGATTATTAATTGCCATAATTTTAGATTAACACATTTACACTTTAAAATCAGTACAAGTAAATGCCATTTTAATGATACCATATACCTTTAAAAAATTCATAATGAAGTTTTTTCATACAATTTATTTTATTATCCCATAAAGCAGTAGCTAAACCTTTGCAAACTAGAATAGGAATTTAAATGCTTAGCTTACTACCTTTTCAAAACACCAGATAGGAAGATATAATTCAAGATTAAAATTACAACAACTTAATTAATTGCTACTCAAAATGTCAAATTTACATATGTTTAAATAAATCTAAATGGCAGACTGACCGCTAAGCATTTTTAGACAAGTTTGGAGAAATTAATTATGTTTTTCATCTTAAAAAAACTACTTAATATTCCAAGCATTTGCCTTTTGTCAAAGATAATAAACTTGATTAAGCTTATATAAATTACACTGCACTAAACAGTATAATAACTAAAAACACATGGAGAATGGGGTTAGCCTTACTCATTACATCACTTCCAAATTTAAACCTAATACCAAGCATATATGCTTGACTCAGAGACTTTTTCTAGTTGTCTTTTTAAAGCTGCTATTCATAAAAAGGTCAGTAGGTTGTCTTTTTAAAATAAATCTGTGATCACTACAAACTGTCACTGTATCTGACCAAAATTATGATGAAAGACCAGCGGCTAAGACTTGCGTGCAGTAGCTCAGAGCTAAAATGAAACAGTAGATGGAATAATTCAAATACAGGGGCCCAGATCTGTCCCAGTTCTTCAACTGAAAAAACCTATTTGACTTGGTAGTCGTAACTTTGGCCATCTGAGCACTTCTTAACCCACAGTGACTCTTCGCCATGAGCTCACTCTTTCCAAAAAGTAGAAAACCACCATGAAGCCATGGGTCTTAGGTTACCTTAGGAACATTGCTGGTAACGTTTGTAGGACACCACTATTTATTCTCCACAGCAGAGGCTTTCAACTTTCCTGCTTCCCCAGCTCACCAAAGTAACACAACACTCCAAATCACTTAGCCAGTGGTTTTCATTCAGGGGAAGTAGGAAGATGCAGACGTAAGGAATATCAAAACCTCAATCTGTTCCCCCTCCAGCGCTTGTTTCTATTTCCCCACCATGACCATCAGTTGATGAGCACTGCCCTAAAGCTTTATAGTAAACATCCTGGCTAATCAAGTTCACATTGCAAGGTTGTGAGGCTCTATGAAATGGAACAACACCTGCTGAAAGATCCTCAGACAACCTGTCATTGGAGTGTGACCTGTGGCAACCCCCTGCCCTTCTTTCAGGACAGAGTGTGCCCCTATCTTGCCCCTAATCCTCCAGCAGTTTCCTCAGTTTGAGCATCCCCACCAATGCCATCTCCTCCACACACACGTAACAGGCCTGCCTTGCCAATGGGTTTCAGACCCAGGCAAGCTCACTACGGATTCAGTGTGGCCAAAGAAATGACAATAAAACATTCTTGGGGTGAAAGGGTTATACCCAACTTTATTCCCACGGTGGCAGGTCAGTCACTAAAATCCCGTTCACTCAGAGCGCGTCTGCATGCAGCAAGTCGGTCTCTGCCTCTGGGCCTCTCTGCCTGCACAGCCGTCCTCTGGGCCTCTGTCCTCGCTGCTGCCACCACTCCAGCCTCTGCTCTGCCACCACTCCAGCCTCTGCTCTGCTCTCCTGCAGCCTTGCAGCCATGCCACCATGTTGCCCAGACTACTGGGCAGGGCTCTTTATATAGAATTAGTAACAACACATTGCCCACAGACGTGTGGTGAGAATCCTGGCCACAGGAACCTTTATTTTATCCACAAAGCCACATGATGCACACACATGTCAGGGCTCATAAGGCTTTAAAATTCTCATATTTAATCTTCACAGTGACCCCATAGAGTAGGTGTTACTGGCCCCACGTAGGAGATCATAAAAGGTGCAGAGCAGTTTGGAGTCTGCTCAAGCTCTCAGGATTAGAAAGTGGCAGAGTGAGGGGTCCAAATCACCATCTACCAGATTATATCCCAAAGACTGCTCCTACTTCTAGGGTAAAGAGGGAACAAATGAGAGTCCCAGGGCTATGAGACAAGCACTTCTCATGTGGACCACTGATTTTGGTGCTGCCGTGACTTCCTTCCACACCCCGCTATGCTGTATATATAAAACTGATAGTAAAGGCAAAGCCACAAATTTTTGTTTTATTGCTCACAACTCACCAAAGGGTAAAGTCTGAAACATCTCAACTGGTTATCCAAGACTCCACAGTCCCATTGGAACACATCTTTGCAAGCTTAGCTGCTAGTTCCCCAACTGATTCCAGCTTCTAGTCTGTCAAACTGATCTGCTGCTCACAGTTCCCTGACGGATCTGCTCACTTGACCAACCTGTCCTGACTAGCGTCTCTTTATCACAATTTTCCAAGAAAACTTCCACATGACTCACTTATCTGGCATTTATATTAGAATGCCCTGAACTATATGTGACAAGCATGTGATGTCTCTATGTACTGGTGACAGAAATACACAATGTCATAGCTAGAAGACGGCTGAGAGATTATCTGGTGCAAAGATCTCATGTCAGAGAAAAGGTGGATGAACCCATCATCACACAAGGGACAGACCGTATCTGTGATGTTCATTCACGCATCTGCTATTTTATTTTACTATTCGAGATGCTTTCATTAATTTTGTATTAATTATCAGCTCTACATGTATTAGGTCAGTAGCCAAAATTGGCGATGAAAAAGTTTATGACAGAGGTGGGCTTGGAACACAACTGGAACCCTGACTCCTCCTTGGAACCCGAGTTCATGTGAATGAGATGAGTGTATTCCATAACAGCCAGCCCAGAGACTGTATACAGCAGGTGCTTATTATTAATTGATTCTTTGATTACAGCTTATTTATTTATCCTACCATCCAAACAAATGTCATTCATATACATGACACATGGTAGACAAGATTTATCAGGCCAGTAATATTTTATAGCAAACATTTATTGCTGATTCCTCCCTTTCCCTGATACTCCATTTCCAGGTGTGTTTTATTTTATCTGCAAGATCCATCTGCTTGTCACCATCTCCACTTCCATCATCCCAGCCCAGACCATTACCGCCTCTTATCTGTATTACTGCAAAAAAATCCAAACTGGTCTCCTTTCCCCCATTCTTCCGTCAGTTCCCACTCAATCATTTCTCCTCAAATGCACATCACCCACTCACCCCCAGCTTAAGAATATTCAGTACCTTCTCATTTCACTTAGAATAAGACCCAAGCCTTTAACAGAATGCAAAATCTGTCCCTACATTGTCTCATACCTCATTTCTTACCCTTGCCTGCTTGGTCTTCTTTCTGTCCCTTAAGCATTCCAGGCGTTTCTTGCCCCAGAGCCTTTTGTATGCTGTTCTCCTGCCTGGCAGTGCTTTTCCTCTTTTATCTCTGGGCTGCCTCCTCGGGATCCATGTATCACTGGAACATCATTGCCTGGAGAAGGCCTCTCTCCCAGAACAGCCCCCTCACCACTGCCATCCCCATCACTTCTATCTCGGCACTCTCTTTCCTTCATTGCACTTATCACAACTTGTACTTCTTTAGATCATTTGTTTTTTGCCAATGTCTCCACCACCCACTCCAAACTGAACAAACAAGGTCTATGCCTACCGCCTTCCCACCGTAGTATGTCCCTGCCTGGCACCAGCCCTGGCCCAGAAAAGTCACTCAGAGCATTTCTGCTGAGTGAATAAAAGTCCTTGAAGATTCACACAAACAGCAATGTTGAGTACAAACTGTGTGCCATCTGAGGGGCGGCCATAAATAAGAGGAGATTCTACCACAGAAAGTACCATTTGCTGCATGTGTTTAAGTCACACTGCCCCTTTTCCTATTTTCACAGAGAAATGTAGTTTCTGGTTGTTGAAATCTGGATTTCAACAAGAATTTGACTACTTGTCTGATTTTTACAGGAAAAAAAATCCTAAGTATGAGCTACCAGTATTTACAAGTTTCTGAAGCTTCCTAGTGATATTTTGACTCAGTGAGTAGTGGATGGAAACAGGGATTTGTACTTAAAAGATGTATAATACCTAGATAATTCCCGTCAACAGAGAAATTATGATGAAAATCAGAAATCACCTGGAGAGCTTTAAAAAAATACTAATCTCAATCCCACCCCAGTGATTCTGACATAATTGTTGTGGGCTAGGGACTGAACATCATGATTTCTAAAATTCCTTTAGTTGACTCCAATATGCAGCAAAAGTTGAAAACCACTGGGCCTGGTGACAGCATGAGAAGACAGATATATACTAGATTGAATGACAACATCACAGAGGATATCAATTAACAGACTGATGTCATTAGGAGTTCCTTCTGATGGTGACTGTGGGCTTTGAGTTTGGTCCTTTCATGATAAGGATTTAACCATGACTTGGATAGAGGTAGAGAAGCATGCCTAACAGTTTTTTCTATTGCGTGAAACTATAAGGAATAGTAAATAGTTTGGATGACAGTATTAGAATCTAAAATATTCTCCAGGCTGGAGTCATGGCATTATAACTGCCCTAAAAGTAACTGCATAAAAGACAGAATAGAGTGACATAGCTTAGCAGCAGAATAACTTGAAAAAGACTTAAGGGTTTTACCTAGCACTGAGCTCAATAGGTATATACAGTATGATGTGGCTACCGAGAATACTGTTTTCCATTAATAGCAATATAATATTTAGCATGAAGGAGGTGATCACCTCTCTCCATACTGAATTCAGGGGTGTCACAGATAAGGAAGACCATTCATTCACAGAGGGGAGCCAAGAGGGTAGCCTGCAGAGGAAGAAATAGGGACAAGCAGAGGAGCAGAGACATGACTACAAATGTTTGAGGTCTCTTACATAGAACACAAATTGGATTTATTCTGAAGGCACTAAGAACTTGGTTAGAATTAAGAACAATAGACCAACTTATAAGAAGACAGACTTGATATGAACAAGAACTTTCTAATAGCAGTGTCTAGAGGTAACATGAACTGTCAGAAAGCAGTGAATGCCCCATCACTGAGAATACTGCAGGCCTAAAGGAAAAAGCCACATATGGCCCTAAGTTCCCATGTGATTCTTCTTTTCTGACCCATTTGTTGCAAAGCAGAGAGTTGGTCAGAAAAGTTAGCAAACGTCCATCAGAGACTTGAACTTGCCTATGTTGCGTAAGGAGGATCTGGCCAGGGCTTATCTTTCTCCTAATCAGTCAGCCTCCCCACTTGTTCCTTCTCTTTTCTCTCATCCTTTCTTCTTTGTTGCCGCTGTTCAGGCTCAGTAACCTCTATTTGTCTTTCCCTTCCAGTTTTGGCAACCCCTAAAAGGAAAAGACTCCTAAGTCAGTCTTTACATTCTAACAATACTCAGTAATTTAGCAAAGGTAAGTTACTTCTTTATGTTGCTTGTTCTAAAATAGATTTCTTTTCATACTACTTGTTTTGAAATAATTTACTTCTTTTCCCAAGTTCCAATCAAAAATATTATCAAAATGATGAATAAATATGTGTCCTGTGGACATAATGATCCTACATTTATTCCTACCTGTAAAAATTCTGCTGAAATTTCAGCCTTCCCATTCAGCACTTTGTCCCTTTCCTCTTCTGACACAGGGAGATTATTCTTCAGCTCAGAAATGGTTTCTATTTTAAAAATGGCTTCCCTCCTTTTTCACCTGTACAGTTGGCCCTTGAACAACACAAGTTTGAATTGCACAGGTCCACTTATATATGGATTTTTAAAATATATATATTGGAACAATTTTTAGATTTGCAACTATTTGAAAAACTCACAAATAAACTGTGTAGTCTAGAAATATCAAAAGAAAAAGAAAAAGAATGTCATGACTGCATAGAATATATGTGGATACAGGTCTATTTTAGCATTTATTAACATAAAATATACACAAATATATTAAGCTTTATCAAAACTTACACACAGAAACACAAATTATACATGGTGCCATTTGCAGTCAAAAGAAATGTAAACAAATGTATGAATGAAGTATTAAATCATAACTGCATAAAACTGTAGCACTGTAATAATTTTGCAATAGCCACTTCCCATTGCTATCATGGTGAGCTCAGATGTTATATCAGCTTAAAACACCATGTGATGCTACCATCTCCATGTGAGCAGTTTGTCTCTCCAGTAAATTGAGTACCACAGTAAAAAGTAATCTCTCAAATATTTTTCATCATGTTTACTACAATACTGTAAATCTTGAATAACACCCTAGGACCTAAAGGAAGTCCCACTAGTGGTGTTAGAAGTGCTCCCCAAGAAAAGGCATGACATTATCAGAAAAAGTTGAATTGCTTGATATGTACTGCTAATTGAGGTCTACAGTTGAGATTACCTGCCATTTGGAGATAAATGAGTCCAGCATAAGGACTGTTGTTAAAAATAGAAAGGGAAATTCATGAAGCCACCATTGCAGCTACACCAGAAGGTGCTTAAACCTTGCATTTTTTGTGAAATACCTTTTTATTTTATATTGAAAATCCATCTTTTATATGGGTATAGAATTGCTGTAAGAAAGGCATACCTGTAGACGGTAATATGACTCTAGAAAAAGCAAAGTCATTATATGACAAAGCAAAAGATGAATGATCTAAAGCTGGACAATTTAACGCCAGCAAAGGATGGCTTAGGATGGCTTGATAATTTTAGAAAGAGGTTTGTCTTTAGAAATGTCAAGATAACTGGAGAAGCAGCTTCTGCCAATCAAGAAGCAGCAGACAGGTTTCCAGACGCCATTAAGAAAATCAATGAGAAAAACACGTATGTGCCCAAACAGGTTTTTAACGCAGATGAAAGTGTGGTATTCTAGAAAAAAATGCTACGTGGACATTTAATAGTAAGGAAGAGAAGGAAGCACCAGGATTTAAGGCAGGAAGGGAAAGGCTAACTCTTATGTTTTGTGTACACACAACATGTTTTGTGTACACTTATGGTTTGAAGTATACAATACAGTTGGATTTATGATCAGGATTGCCCTTTTCTACAGAGCTGCTAAACCTCAAGCCTTGAAGGGAAAAGATAAGCACCAGCTGACAGTTTTTTGATTATACAACAAGAAGGCCCAGATAATTGTGAACACTTTTTCTGGACTAATTCCATCAGTGCTTTGTCCCTGTAAGAAGTACCTTGCCAGAAAGAGAATGCCTTTTAAAGTTCTGTTGATATCAGAGAATGACTCTAGCCCCCTTAAAATCCCATGAGTTCAATGTAGAAGACATTGCAGTTGTGTACTTACCCCAACACATCTCTAATTCAGCCTTTAGATCAGAGGCTCGTTACACATGGTACTTACTCCATGGAATATATTGTCAACACTATGGAAGACAATCCCAACAGAGAGAACATCATGAAGAATTACATGAAAGAATTACACCATTAAAGATGCAATTATTGTTATAGAAAAAGCCATGAAAGCCATCAAACATGAAATAATAAATACCTGCTAGAGAAAACTGTGTCCACATGTTGTGCATGACTTCAGAGAAATATAGGACAGAGCCAATCAAGGAAATCATGAAAAAGATTGTGGATAAGGCAAAAAACAAAAGTGGAAGGTGAAGGGTTTCAAGATATAGATATTTCAGAAATTCAGGAACTAAGAGACACCAAACCAGAGGAATTAACAGAAGTCAATTTGATGAAGACAAGTGCTTCTCAACCAGTGCCATAGAAGAAGCAGTGCCAGAAAACAAATTGACATTAGACAACCTGGAAGAAGGGTTTTGATTAGTCAAGACTGCTTTTGACTTCTTATATGACATGGGCACTGAAACTAAAGTAAATGTGGAAGAAACATTGCTACCACATAGAAACATTTTTAAAGAAATAAGAAAGGAAAACATGAGGCAGAAGTTACCATGCATTTCTGTTTTATTGAATTATTGTTGATATTAAATCTTATATTGGCTTGAAGTATACAACACAGTGGCTCAACAGCTACCCATATTATTAAATCCTCACCCCCACTAAGTGCAGTTACTGTCAACAAAGGAAGATGTTACAGAATCAGTGACTATATTCCTCATGCTGTACCACCATCCCCTTGACCAGCTTACATTGTGATTGAGAATTTTTGTGCCCCTTTATCCCCCTCATCCTTCCCTCCACCCACCCCAATCCCTCTCCCATGGAAACCACCAGTCACTTCTCAGTGTCTATGAGTCAACCACTATTTTTTCATTTTGTTTTGTTTTTCTTTTTATATTCCACAAATACGTGAAATCATATGGTATTTGTCTGTCTCTGCCTGCCTTATTTCACTGAGCATAATACCCTCTAGGTCCATCTATGTTGTTGTAAATAGCAGGATGTTTTTTATGGCTGAACAATATTCCATTGTGCTTATGTACATCTTCTTTATCCATTCATCTACTGATGGACACTTAACGTTGCTTCCATATCTTGGCTATTGTAAATAATGCATAAATAAAAAGAGGGGTGCATGTATCTTTTCAAATGAGTGATTTTGTTTTCTTTGGATAAATTCATAGAAGTGGAATTACTGGGTCATACAGTAGCTCTGTTTTTACTTTTTTTGAGGCACCTCCATACTGCTTTCCACAGTGGCTCCACCAATTTAAATTCCCACTAACAGTTTGGGAGGGTTGCCTTTTCTTCACATCCTCGCCAAAACTTGTTATTTCTTGTCTTTTGGATAGTGGCCATTCTAACTGGTGTGAGGTGATATCTCATTGTAGTTTTGACTTGCATTTCTCTGATGGTTAGTGACGTGGAGCATCTTTTCATGTGCCTGTTGGCCATCTGTATTTCTTCCAGAGAAATATCTGCTCAGGCCCTCTGCCCATTTTTTAATCAGGTAATATTTTTGATGTTGAGGCATATGAGTTCTTTATATATTTTGGATTTTAACTCCTTATTGGATAAACTATTTGCAAATACATTCTCCCATACTGTAGGCTGCCTTTTGGTTCTGCTGATGGTGTCCTTTGCTCTACAGAAGTTTTCAGTGTGATGTAGTCCAACTTGTTCATTTTTTATTGTTTCCTTTGCCCAAGGAGATATATCCAGGAAAAAATTGTTCACCCTTATGTTTAAGAGATTTTTGCCTATATTTTCTTCTAAGAGTTTTATGGTTCCATGTCTTATATTTAAGGCTTTGATCCATTTTGAGTTTACTTTTGTGTATGGACTTAAGCATAATCCAGTATAATTCTCTTGAATGTAGCTGTCCAGTTTCCCCAACACCAGTTGTTCAGGAGACTGTCTTTTCCCTATTGTATATTCCTGGCTCCTTTATCATATATTAATTGACCATATATGCATGGGTTTATATCTGGGCTCTCTATTATGTTCCATTGATCTGTGTGTCTGTTTTTGTGCCAGTACCAAATTGTTTTGATTACTGTGTCTTTGTAGTAGAGTTTGAAGCGAGGTAATGTAATCCCCCCCTCCCCCCATCTTGTTCTTCTTTCTAAGGATTGCTTTGGCCATTTGGTGTCTTTTGTGGTTCCATATGAATTTTAGAATTATTTGCTCTAGTTCATTGAAAAATGCTGTTGGTATTTTGATAGGGATTGCATTGGATCTCTAAATTGCTTTTGGCACTTTGGCCATTTTGACAATATTAATTCTTCCTATCCATGAGCTCAGGATAGATTTCCATTTATTGGAATCTTCTTTAATTTCTTTCATGAGTGTCTTATACTTTTCAGAGTAGAGATCTTTTGCCTCCTTTGTTAGGTTTATTCCCAGGTATTTTATTCTTTTTAATGCAATTGTAAAAGGAATTATTTTCCTGACTTCTCTGTCATCTAGTTTATTGTTAGTATATAGGAATGCAACAGATTTTTGTGTATTAACTTTGCTGAATCCAGTTATTAGTTTAATAGTTTTTTGGTGGAGTCTTTAAGATTGTCTGTGTATAATATCATGGCATCTGCAAATAGTGGCAGTTTCACTTCTTCCTTATCAACTTGGATGCCTTTTATCTTTTTCTGTTGTCTAATTGCCATGGTTAGGACCTCCAGTACTATGTCAAATAAAAGTGGTGAGAGTAGACACCCTTGCCTTGTTCCTGATCTTAGAGAAAAAGCTTTCAGCTTTTCACCATTTGAGTATGATGCTAGCTGTGGGTTTGTCATATATGGCCTTTATTATGTTGAGGTACACACCCTCTATACCCATTTTGTTGAGAGACTTTATCGTGAATGTATGTTAGGTTTTGTTAAATGCCTTTTCAGCATCTATTGAGATATTCAGGTTGTTTTTATCCCTCTTTTTGTCAATGTGGTATATTACATTGATTGATTTACAAATATTGTACCATCCTTACATCCCTGGAATAAATCCCACTTGGTCATCACGAATGATCCTTTTGATGTGTTTCCTAATTTAGTTTGCAAATATTTTGTTGAGGTTTTTTGCATCTATATTCATCAAGGATATTGGTCTAAAATTTTCTTTTTTTGTAGTGTCTTTGTCTGGTTTTGGTATTAGGGTGATGCTGGCCTCATAGAATGAGTTTGGAAGTATTACCTCCTTTTCTACCTTTTGAAATACCTTAAGAAGGACTGGTATTAGCTCTTCTTAAATGTTTAGTAGAATTCACCTGTGAAGCTATCTGTCCAGGAATTTGTTTGTTGAGAGTTTTCTGACTGCTAATTCAACTTCATTGCTGGTAATATTGGTCTGTTCAAATTTTCTGTTTCTTCCTGGGTCAATCTTGGAAGTACTTTTCTAGGAATTTTTTCCATTTCTTCCAGGTTGTCCAATTTATTGGCATGTAATTTTTCACAGAATTCTTTAATAATTCTTTGTATTTCTGTGGTACCCATTGTGACTATTCTTTTTTGTTTTTTATTTTGTTTACTTGTGTACTGTCTCTTTTTTTCTTGGTTAGTTTGGCTAGCAGTTTGTCTATTTTGTTTATTTTTGCAAAGAACCAGCTCTTGGCTTCATTAATTTTTTTCTATTGTTTTATTCTCTATTTTATTTATTTCTGCTCTGATCTTTATTGTGTCCCTTCTACTAACTTTGGGTTTCATTCATTCTTCATTTTCTAGTTTCTTTAATTGTGAGTTTAGACTGTTCATTTGGGATTGTTCTTATTTCTTGAGGTAAGCCTGTATGGCTGTGTACTTCCCTTTTAGAACTGCTTTTGCAATGTCCCACAAATTTTGGACTTTTGTATTGCTTGATTTCTGTTCAATTTGTTCATTGATCCATTGATTATTTGGAGGCATGTTGTTTAGCCTCCATGTGTTCATAGGCTTTTTTGTTTTCTTTGCATAATTTATTTCTAGTTTCATGCCATTATGGTTTGAGAAGTTGCTTAATACAATTTCAATCTTTTTTTAATTTATTGAGGCTTTTTGTGGCCTCATATTAATCTATCCTGGAGAACATTCCATGTACACTTAAGAAAAATGTGTATCCTGCTACTTTTGGGTGAAATGTTCTGTAAATATCTGTAAAGTCCATCTGATTTAATGTGTTGTTCAGTGCCTCTGTTTCCTTATTTATTTTCTGTCTGATGATCTGTCTATTGATGTGAGTGGTGTGTTAATGTCTCCTAAAATGAATGTGCTGCAGTTTATTTCCCCCTTTGATTTTCTTAGTGTTTGTTTTACTTATTTAGATATTCCCATGTTGGGTGCATAGATACTTATAATGGTTATATCTTCTTGTTGGTCTGACTCCTTTATCATTTCGTAATGTCTTTCTTTGTCTCTTGTTACTGTCTTGGTTTTCAAGTCTATATTGTCTGATATAAGTATGGGTACTCCTGTTTTTTTCTTCCTATTATTGGCATGAAATATCTTTTACCATCCCTTCACTTTCAGTCTATGTGCCTTTAGGTCCTAAATGAGTCTCTTGTAGGCAGCATAGAGATGGGTCTTGTTCTGTTATCTATTCTGCCAATCTGTGTCTTTTTATTACTGCATTCAAGTCCATTACATTTAAAAAGGTATTTATTGATAGGTATATATTTATTACCATTTTATTCATTGTTTTCTGCTTGTTTTTATAATTCCTCTCTGTTCCTTTCTTCCTCTCTTATACTTTTGTTATTTGATGGTTTTCTTTAGTGTTGTGATTGGCTTTTTCTTTTTCAATTTTTTTTGTACCTATTATAGGCTGTATGTTTGTGGTTACTGTATGGTTCAAGGATAGCTTACTAACTATATACAACAGTCTATATGAAGTTGACAATTGCTCTATTTCAAACACAATCTAAAAGTGCTTTTCTCTTCCTCCTCCTCCACACTTTATGTATTAGATGTCATAATCTGCACTTTTTGTGTATCCTTTGACTGATTTTGAGTATAGTTGGTTTTACTACTCTTGTTTTGTTTGGTTGTGTTTTAATTTCATACTTGCTTAGTAAGTAATTGGTCTACTACCTTTACTGAGGGCTTATTCTCACTGGTGAATACTCTTTAGGCTCAGGAACATCTTCATCTACATAAGTCCCTTTAACATATCCTGTAATACCAATTTAGTGGTTATGAATTCCTTCAGTCTTCGTTCATCTGGGAAATGTTTAATCTCTCCTTCAAACTTGAATGATAATCTTGCTGAGTAGAGGATTCTCAGTGAACATCCCTTGTTTTGATACATTAAATATTCATGCCACTCTCTTCTGGCCTGTAAAGTTTCTGCTGAGAAATCTGCTGATAGCCTGATGGGGTTTTCCCTTATAAGTAATCTTTTTTTCTCTCTCTGGCTGCTTTCAATACTCTCTCTTTATCCTTAATCTTTGTCATCTTAATTATTTTATGTCTTGGTGATATCTTCCTGGGGTTCCTTTTGTTAGTGGCCTTTCTCTGAGTTTCCATGATCTGAGTGTCTACTTCCTTCCTTAGATTGGGGGAGTTTTCAACAATTATTTCCTCAAGGAGACTTTCTATCCTTTTTTCTCTCTCTTCTCCATCTGGGACCCCATTTATGCAAATATTGTTTGGTTTGGAGTTGTCACATGGCTCTCTTATCATTCTTTAATTCCTAGAGATTCTTCTTTTCTCTCTGTTCCTCAGCTTCATTGTGTTCCTGTCCTCTAATCTCCATCTCATTGATGGCCTCCCCTACTTGCAGCACTCTATTATTCTTTCCCTCCATTGTATATTTCATTTCAGCTACTGTATTCTTCAGCTTTGCATGGCTCTTTTTTAGCTCTTCTGTCTCTTCACTGAAGTCCCTCCTGAAATCTTTAATACTTTTCTGCAGATCGGTGAGCATATTTATGACTGTTACTTTGAAATCTTTATCAAGGAGATTGGTGACATCCATTTCATTTAGCCCTCTTTCTGGTGTCTTATTCTGTAGTTTTGTTTTGAACGTAGTCCTCTGCCACTTCATTTTGTCAGGGTTTCTGTATTTTTTCCTTTGCATTAAATAGATCTGCTATGCTTCCTGGTCTATAAAGCAGTGGCTTTATGAAGAAGGTGTCCTATGTTGCCGAAAGCTTAAGACTCTTTACTCTCCAGTGTCTGGTTCTCCAGCAGTGGAGCCCCGGTTGCTGCTGGTGAGCAAGGGGTGGGAACACCTTTCTATCTGCTGGCAGTGGTCTGTCTCAGTTCCCCGCAGAAGGCAGTCTGCCTGAGCCAGCCCTATGTGATTAGAGCAGTGGCTTCTGCTGGGATCATTGTGGGTGGGGCTGCCCTCTCACTGCCCTGCAGTGATGGCATGGCTGCTGGGATAACAGGGTGTGGGGGAAAGTAGTGTGGCTCTGCGGAATGCACCAGGAAGCTGAGAGATATGAAGTCCTACAGCTGTGGTGGGTCATGCAGTACCAGGCTGGGCTGCCTGTGAGATGAAAAGAGTGCTAGTAGCTGGCTCCTGGGCTGGAGCAGGCCTGAGAAAGCTGGGAAAGCCTCCTTCTGCCTGCCAGGCAGCAAAGTCAGATGCTGCTGGGCCAAATGGGCAGGCACACTGGCAGGTGCACAGGGAAGCACCCTGGGGCTAAGCCACAAGCAAGGGGGATGGAGTTTGGGGGCTCCCAAGAGAGCCCAAACTGCTGGGCTGAGGAAGGGCTGGGGAAGTATCTTTCACCTGCCCTTTCTCATCTGTAGAGAGCTCTGTCCAACCCTTGCCCCTCGGGCACCCCTCCTACTGCTGGCAAATCGTTCCAACTGATGCCTCTGCTTTGGGTCTCAGAGGGACTTGAGGAGCATGCCTGTCCTCCACAAGTGGCTGGAGTCTCAGCCTCCTAGAGTACTCCACCTCTCTCTGGCATCCAGCTCTGCTAATCACAAGACCCAATTCAATGCGGACTCATGTTCCCAGAGCAGATCTCCAGGGCCAGGTGTGCAGAGTTCCTGAGCACCCATCCCCTCCCTGCTCCATTCCTCTTCTTCCTGCCTGTGGGCTGGGATGGTAGAAGGGCCAGTGTCCTGCTCAATTATGTCTGTGCCACTTTACCCTTCTCTGTGTGGTCTTCCCTCCTTTCCTTCTTGTAAGTGGTCTGTTCTTCAGCCTTCAGGTAATTTTCAGGTTTAGTTGTACTTTCTATAGCTGCTTCCCTGGTGTGTATGGGGGAAAGGTTTCCACCTTGCCTTCCTACTCCTCCATCTTTTTCCATGTCAGTTATCATGCATTTATGTAAATTTACACCCAGTGTGCCTGCCCTCCTGCCTTCCTTTCCACCTCTTTCACCTCTTCCATCTCTGCCACTCTGGAGACAATGAGACCACCCCCTTCTCTTCTTCCTCCTCCTCATCTTACTCAATATGAAGACAATGAGGATGAAGACCTTTATGATGATCTACTTGCACTTAATGAATAGTAGATCATCATTATGCCACACAGTTAATAAACTTACCTGCTGTGTATGTGTGTGAGTTAGTGTGAAAATCTAATCACTGTACAGCATGAACTATATGAGATGTTTGTGTGTCATCATCACTTGAGTACTCATGTGTAGAACATCATATGCGAGACTTGTACAGAAATTGATAGCCTATCTTTACAAAGCATAAAGTGAGTGATATTTATATAAAATTAATGATGTTTTAGTTTTCTTACAGTTTCATAACTTTTCTTTCAAACAATTACATTGCTATACATTTTGCCTCTCTCATAATTGGAAAAACAGCTTATCAGCCTATCATCACAGGTAAGTGAGTTTTTTTTAACTATAACAATGTTTCCAATACTGTATTATGAATATAACTATAATACAGTATATTATAAAAACTGTACAGTGATTTATTCATTAGAGTAAAGGTTATGCTACCATAAGGAAATCATATCATATATACTAGGCTACCATTCAGCATTTTCCTGCTTCACTATCAATGTATGAATCATTATACCTGTAAATAAATATGAACTTCTTTTTCACATTATCTTTTCATTTTTGATGTCTAGTGTTAGTAAAAATATCTGTGTTTTGTATCATAAAATACAGTATTGATGTAGGTACTGACAGATGATTCATCTTGTAAACAGACAATGTAAACTTATGTAATTGATAAACACAGTGAAGTACTGTAAATATATTTTTATTCCTTATGATTTTCTTAATAAAATTTTTTCTTCTCTAGCTTACTTTATTAGAATAATACAGCATATAATACATATAACAGCCAAAAATGTGTTAATCAACTGTTCATTTTATTGGTAAGGCTTCCAGTCAACAGTAGGCTATTAAGTTTTGGGGGAGTCAAAAGTTACGTGGATTTTTAACTGCATGGAAGATCAGCACCCTTAATCCCCATATTGTCCAAGCATCAACTGTATTTCCACCATTGTTCCTAAAGGGAAGATTCAATTTGCAGAGTCAAACAAGGCCATATATTATTCATTCAGATCAACATGTTAAGATCTGGAAAAATTCATTTTTATAGGAGACATTTATCATGTGCCCACCTGTCAAGCACACTCTGACCTTGAAATGTATCAGAAAAATATGCACAATTCCAGACTTGTTAGGCATTTAAAAACTGTTAGTCATTCATCTTCTCCAAAAAAAATACATATATTTATTGAACACCTACAACAAGCAAGCTCACTGCTGGTGCCTGAATGAAGTGGAGAACAAAAACTGACTCTTGTTCTCATATAACACAGTCTCTGGGGGAGAAGAACATTAATCAAATAACACCCAAATAAATGTGAAATGCAAGTATGATCAGTGTTGTAAAGAACAGTGCATGGAGCTTTTAGAGCAAAAGAAGAATTTCATAAATCAGGGATGGCTTTTGGAAGGAAATAGCCATTATGGCTAAAAGTAGACATTTTTAGTATCTTAATAGAACCTAAATCTAAATGAGATACATGTTAAAAGTTTAGTCCTTACTAAAGTATTCTCCCTACATCACTGTTGCTCTTTAACACATTAATGGTTTTATTTTTCATACAGCATTTATCATTTTTTCAAATTATCTTATATACTCACTTTTTATGTTTTTATCTTCTGTCTCCCACTAGAATCTAGTCTCCAGAAAGACCATTTTTTCCTGTCTGGCTTACCACAGTCATTGTAGTTAAATATTTATTGACTCTTTTAGACTTGCTAATTTGTAAATAGGTGTTCGTCAATACTGAGTATTCAACAAGTATAGAAAAGCCATTCATGATCATTCAGAACCAAAAGAAGTATTAATAATCTGAAAAGGTGATTTTAACATAAATATTAATTTCTATAAAAATGTTTCCTCAGGCAATCCAGCCTGAAGCTAGAGTTGGATAAAAGTGGATAAATATCATGTGTTTTTTTCCCTGTGGACATGACTAAAAAATGTGGTCTACATCAAATTTGCAAAGGCCTCTTAGCTTTGCTGTTTCTATGAGGATGTTCCAGCCACTTAAATCTCAGTTGGTGGCAGAGCACACACTAAAGCTGCTCACAGGATCCACACCACCCAGGCTCAACCTCCAGCCTCATAGCTGGGAGATCCTACCTGCTAAATAACTGGAGTGGGTACTGCAGACTGAGTTGACTGCATGTACAAAGGAACAGAGGTGGGGAAGAGCATGACCCTTCCCTGTGATGGACTGGAGCTGGGGACTGGTGCACTGCAGCAGGAGGATGGAGACCCAGGAGTCCATCCTAAGGAGTTCGAAGGCTATCCAGAAAGTGCTGGAGAGACTACAAGGAGTTTTAAGAAAATCTGGAAAACTTCTTACAATGGCAGAATAGGATGGAGCATTGGTGGCTCATGGAGAGAATATTGTAGAGACATTTAGAAGTATTTTAGGGAGAAGAGATGGGTCTCCTGGGTCTCCATCCTCCTGCTGCAGTGCACCAGTCCCCAGCTCCAGTCCATCACAGGGAAGGGTCATGCTCTTCCCCACCTCTGTTCCTTTGTACATGCAGTCAACTCAGTCTGCAGTACCCACTCCAGTTATTTAACACTGACTCATCTCCCTGGTCTAATGCAAGGTTCACCACTTCGGGGAGACATTTAGAACTTTTATCTCAATTAGAGATCCCTCCTCAGGGCCCCAAAACACTGGAGCATTTCTCTTTCACCTATACTTTTCAGGCCTGAAAATGTGGCTCCCTCTTCTGACCAGGCCCTGCTTCACAGAGCAAGGAGTCTCTGAGGCTCATGTTACATGGCTACCTGCAGCTCAATGACCTCTTCCTAGGGCACACACTGGGCAGTAGGAGCCTGGCACCTGTTTTAAGGACAAGTCTCTTCCTAGGGCTCTGTCCTCCCAAGGGCAGATGGAGCTACTATACATACCCTTGGATACAAGGCCACTGTTCGTTTTAGGGAGACAGGGACAAAATTGTGTGGAGTGTCCACATGTTGCATAAGAGACTCTTCATAGTAAGGAATGGAGCTGTGGGTAAGAAGAGAAAGATTTTGGGCCTCCCTCTCTGTCCCCTCACTGACTTTGCCCTGAGATTCCCACCTCTGCCCCTAGTGGTGTAGTAGCCTTTCTTCTTCTTCTCTTCTCGTAACAAATTTGACATAAGTCTTGGGTTTTCTTAAAGCTATTGATGTACTTCCCAATCATTCTCAATTTCACCTCTTCTTTATTCCCATCACTGATTGTCCCATCTCTTCTCCCTAAAATACTTCCAAATGTCTCTACAATATTCTCTCCATGAGCCACCAATGCTCCATCCTATTCTGCCATTGTAAGAAGTTTTCCAGATTTTCTTAAAACTCCTTGGAGTCTCTCCAGCACTTTCTGGCTAGCCTTCGAACTCCTTAGGATGGACTCCTGGGTCTCCATCCTCCTGCTGCAGTGCACCAGTCCCCAGCTCCAGTCCATCACAGGGAAGGGTCATGCTCTTCCCCACCTCTGTTCCTTTGTACATGCAGTCAACTCAGTCTGCAGTACCCACTCCAGTTATTTAACACTGACTCATCTCCCTGGTCTAATGCAAGGTTCACCACTTCGGGGAGACATTTAGAACTTTTATCTCAATTAGAGATCCCTCCTCAGGGCCCCAAAACACTGGAGCATTTCTCTTTCATAATTCTTTGCTTTAACCTAAAAGACTAAATCCTTTGAAAGCAAGGACTAACTCTTTTGCCTTTGTATTCCCAATGCCAGACACATAGATGATTTTTATTAATATTTGTTAAAATTATGATAAGTAGCTATATGTAAGACACTCAGACTTTGAAAATATTCTGTAATCATTTTGAAAGCAAGATCACTTTCTACTTCTGGTTTGCAAGACATATATTTATTATTCTTAGCCTAACATAAAATAAGGAACCAGAAGGTAAAAATATACAATTTACATAAGTGAAAATACTATTAGTAAAAAAAGCACTGTGAAAAATGTTCATCCATGCTAGTAATCAAGAAATGCAAATTAAAGCAATGTTGAAAAACATTTTGCACATTAGATTAGCCAAAAATATTTAATGATAAACCTAAGGTTGATTAGAATGAAATTGTTACATCTTTGTTTCTGTCATTGCAAGTTGGTACAACTCTCTAGGAAAGTAATTAGGCAATATTTACTTAGAATCCAAGGATATATTCATACATTTGGACCCAAAAATTGGACCCAGGATTTAGCTTACTCAGTATAAGTTTTTAAATAGAACAAAATGTTACAAAATATTGAATAGTATGTTATGATAGTAAAATACTAAATATCACCTAATTGTCCAAATGTGTCTTAATATACATAAACATAAATTGGGATAAGATATTTGCAACCCACGTAACCAATAAGGAGCTCATATCAAGAAAAGATTTTTTTTAATTCTACACATTAATAAGACAAAGATAACAGAAGAAGAATATCTGGACAGGCATGAAACAAAATTTTTCATTTCAAAGATGAAAAACTTTGGTCAATAGACACTAAAAGATGTTCAATTTCTTCAGTACTCAGGAAAATTCAATTAAAATAAACTATCATTTACACTTATTAGCAAAAATTGAAAAGTGACAACCAAATGTTCAATATCCATAACTTATGATCCAGAAATTTTTATCTTTGGAATCTATCTAGCCTAGAATTACACTAGGAGATATGTACAAAAGGTTCATAGGAGCACTTTTTGTTACAGCAAAATACTAGAATAGCCCTTGAAGAGCAAAATAGATAAGTTATATTCCACAGTGGAATACTATACAGTGGTGAAAATGAATAAAGTACTATACACACAACACAGGAATCTAGGATTAAAATGTTAAGTAGATGTAAGGTATGATTCCATTTATAGTCTTTTTAATGCACAACTAAGTTTATTGGTTAACTTATTCTTTAGGGATATACTTACATAGAAAAACTATAATTAAAAACAAGGGAAAGATAAGCACAAAATTCAAAATAATTCCTTTGGGGAGAGTAAGGTAAAAGAAATTGGAAGGAAGACACAGGGGCTTTACAAGTAAATGAGAGTTTCCATTTCTTTAACTAAGTGGTTAACATATGAGTATTCATAGTATTATTCTTTACATTCCACACATATTTTATAAAATATCATTTCTGTTATTTAATATTTAATAAAAAATTATTAAAAAAAATAATTAGGTCACATAGCAAATATAGTATATATAACATCCATATAAAGTAAGAGCATACAGGTGTAAAGGTTTATATAAGATGTAGACAGGGTGATCAGTTATCAGTTGTCTAGGAAAAAGATATAGGATGACTTTAGATATAGATATAGAAGACTGAATCTTCTGTATGATTATGTGTAATTGTTATATAGCAGAAGAAAATTACAAACCTCCCATTTTTGAGAAAAAAATGAGGTATATCCTGTAGTGGAATTGATTTGGATATGTTCACCTTTGGGGTTTTCCCCTGGATTTCTTTTTTGTACCTTCCCCTTGATAGTCCCGTAAGTTCAATATCATTCATTGTCTCAGAGGTCATTCCAAAAAAGAGAGAGAGAAAGGAAAATCCTCGGCTTTGAGTTTCTCATGCTGTGACAGCCCCTAAAGAGGAAAAGATTTGAAGGCCAAGGCCATTGATTTACCAGAACTCACTGAAGCAAGCTGGGCTTAAAATTTATGCAATTAATAATAATAATTTATGCAAGTAACAATAGTCAATGAAGAGGCTGATGATACTTGAAAAGACTCAAATTTCCCCTGTATCCTGAAAAGGGGTACAAAATGAAATAAGTCATATGGAGTCTTACAGTTGGGACAAGGATAATATAAAGTGATCTGCATGGACATAACTTGTGGCCAAGGCAGGCTTCGACACATATGCAGATGAAGCAAAGCAGAAATCAGTGATCAAAGACACAGTGGCTGAGTTACACCTCAAAGGATGCCTAAGGATACTCTCTGGCCATGTACTCTTTCCCATCATTGCCTAAACAAAGCATAACACCAGCTGAAACTTAGGTGTTACCCTGAACAAAGAAGGAAGATGTTAACTTCAGATGTTATACTGAGAGTGGGACAGTAGCAAATTGACAGAAATCGATGCAGAAAGCTGCAACTACCTGTAAATGACTCCTTAGGTTCCTACATTAGGAACAGTAAGCACATGGGGAGATATAAAGCTAGTGATAAAGAAACAAAGGTGTCAGTAGAAGGAGGAACATAATAAAGACTAGAGCATAAATAAATAAAATCGAGAAGAATAAAATGATGCAAAGAATCAATGAAAGCAAGAGCTGGTTCTTTGAGAAAATAAATAAAATAAACCCATAGCCAGACTTATCAAGAAAAAAGAAAGTCTGCTCACATAAACAGAATCACAGATGAGAAAGGAAAAATCACAACGGACACCACAGAAATACAAAGATTTATTAGACAATACTATAAAAATTATATGCTAACAAACTGGATAACCTAGAAGAAATGGACAACTTTCTAGAAAAATACAACCTTCCAAGGCTGACTCAGAAAGAAACAGAAAATCTGAACAGACCAATTACCAGCAACAAAATTGAACTGGTAATCAAAAACGAACCAAAGAATAAAATGCGTGGACCAGATGGCTTCACCACTGAATTTTATCAAACATTTAGTGAAGACCGAATACCCATCCTACTTAAAGTTTTCCAAAGAGTAGAAGAAGAGGGAATACTTCCAAACTCATTTGATGAGGCCGACACCACTCTAATACCAAAACCAGGCAAAGACACAACAAAAAAAGAAAATTATGGACCAATATCCCTGATGAATATAGATGCAAAAATACTCAACAAAATATAAGCAAACCGAATTCAAAAATACATGAAAAATATGATCCATCATGATCAAGTGGGATTCATCCCAGGGATGCAGGGATGGTACAACATTCGAAAATCCATCAACATCATCCACTACATCAACAAAGAGAAGGACAAAAACCACATGATCATCTCCATAGATTCCGAAACATTCGACAAAATTCAACATCCATTCATAATAAAAACCTCAACAAAATGGGTAAAGAGGGCAAGTACCTCAACATAATAAAGGCCATATATGACAACACCACAGCCAACATTATACTTAACAGTGAGAAGTTGAAAGCTTTTCCTTTAAGATCGGGAACAAGACAAGGATGCCCACTTTCCCCACGTCTATTCAACATACTACTGGAGGTCCTAGCCACGGCAATAAGACAACACAAAGAAATAAAAGGCATCCAGATTGGCAAGGAAGAAGTTAAACTGTCCCTGTTTGCAGATGACATGATATTGTACATAAAAAACCCTAAAGAATCCACTCCAAAACTACTAGATCTAATATCTGAATTCACAAAATTGCGGGATAAAAAAATTAATATGCAGAAATCTGTGGCATTCCTATACACTAACAATGAACTAGCAGAAAGAGAAATCAGGAAAACAATTCCATTCACAGTTGGATCAAAAAGAATAAAATAATAAGGAATAAACCTAACCAAGGAAGTGAAAGACTTATACTCTGAAAACTACAAGACACTCATGAGAGAAATTAAAGAAGATACCAATAAATGGAAACACATCCCATGCTCATGTATAGGAAGAATTAATATTGTCAAAATGGCCATCTTGCCTAAAGCAATCTACAGATTCAGTGTAATTCCTACCAAAATACAACGAACTAGAGAAAATCGTCCTAAAATTCATATGGAACCACAAAAGACCCCAAATAGCCAAAGCAATCCAGAGAAGGAAGAATAAAGCTGGGGGATTATGCTCCCCAACTTCAAGCTCTACTACAAAGCCACAGTAATCAAGACAATTTGATACTGGCACAAGAACAGACCCATAGACTAATGGAACAGACTAGAGAGCCCTGATATAAACCCAACCATATATGGTCAATTAATATATGATAAAGAAGCCATGGCCATACAATGGGGAAATGACAGCCTCTTCAACAGCAGGTGTTGGCAAAACTGGACAGCTACATGCAAGAGAATGAAACTGGATTATTGTTTAACCCCATACACAAAAGTAAACTCGAAATGGATCAAGGACCTGAATGTAAGTCATGAAAACATAAAACTCTTAGAAGACAACATAGGCAAAAATCTCCTGAATATAAGTATGAGCAACTTCTTCCTGAACGCATCTCCTCGAGCAAGGGAAACAAAAGCAAAAATGAACACATGGGACTACATCAAACTAAAAAGTTTCCATACAGCAAAGGACACCATCAACAGAATAAAAAGGCATCCTACAGTATGGGAGAATATATTTGTAGATGACATATCCGACAAGGGGTTAGCATCCAAAATATATAAAGAATTTGCATGCCTCAACACCCAAAAAGCAAATAACCCAATTAAAAAATGGGCAGAGGATATGAAGAGACAGTTCTCCAAAAAAGAAATTCAGATGGCCAACAGACACATGAACAGATGCTCCACATCACTAATCATCAGGGAAATGCAAATTAAAACCACAATGAGATATCACCTCACACCAGTAAGGATGGCCACCATCCAAAGACTAAGAACAACAAATGCTGGTGAGCATGCTGAGAAAGGGGAACCCTCCTACACTGCTGGTGGGATTATATAAGCTAGTTCAGCCATTGTGGAAAGCGATATGGTGGTTCCTCAAAAAACTAAAAATACAAATACCATTTGACTTGTGAATCTCACTCCTTGGAATTTACCCAAAGAATACAACTTCTCATATTCAAAAAGACATACGCACCCCTATGTTTATTGAAGCACTTTTTACAATATCCAAAATACGGAAACAACCTAAGTGTCCATCAGTAGATGAATGGATAAAGAAGATGTGGTACATATACACAATGGAATACTATTCAGCCATAAGAAGAAAACAAATTCTGCCATTTGTAACAGTATGGATGGAGCTGGAGGATATTATGCTCAGTGAAATAAGCCAGGTGGAGAAAGACAAGTGCCAAATGATTTCCCTCATTTTTGGAGTATAACAATGAAGCAAAACTGAAGGAACAAAATAGCAGCAGACTTAGAGACTCCAAGAAGGGACTAGTGGTTACCAAAGAGGAGGGGTGTGGGAGGGTGGGTGGGGAGGGTGGGAGAAGGGGATTGAGGGGTATCATGTTTAGTACACGTGGTGTGGAGGATCACAGGGAAAACAGTGTAGCACAGAGAAGGCAAACAGTGAGTCTGTGGCATCTTACTACACTGATGCATTGGGGTATGAGTGGGAACTTGATAATATGGGTAAATGTAGTAACCGCGTTGTTTTTTCATGTGAAACCTTCATAAGAGTGTATATCAATAGTAGCTTAATAAAAAAAAATAAAGGTATGTTGCATAGAACTTAGGAGATATCATAATCACTACAACTGTGTTTTTGATCCCACTAAAAAGAAAGGGGTTTACATTAAAACATTGTGAAAGGAACAGTGTATGTTTTATTCATACTTTGTATGTTTTTGTATATGGCCTAAAATGTTTTACAATAAGCCTATGTTTGAGACTGAAGGGAAGTATAAAGTTAATTCCATTTAAAAATATATAAAAATATATGTAGGTTCAATGGTACTACCCATCCCTCCCTCCTAACATTGTCTATTCAAATTCTGAATTAATTGTAATGTAGGCTTTTTTTTCCACCTACCTGGAGGTGACATTTTTTAATGAAAATAAAAAAATTAAAATGGATTATTCAAGCCACATATCCACCACTAAGAAAAACTTGATTAACCCCGGTATAAACCCATCCCATGAACAATAGTTTTTAAGTATGAATTTGGGGAGACAACCATCTTTTGTTTCAGTATTAATTTGAAATTACTTTCCTGTAGAAATTTCTTGTAGAACTGTTTCAGGAAAAATACATTAGGTTAAAATCTCTCGAAATCCCTTATTATAAGAAAATATAGCTTCTTGACATGAGTAAGAAAATGATTACTTGATGTTTTAATAAATGATTCAATTTTGTACAAATTGATCCTCAAAGATAGTAATCATTGGGAAACTGTTTATGGTTATAGGAACAGCCTTGATTATCAGCACCTGAAATAATTTCTTGAGTTATATTTTCTGACCTTTTTCCTACAGTTTTATCTTTTTTTTAACATTTTATTATGGAATATCTCAAACATATAGAAAAGTAAACAGAGTAGTAGTTTTTTTAACTCTATAAGGCTTCACTTAGTTTAAATAATTATCAATTCATGACCAAACTTATTTCACCTATATCCCTAATAACCACTCCCCCTACCCCTAATTATTTTGAAATACCTCAGACAGATATTATTCCAGATTTCCTAACTTTTTGGTAGACAAAACTCTATCCCTTCAGGTAAAATATTTAATGTTACTCATTACCCTCCTAACATTGAAATACTAAATTAAATATTTTAAGATTTAAAAATAAAAAAGATGAGCAAGGACGTTGCCAGTAATTTGAAACAGGAATAAGAAATCATAAAAATGACTGTGAGGACTATTGCCTTATAGCTTTTTTGGCAGTTCATGTGGTTTGTGTGGGCCTTTATTGCCCACAGCAAGGGTGGAACTTATGACCTAGGTTTGTCCACCTATGCTGTTCCTTCCACTTACCCACTATGGGTGCAGGTGAACCAAGTTCATCTAATCAGAATGGACCCTTTCACCACGCAAAACCTACCAGGAAGTGAGATTCTTTTCTTCTGGACATGGATGTTAGCCTTGATCCATCAGAAGAAAGCCAAACCTGCAGATGACAGACTAAGAAACTGAGAGACATAAATTTACCCCTGGGCTTTTCAGTGACAGGATCAATAAATTCCTTTTTTTTTTTAATGACTGTGAGGAGATATTAGGGATTAATAATAAAATGGTTGAAATTTTAAAACACAGTATACCAGAACTAAAAATTATATGATTTATAACTGAATAACAAGCTAGTGAGCTGGAAGGTCAAATGAGAACTCTCTAGAAGGCAGCAGGAAAGCAACAGTAGATAGAAATATAAAAAGAAAACATGAGTGGTTTGAGTATAGAAGAGACTTCTTCAGGAATATAGAAAGCCCAGAAGTAGAAGAAAAAACAATGATTATGTAATTCTTATTCTATGTCAGGCATTTTTCTAAGGACTTTATAGGCATAAATGTATTTAATCTTTATGAAAACTCTAAGAAGGGAACATGATTGTTCTCATTTTACAGTAAGAAAGCTAAGACACAGAGAAGAAATTGAGTAATTCACAAAGTTAACATGTGATACAGGATTCAGACCTTTGACTCTAAAACCTGTGACTTTAGCCACTATAATATGCTCTTTCTCATAAATGAAAGGAAATATTTCCAAAATAATGCTGATATATTTCTAAGAATTAAAGGAAGATTAATAACTTCAATTTGAGAAATGGCCACACAGTGCTTAACAGAGTAAATAAAGTCTCCACACTGGCAGATTATAATAAAACTTTAAAATGTAGGAGAACAAGAGAAAAGACTAAAGAGAATAAAAGTCTCTTTACAAAGAGAAAGAGAAGATCATTTATATAGGACAAGATGCAAGAAAATAGTGGAACAATGTGTCCAAAATAATGAAAGAGAAAAAATCTTAATCTGAGAGTTTATCTCTAGTTAGAAAGTAATTTAAATGTGAAAGAGTAATAAAAACATTCTCAGAAGTTTTGTGACACACAGACACACTTTGAAAACACTCTTGGAGGAGTGTTTTCAATTCTGTTAAATCTCAGAATGTATTAAAGTGCTCTTTTCCTTAATAAAGAGAAAAATAATAACCTCTTTGGAGGAAGATAACACCATACAGAGGCTAAAATTATCCATACAACATTTCATACACAATGCCTGGCATGCAATAAAAAATTACCAGCCATATAGAAAAACAAGACCACAAGACCAAAGGCAAAGAAAAAAACAGACAATAGAAACATATCCAGAGGGGGTGCAGATATTGAAATTATCAGATTTGGACTTAAAATAACTGTAATTAATATGTACTAGGAATTTGATGACAAGATGAGCGGTTTCACCAGAGAATTATAAATTGTAAAATACAGTTTTGATAGAAAATATCTGTGGACATATTAGGGATAAAAAATATTGAAATAAGAATTCAATATTAGGGCTTAAAGCAGATTAATCACAGCTGTCTTTTCACATCTCTTTATGTGGCCTTTCTCTATGCATGCACATTCTTCCTCTTCTTATAAGGACACCTGTCCCTATTGTCTTATATGACCTTTTTAAAACTACATTACCTCCTAAAAGACCTTAACTCCAAACATAGCCACGTTGTGTATTAAGGCTTCAATGTATAAATTGAAGGAGGACACGATTCTGTCCATAACATGACCAAGAGAAAAGAAGACTCAAATTACTAAAACCTACAATGAAAGAGAGGACAACACTATAAATCTTCAAGAAATAAAAAAAATATGTAAGGAATACATAAACACCTGTTTGCCAATATATAAAATAAATTAGATGAAGAAATTTCTAAAAAGAAACAAACTACAAAACTGACTGAAGAAGGAAAAGAAATCTGAATATACCTATAAAAGTAAAGAGATTGAATTAATAATTTTAACACATCCCAAGAAGAAAATCCCAGGCACAAAAGACTTCATTGGCAAATCCTACCAAATATCAAAAAAGAAGTAATGGCAATCCTTCTAAAAATACAAGAGGGAATACTTCCCAACATTATAAAGCCAGTATTATTCTGATACCAAAACCAAAGATGTCACAAGATAAGGAAATTACAGACCAATATCATTTCTGAATATAAATTCAAAACTCATCAACAATATGCAAGGAAACTAAGTCTAGTGACATATAAAAAGGATTATACATGACAACAAAGTAGGATTTATCTCAGGAAGCATGCTTGGTTTAACATCCAAAATCAATCAATGTAGTACACTCTTAATAATAAGAGAATAAAGAACAAAATGCAGGATCTTCTCACTAGGCACAGAAAAAGCATTTGACAAAACCCAATACCTTTTCATGACAAAAACAATCAAGAATATAAGGGAATTTCCTCACCTGATAAGGACATCTACAAAAAAATCCATAGCTAGCATCATACTAAGTCATGAAAGACAGGGTGTTTCCCCCCTAAAATCAGTAACAAGACAAAGATATCTGCTCTCACCACTTCTATTCAGCATTGTGTGGATGTTCCAGCCAGGAGAGCTAGACAAAAGTAAGAAATAAAAGGCATTCTGATTGGAAAGGAAGAAATAAAACTATATCTGCAGGTAACATAATCTGGGTTATAGAAAAATTCTAAAGTACACACACCATTATAACTAATTTTAAAAAGAAGTTTATCAAGTTTGTAACACAATGTGAGTACATAAAATCAATTGTATTTCTATATACTAGCAATGAGAATGCAAAATGAAATACAAAAACAATTACATGTGCAATAGTGACAAAAAGATCAAATAGCTATAAATTTAGCAAAAGACTCCAAACCATGTTCACTAAAACATTGTTGAGAAAAATTAAAGAAGCACTAAAATGGAAAGATGTTCCATGTTCATGGATCAGAAGACTTAATATTGTTAAGATGACAATACTCCCCAAATTGTTCTATAGATTCAATGCAAAATTCCAGCAACTAATTTGACACATTAATTCTAAAATTTGGATAGAAACCCAAGGAACCCAGAATGCCCAAAAACATCTTGAAAAAGAATGAAGTTGAAGTACTCATATTTCCTAAGTTCAAACTTTACTAAAAAGCTACAGAAATCAAGACAACATGGCACTGGGCACATTGAGATTACAAAAATAAAACCTTACATTTATGGTCAAATGATTTCAGCAATGGTATCCAACACAATTCAATGGGTAAAGAACATTCCTTTCAATAAATGGTGTTGGAATAACTGAATATCCACATACCAAAGCTTGACTCCTACCTCTAACCATATTCAAAAATTATCTCAAAATCAGTCATAGAACTAACTATAAAAGTTAAATATAAAATTATCAAAAGAAAACAAGGAATAAATCTTTGTAAGCTTGGATTAAACAATGGGTTTCTTAGATATAACACTAAAAGCACAAGCACAAGCAACAAAAGAAAAATAAATAATTGGGCTTCATCAAAATTTGAAACTTGTGCTTCAAAGGACATCATGAGGAAAGTGAATAAGACATACTATAGAATGGGGGAAAATATTTTCAAATCATATATATAATCAGGAACATGTGTCCAGAATATATAAATATTACAACTCAACAAATAAAACAAAATTCGGCAAAGGATTTAAATAGATATTTTTCCAAAAAAATACACAAATGGCTAACAGGCACATGAAAAGATTCTCAATATCATTTGTCATTAGGGAAACGCAAATCAAAACTATTATGTGTTATCACTTCATACCCACTAGGATGGCAAAAATAAGTCAAACAATAACATGTGTCAATGGGGATGTGGAGAAAATGGAACACTTATTATTGCTAATGGGATTGTAAAATGCTACAGTTGCTGTGGAAGCAGTTTGATAGTTTCTCAAAAAGTTAAACATAGAGCTATCATATGATCCAGCAATTCTGCTCTAAGTATCTATCCAAGAGAAATAAAAACATACGTCCACACAAAAACTTGTACATGAATGTTCATAGCAGCATTATTCATAAAGCCAAAAACTGAAAACAATCCAAACATTCATCAACTGATGAATAAATAAACAAACGTGGTATAACCATACAGTGGAAGATTAATTGACCACAAAAAGGAGTGAGGTACTGAAACATACTACACCATAAAGGAACCTTGAAAACATGATAAATGAAAGATGTCAATTATAAAAGACCACATATTATATGATTCCATCTGTATGAAATGCCTAGAATAGGTAAAGCTTGGAAACAGCACATTAGGAGTACCAGGAGCTGAAGATGGAGAAGAGAAGAATGGGAAGTGATTGCTAGTAGGTAAAAGATTTATTTTTGGAGTGACAGAAATTTCCTAAAATTAGGTAGTGGGTGACAGTTTTAAGACTCAGTGAATATATCAAAACTCATTTAACTGTATACTTTAAAAGAGCAAGTTTTATGGTATATAAATCATATGAATAAAGGTATTTTATTAAATAATGTTAGGAACAACATTATTGTCTTCTCCAGTTTTATTGAGGTATAATTGACAAATAAAATTGTGTATATTTAAAGTGTACCATGTGATGATTTGATATATGTATACTTTGTGAACTGATTATTATGATCAGGTTAATTAACACAGCCATCACCTCATATGGTTACGTGTGTGTGTGTGTATATGAATACTGAAGATATACTCTCAGCAAATTTCAAATATACAATACAGTGTTATTAACTAGTCACCATTTTGCACATTAAATTCCCATAAATTATTCATCTCATCACTGAAGGCTTTTACCCATTGACCAGCATCTCCCTAATCCCCCACTCCCAGCCTCTGGTAACCAGCATTGGAGTCTCTGTTTCTATGAGTTCAATTTTTTTTTCATTCCATATATAAGTGATAACATATACTATTTGTCTTTCTCTCTCTGAGTTATTTCACTTAGCATAATGCCCTCAAGTGTCATCCATGTTGTCACCAATGGCAGGATGTCCTTCTTTCTCATGGCTGAATAATATCCTATTAACTATAAATATTATATATATGTCTTTTTTATCTGCTCATCTATCAATGGACACTTAGGTTGTTTCCATATGCTGACTATTGTAATACTGCTGCGGTAAACATGGGAGGGCAGGTATCTGTTCAAGAGGTGATTTCCTTTCCTGCAGATACATGTCCAGAAGTGGGACTGCTGCATCATATGGCAGTTCTGTTTTTAAGTTTTTGAGGAACCTCCATATTGTTTCCATAACGGCTATACCAACTTAGAGTCCCACTAAGTGTACAAGAATTCTTTTCTCAACATTCTCACCAAAACTTATTTCTTGCCTTTTAATAAAAGCCATCCTTACAGATGTGAGGTGATATCTCACTGTGGTTTTGATTTTTCATTTACATCATGATTAGTGATATTGAGTGCTTTTTGACATATGTGTTGGACATTTCTATGTCTTCTTTGGGAAAATGTCTATTCAGGTACTTTGACCATTTTTTAACCAGATTATTTACCTTCTGTTATTGAGTTGTACGAGTTCCTTATATACTGGGGATATGATAACCCCTTAAAGATGTATGGCTTGCAGATATTTTCTCCCATTCCATAGGTTGCCTTTTCATTTTGTTGATTGTTTTCTCTTCTGTGCAGAAGTTGTAATCCCACTTATTTATTTTTGCTTTTGTTTTCAGTGCTTTTGGTATGATGTCCAAAAAAATCATTGCCAAAACCAGTGTCAATGGGATTTTTCCTTATGTTTTCTTCTAGAAATTTTACAGTTTCAGGTCTTACATTTAATTGTTTGATCCATTTTGAGTTAACTTTTATGAGGGATACAAGACAAGAGTCCAGTTTCATTCTTTTGCATGTGGCTGTTCAGTTTTCCTAAACCTTTATTAAAGATCCTGTCCTTTTCCCATTGTATATTCTTGCCTCTTTTGTTGTAAATTAATTGATCACATATGTGTGGGTTTATTTCTTGGCTTTCTATTCTGTTCCATTGATCTATGTATCTGTTTTTGTCCCAATACCGCACTGTTTTGATTATACAGTTTTGCAATGTAATTTGAAATCAGGGTGTATGATGCCTCCAACTTTGTTCTTCTTAAGATTACTTTGGCTATTCAGGATATTTGGTGGTTCCATACAAATTTTAGGATGGTTTGCTCTATTTCTGTGAAAAATGCTATTGGAATTTTGATAAGAGTAGTATTGAATCTGTAGATTGCTTTGGGTAATATGGACATTTTAACAGTATCAATTATTGTAATCCATGAGCACAGAATCTCTTCCCATTTACTTGTGTCTTCTTCAGTTTCTCTCATCAATGTCATAGTTTTGAGAGTATAGGTCTTTCATTTCCTTTTTTTTTAAAAAGTCCTACCTTTTTTATTGTCTTTGATGCTATTGTAAATGGGATTACTTTCTGAATTTCTCTCTCTGATAATTTTTTGTTATTATATAAAAATGCAATAGACTTTTGCATAGTGATTTTGTATCCTGCAACTTTACTGAATTCATTTATTATTTCTAACAGTTTTTGTTGTGATTTTAGGGTTTTCTATATATCATTTCATCATTTCATATGATATCAAGTCATCTACAAAAAGTGACAGTTTTATTTCTTCCTTTCTACTGTTGATGCCTTTTTTTTTCTTGCCTAATTGCTCTGGCTAGAACTTCCAATACTATGTTGAATAAAAGTGGTGAGAGTGGAGTTACTTGTCTTGTTCCTGATCTGAGATCTTTCAGCTCTTGCCATTGAGTATGATGTCAGCTGTGGGCTTGTCATGTATGGCCTTTATTATGTTGAAGTACATAAATTTCTTCTTCACCTTATTTGTTGACTCTATTTATGAAAGGAGGTTGAATTTTGTCAAATACTTTTTCTACATTTATTGAGATGTCCATATGATTTTTATCCTTCATTCTGTTAATGTGGTGTATCACATTTATTTATTTGCATATGTTGAAACATCCTTGCATCCCAGGGGTAAGTCCCACTTAATCATGATGTATGAACCTTTGAATGTGCTGTTGAATTCAGTTTCCTAGTACTCTGTTGAGAATTTTTACATCTATTTTCATCAGGGTACTGGTGTGGAATTTTTTCTTGTAGTGGACTTGTAGTGGTATGAAGATAATATTGGCCTCATGGAAGTATTCCCTTATCTTCTACTTTTGGAATAGTTGGAGGATGGCTTTAGTTCTTTTTTAAATGCTCAGTGGAATTTCCCAATAAATCCATAGGTCCTGGGATTTTCTTTGCTGGAAGATTTACTGATTCATCTCTTTACACATTATTGGTCTGCTCAGATTTTCTATTTCTTGATGATTCAGTCTTGGTAAGTTGTATGTTCTAGGAATTTATCCATTTCTTCAGGGTCATCCAATAATTGGTACATAATTGTGCATAGCAGTCCCTTATGATCTTTTGTATTTCTGTGGTATCAGTTGTAAGGTCTTCTTTTTCATTTCTAATTGATTTGAGTCTTCTTTTTTTTTTCCTTAATCTAGCTACAGTTTTGTCAATTTTACTTATATTTTCAAAAAACATGCTTAGTTTCATTGATCTTTTCTACTGTTTCAGGTCTCTATTTCATTTTATTTCTGCCTGATATGCATTTCTTTCCTTCTGTTAATGTTGGGCTTGGTTTGTTCTTTTTCTAGATCCTTCAAGTGTAAAGCTAGGTTGTTTATTTGAGATCTCTCTTTTTTCTCAATGTAAGCATTTATCATTGTAAACTTCCCTCTTAGAATTGCTTATACTGCATCCCATAATATTTGGTATGTTTCATTTCCATTTTTTGTTTCTATCATAGCACTTGTGGGCACACATAAGGAGCCAGTCACAGGGTGGGGGGAGGAGGTGTGGGTGAGGCACAATGAATATTGATTATGCCCATTGGAAGAATCTGCAGTCAAGGTATCACCAGTGACCCATGAATGGACTTCGTCCACAAAGCAGCAAGTGGTTACCATATTACTTTGTTTTGTTTCAAGTTCCAGCTACTGTTGTCCCAGCCCCTCCCTGCACCTCAGCCATATAGCTCACCTCAGTATGCTGGATGGGGCAAAAGAGAAGTGGGTCTCTTTGGCAGCATGCTGCACAGCTGAGGAAATCAGGCACTCACTCTCATGCTCTCACTTTTCCCCTTGGAAGAAATCATGGCTGAGAAGGTCTCTCTTGGCACTGAGCTTTGCCACCTTGAAGGAAGGGTGATGCATGTAAAGTGAAATTATTCCTCTTTTCCTCTTCAATATATTCAAACCTTGGATATTTTTGCAACAATGGTCTGTTGGTGCCTCTCTGCTGGACTCCCAGATTTCAATTTTGTTCATAGGTAAGATGCTAGAAAACTCTACAATCTTAATGACATTACTCAGGACAATATTACTGTTAAAGGCCCCAAAATAAAGAAAACCCAAATGCCCACCAAAATAGAATAAATAGGATATTATACAGCAATAAGAAAAAAACAAACTATTCCATGTGCAACACCATAATACAATGAGCAGAGAAGCCCATCATAGAGGAGTAGATACTGTGGCGTTTCAAGCTGTAATGGTTACTGGGATGGGGCATGAGAGAGTCTTCTAAGGAGCTCGTCACCTTTTATTTCTTTACCTGGATATTTACATGGTGTGCTCACTTTGTAAACATTCTTAAACTCTATAGTTAAGATTCATGCACTTTCATGTGTGAATATTTCAACTTCAATAAAAACTTACCTCAAAAAATGGTATTTTTCTACACTGAATTTCTAAAGTAACCAAGCATAGAATACAAAAATAAGGAATTAGACACCATTCTGATTATGTAATTGTGTGTAAACATTTCCTTGTATGGTAGCTCAGTGGTTCTCAACTAGGGACAATCCAGAGCATATTTGACAAGGTCTGGAGACATCTCTCAAGGCCACAACTAGGCGTGTGTTACTGGTATCTAATGGGTAGAAACTAGGAATCCTACCGAATACCCTACAATACACAGGACAGCCCACAACAAAGAATTATCTGGCCCATGATATCAATAGAGCCCAAAGTGTGCTCAATGCCTCCAAAACTGTAAATTCCCTGAGGAGAGTACTCATACCTCTTTGGTTTATATCTCTATAACTAGAACCCATTAGAGCACCTGGCAAACAGTAGGCTCTCAGTAAAAAGTTGTCAAATTAATAAATGAATCTCTTTCTCCCTCCGCCACCTCATGAACATGTGTGTGTGTGAACACATGCACTTTTTGCCTTACATCTTAGAGTTCTCTTGCTCTGTTGGGCTTAAGTGTACTACTTGCTTTGGAAGACCTTGCCTTAGGAAGGCCAAGCAGATCCCAGGAGGTAGCCCAGGAAAAATAAGGCATAAGGCCAAACACTAGGACCCGCATGCCATCTAGGATTAAGCAAAGTGTGAGGAGAAGACTTTAGGGTTACACATTTCACAAGAGTCACCAAGAAAAAAATTAAATAGGAATTTGAGGTTAAATCCTATTATGACATTTAAAAATATAACTTTTCCCAGAGAGTCCTCTATGCTCTATATCCTTTATTTCCTTCACAATTTTTGAAGAACTGGTTATATCTCCAGTAAGTGAGTGGCTGCCTAAAACATCGAGAATTATAGTCACTTTCCATAGTCATTTCTCACATTTTGAGAAAAGCTATCTGATAATGAAACTTGCCTGGTTTTAATTTTAAAACTTTTTCTGAGATTCTGAATGAAGATTCTAGCTCCTACCATCTACTTTCAAATCCACGCAGACAGCATTTAGAAGACAAGAGAAACTACAAAGAAGCTTAATAAATGTCTCTCAAATTATTTGTGTGAATTCAGACATCAGACTTTAGTTTTCTCATCTGTAAATTATGTGAATTAGACTTAAAAACCTAAGGCGCTTTCATCTAAAATTTGATGATTCCATGATTTAAAAGGCAGAAATTATAAGCTCTAATGAGGTAATATTTTGAGCTTTACCAAATGACAGGGTTTTTCTCAGTAGTTCCCCTATTTTAGCAGAGTGCAACAGCTTCACTTGATACCACCAACAGGTGTGTAATTAAGCCTGATCTTTCTCCAGCATAGTTCATTTTCCACTGATGGGTCTACAATTAAAACAACTTCCTCCCCAGAGAAGTATACATCAGTGTTATACTTTCATCTTTAATTACACTGGTTGAAGATGAGTAAATGCGCCTGAGATCCCAAATGGGAGGGAACAGATTCATTAGGTGGTTGTAATATGCCATCCAGTCTGCATTTCAGGATACAGTATAAGGAAGATAGTGTTTGATAAATCTGCTCAAATATCCCAATGATCAAGCCCACCTGCAATTGTCTACCTTTGCACTGGAAATTGACAAATGCTAGAGATTGGGAACTTTTAAAGAGATAATACAAGTACAATGTCAAAGCCAAAGCTATTTATTACTTCTTTGCTTTTTATTTTAATAGAACAGCCAAAATAACCTCTTAATATTTTATAGAAGAAAAGTGATAGTTTCCAAATTTTCATATTACCATTCCCCTCCTCAGTCAATCTCTATTACAGTGCTCTCTCTCATTTTTCTCATTGCACTAATACAATCTAATTTTACCTGTTTGTTAGTGTCTGGCTCCCTTCATTGGCATTTCATCTCTGTGTGCAGAGGGTAAGGTCATGTTTCATTTAAAAACATGTGACCAAAAGATAGCAGCACGAGAGATGAGACAGAAATCCCCTCCCAAAACCATATATAACATGAAAGTATAGCAAATACAACTAATCCTGAAAGAAAAACAGGAAAGAAGAGTGCACCAGACTACATACACATGGAGAAAAGGACAGACCTCACGGAACTGGCTAACCTACCAAAACCATGATTTAATGGGACCCAAGCCCTTCCCCCACTTCACCTCACTGGTGGAAGGAAGAGAAACGGAGCAGGGAGGTGGTGGAGGCCTTGGACTCCTGAACCCCCAGCCCTGGAGATCTGCTCTGGGAGCATGAACCTACATTACATGGTGCTCTGGAGATTAGTGGAGTTGGAATGTTAAAACAGGCCAAAACCTGGAGAGACTGAGATTCCAGCTGCTTGTGGAAAACAGTGATCCACATCCAGCTGCTCTGGGACAAAAGAAAGGCGGACAGTCTGAGAGACGTCCTAACAGTGAGAGGGCTGCTAAAGAGGCAAGCATTGCACAGAGGTTGCTACTCAGGAAAAAGGACAGGTAGACAAAATTGTCAGGATGCACTCTGCCAAGCATGTTGGGAACTTTCAGGAGCTTCAGGCACTCCATCCCCTGGGCAACCTATGCAGCTCCGAGGACCCCCATCATGATACACACTCTGCTGTGTCTTCCTCCCAGCCAGCTGGCAGCGGCTCGCAAACTGGGAGCCACTGCCCTGGCGTCAGGCCAGCTAGAAGGAGGCCCCACCTCTGGCAGCTACAAATGCAAAGAATAGAGGCTTACACCTGTGTGTTCAGCTCACTGGCTCTGGCAATGGAGCCAGGCACAGCAGCCAGGAAGCAGGACACAGCTATTTCCTACCCCAGGCACCAGTGCCCCTCCCATGCAAACCACGACATTGCTCCAGGGGCTGAGCACCTCCAGAGAGTAGAGCTTCTCGACACTAGAGGGCACTATATAGAAATATAAAACATCAAAGGAACCTGGTTTGAACCAAAATCCCACAAACACCAGAAAAAGGGCCAAGTGAAACTGAACTCATCAATTTCCCTGAGAGAGATTTCAGAATAAAAATTATAAACGTGCTCATGGAGGTACAGAAATATAGTCAATAACTCAGGGAAGAATTCAGGAGTGAGATTTAATAATTAAGAAATGCAATATCAAATGAAACATACAATGGATGGATTTAAAAGCAGATTAGATGAAGTAGAGGAGACAGCAAATGGAATAGAAATTAGAGAAAAGGAATACAAAGAAGCTGAGGCACAGAGAGAAAAAAGGATCTCTAAAAATGAAAGAATATTGAGAGAACTATGTGGCCAATCCAAACAGAACAATATTTGCATTATAGTGGTACCAAAAGAATAATAGAGAAAAAGGGATAGAAAGTGTCTTTGAAGAGGTAATTGCTGAAAACTTCCCCAATCTGCGGAAGGAAATAGTCTCTCAGGCCATGGAGGTGAACAGATCTCCCAAAACAAGGGACCCAAGGAAGACAGCACCATGACATATAATAATTAAAATGGCAAAGATGAAGGATAAAGATAGACTTTAAAAGCATTCAGAGAGAGAAAAAAGATCACATACATAAGAAAACCCATAAGGCTATCATCAGACTTCTCAACAGAAACTTTACATACAGGTCAGAAGGGAGTGGCATGATATATTTAATGCAATGAAGCAGAAGGGCCTTGAATCAAGAATACTCTACCCAGCAAGGTTATCATTTAAATTCGAAGGAGGGATTAAACAATTTCCAGATAAGCAAAAACTGAGAGAATTTACCTCCCCCAAACTGTCTCTGCAGTGTATTTTGGAGGGACTGCTATAGATGGAAATGTTCTTAAGGCAAAATAGCTGTCAAAAGGGGCAGTAAAACCACAGTGAAGAAAGTAGAACAATTAATTACTAAGCAGATGCAAAATAATATCAAACACCCGCAAAGTCAGTCAAGGGCTACACAAAGAGTACAGAATATGACAGCTAATATATAAAGAATGGAGGAGAAAGAAAAAGGAAGAAAAAAAATAACTTTAAGATTGTGTTTCTAAAGCAATAGTGAGTTAAATCAGACTGTTAGATAGTAAGGAAATTACCCTTGAACCTTTGGTAAACAAGAATCTAAAGCCTGCAATGGCAATACCTATCAATAATCACACTAAATGTAAATGGTCTGAATGCACCAATCAAACCATAAAGTCACTGAAAAGATAAAAAACAAGACCTGTCTATATATTGCCTACAAGAGACTCACTTCAAATCCAAAGACATACACAGACTAAAAGTGAAGGGATGGAAAAAGATATCTCATGCAACTGCAGAAGTTGCAGTACTTGTATCAGACAAAATAGACTTCAAAACAAAGAAAGTAACAAGAGACAAAGAAGGACATTATGTAATGATAAAGGAGTCAGTCCAACAAGAGGGTACAACCATTATAAATATCTATGCACCCAACACAGGAACACCTACATATGTGAAACAAATACTAATAGAATTAAAGGGGTAATACAATGTAATACATTCATTTTAGGAGACTTCAGTACACCACTCAATCCAAAGGACAGATCAACCAGACAGAAAATAAGTAAGGAGACAGTGACACTGAACAATGTATTAGAACAGATGGACCTAATGGACATCTAAAGAACACACATTCCTCTCAAGTGCACATGGAACTCTTTCAAGAGTAGATCATATACTAGGCAATGAAAAAGCTTCAGTAAATTCAAAAAGATTGAAATTGTACCAACCATCTTCTCAGACCACAAAGGTATGAAACTAGAAATAAATTACGCAAAGAAAAAAAAAGCCTACAAACACATAGAGGCTAAATATAAATAACATGTTCCTAAATAATCAATGGATCAATAACCAAATAAAAACAGAGACCAAGCAATATATGGAGACAAATGACAACAATAATTCAACACCACAAAATCGGTATGGGAATCAGCACAGGCCGTGCTAAGAGGGAAGTATATTGCAATACAGGCTTACCTCAGGAAAGAAGAACAATCCCATATGAACAGTCTAAACTCACAATTAATGAAACTAGAAAAAGAAGAACAAATGAGGCCCAAAGTCAGTAGAAGGAAGGACATAATAAAGATCAGAGCATAAATAAATAAAATTCAGAGGAATAAAACAATAGAAAGAATCAGTGAACCCAGGAGCTGGTTCTTCAAGAAAATAAACAAAATAGATAAACCAGACTTATCAAGAAAAAGAGACTGTACATACAAAAACAGAATAAGAAATAAAAAAAGAAAAATCACAATGGATATCACAGAAATACAAAGAATTATTAGAGAATACTGTGAAAAATTATATGCCAACAAATTGTACAACATAGAAGAAATGGACACCTTTCTAGAAAAAAATAAAACCTTCTAAGACTGACCCAGGAAGAAACAGAAAATCTGAACAGGCAAATTACCAGCTACAAAATTGAATTGGTAATCAAAAAACTACCTAAGAACAAAGCCTCTGACCAGATGGTTTCACCACTGAAATTTATCAAACATTTAGTGAAGACCTAATATCCATCCTCCTTAAGAATGTAGAAGAGGAGGAAACACTTCCAAACTCATCCTATGAGGCCAGCATCACTCTAATACAAAAACCAGAAAGAGAAACCACAAAAGAAGAAACTTGCAAACCAATGTCCCTAATGAACATAGATGCAAAAATAATCAACAAAATATTAGCAAACCAAATTCAAAAATACATCAAAAAGCTCATCCATCATGATCAAGTGGGATTTATTCCAGGGATGCAAGAATGGTACAATATTCCAAAATCCATCAACATCATCCACCACAACAACAAAAGAAGAAGTCACATGATCATCTCCATTGATGCTGAAAAAGCATTTGACAAAATTCAACATCCATTCATGATAAAAACTCTCAACAAAATAGTTACAGAGGGCAAGTACCTCAACATAATAAAGTCCATATATGACAAACCCACAGCCAATAGCATACTTAACAGCCAAAAGGTGAAAGCTTTTCCTCCAAGATCAGGAATAAGACAAGGATGCCCACTCTCCCCACTTTTATTCAATACAGTACTGGAGGTCCTAGCCACGGCAATCAGACAATACAAAGAAATAAAAGGCATTCAAATTCATAAGAAAGAAGTGAAACTGTCACTGTTTGCAGATGACATGATATTGTACATAAAAAACCCTAAAAAATCCACCGAAACTACTAGACCTAATAACTGAATTCAACAAAGTTGTAGGATACAAAATTAATACCCAGTAACTGTTGCATTCCTATATACTAATGATGAACTGGCAGAAATAGAAATCAGGAAAAGAACTCCATTTACAATTGCATCAAAAAGAATAAAATACCTAGGAATAAACCGAACCAAGGAGGTGAAAGACCTGTACCTTGAAAAGTATAAGACGCTCATGAGAAAAATTAAAGAAGACATCCATAAATGGAAATCTATCCCGTGCTCATGGATAGGAAGAATTAATATTGTCAAAATGGCCATCCTGACTAAAGTAGTCTACAGCTTCAATGCAATCCCTATCAAATACCAAAAGCATTCTTCAATTAACTACAACAAATAGTTCTAAAATTCATATGGAACTACAAAAGACTCTGAACAGCCAAAGCAATCCTGAGAAAGAAGAACAAAGCCGGGGAGATTATGTTCCCCAACTTCAACCTCTACTACAAAGCCGCAGTAATCAAGACAATTTGGTACTGGCACAAGAACAAATTCACAGATCAATGGAACAGAATGGAGAGCCCAGCTATAAACCCAAGCATATATGGTCAATTAATATATGATAAAGGAGCCATGGATACACAATGGGGAAATGACAGCCTCTTCAACAACTGATGTTGGCAAAACTGGATAGCTACATGTAAGAGAATGAAAATGGACATTGTCTAACTCCATACACAAACGTAAATTCGAAATGGACCAAAGTCCTGAATGTAACTCAAGGAAGCATAAAACTCATAGAAGAAAACATAAGTAAAAATCTCCCGAATATAAACATGAGCAACTTTTTCCTGAGCATATCTCCTCAGGCAAGGGAAACAAAATAAAAAATAAACAAGTGGGATTACATCAAACTAAAAAGCTTCTGTACAGCAAAGCACACCATCAGCAGAACAAAAAGGCATCCTACAAATTGGGGGAATATTCTCATAAATGATTTACCCTATCAGGAGTTAACATCCAAAACATATAAAGAGCTCACATGCCTCAACACCCAAAAGCAAATAACCCAATTAAAAAATGGGTGGAGGATATGAACAGACACTTCTCCAAAGAAGAAATTCAGATAGCTAACAGGCACATGAAAATATGTTCCACATCGGTAATTATCAGGTAAATGCAAATTAAAACCACAATGAGATATCACCTCACACCGTTTAGCAAGGCCAACATCCAAAGACAAGGAACAACAAATGCTGGCAAGGATGCAGAGAAAGGGGAACCCTCCTACATTGCTGGTGAGAATGTAAATTAGTTCAACCATTGTGGAAAGCAATATGGAGGTTCCTCAAAAAACTAAAACTAGAAATACCGTTTGACCCAAGAATTCCACTCCTAGCAATTTTCCCAAAGAAAACAAGATCTCAGATTCAAAAAGACATATGTACCCCTATGTTTATCGCAGCACTATTAACAACAGCCCAGATGTGGAAGCAACCTAAGTGTCCATTAGTAGGTGAATGGATAAAGAAGAGGTGGTATATATATGCAATGGAATATTATTCAGCCATAAGAAATAAACAAATCCTACTATTTGCGACAACATGGATGGAGGTAGACGGTATTATGTTCAGTGAAATAGGCCAGGTGGAAAAAGACAAATACCAAATGATTTCCCTCATCTGTGCAGTATAACAATGAAGCAAAACTTAGGAACAAAACAGCAGCAGACCACAGACTCCAAGAAGGGACTAGTGCTTACCAAAGGGAAGGGGTGGGGGAGGGTGGGGGAAGAGGGAGGTAGAAGGGGATTGTGGGGTATTATCATTAGTTCACATGGTGTGGGGAAGGTCATTTGGAAGAGAGTGTAGCACAGAAAAGACAAGTAGTGACTCTGGTGCATCCTACTATGCTGATGGACAGTGACGGCAATGGGGTGTGCAGGGGCTTGATAATATGGGTGAATGTAGTAACCACAGTGTTTTTCATGTGAAACCTTCATAAGAGTGTATATCAATGATACCTTAATAAAAAATATTTTTTTTTTAAAAATCCATGTGACCATTTGGAACATAGTACCTGACCCTTGGCACCCATTAAATATGTGTTGACTGAATGAATAAATAAATATTGGTTCAAAATATTCCCTTTAAGTATACTTGTTGGCTGGGGTAACTGATGTTGCACCAGTGTGTCAGATTTGGCGTTTCTTTGGCATCATAATTCGTTTAAATATTTGGTAGGTCTTTTGTTCCTCAGTCAATTCAGTAATGTAGTATTAAATTCCTATGGATCTGTTTAGATTATAGGTTTCAAATCCAGATCCCAGCCTGAGAATTTTGTCCTTTATGAACAGATCACGGTGCTCAGCTCATCCTGTCTGGGCTCAATCTAATGACATCCCTTTGGGCTCCTGCCCAGGAGCCATTTGTCACCAAGGTGCTGTTGCCCTGTGCCCCAAGCCACCTCCCAGCTAAAGGGAATCTGACTTTCCCCAGAACTCAATTTGACCTCCTACTGATTCCCACCTTCCTGCCTGAACACACCATCCTGACTTTGTAAGAGTCCTGTGAATTCCGGGGTCAGGACTAGGATTTTCCAGACCTGTAAAACTAGACTCATAAACTGTTTTGGATTCTGGGCTGCAGGAGAAAAGACCTCTGTTAGCAAGACACATTTTCTACCCTCCCTGCCTTCAGACAGGATATCTTCTCCCTTAAACTTGTCTCTTTTTGGTAGGACATTACTGAGACTTCAAAATATAGTCCATAAAATCCAGCATCCTGCTCCTTTGCTACCAAGTTCCTAATTAATATCCCAGCTTCAGTGAGGACCTGGTCTGAGCACCAAGATACCAAAGGTGACATTTTGATCATCTGCTTCACACTTGACAAACACAAATTTTTATTTCCTATGCTTCAGAAAATATTTAAAAGTGCAACTTAAAAAAGTGTTATGAAAGGGTCCTCAGTCTCCTCCATCAACTCTAAATCAGCCCATTCCACATTCCAGGATCATTCATTTGTAACCCAAATTCTAGAACTCATTTTTGCATCAGTTAGAGGTTTTTCTGTTGCAAGAGAAAATATGACCTAACAAAAAAAAACAAAATATATTTTAATGGCTCACACAGCTTAAAAGCCCTGGTTAACTAGCTTAAAGATATGGATGGATTTAGATACATCAAAATGGTGGCCAACAGTCCCAGCTCTGACCCTTGACACTCATTAAATATTTGTTTACTGAATGAATAAATATTGGTTCAGAATATTTCCTTTAAATATATATCTTCCAAGATTCAAATCTGGTGGGAAAAAGCCCACATATTTTTGGCTTCTAAGTTAAAAGGACTAGCTTTAGGATTACCTTTAATCCAAGCCAACTGGTTTGATTTGGGTCTTATACCCTTTCGTAAATTGACAATTTAGGGAAATGGCCACCCTTCCATCCTACGTCTACCAGTATTTGAGGGGCAGAGTCAGCTCCATCTGAAGCCAGTAGGTGGAGACTGTGAGAGGCCATTGTTTCCCCAAGCAAAACTGGAGCATAGTTACCAGAATGGCAGAACAGCAGCTAAGGGCCAAATCACAGATATCTCTGACAGCAGTGGTTCTTAACCGGGAGCTATTTTGGTCCTCAGGAGACACTTGTCTACATCTAAAGACATTTTTGATTGTCACAGTGTGGTGGGCCAGGGGGAAAGTGCTACTGGAATCTAGTGGGTGGAAGGCAGGGATGTTACTAAACATTGTGCACTCACTAGCCAGCCCTCCACACCAGAGAATCACACAGCTCAAAATGTCAGTAGTGCCGAGCTTGATAAACCCTGACCTACAGTAACTGAGATTACAAATTTTCACTTGGTTGCACCAGAGGAAATGGAAATACAGGGTGGAGCAGGCAGAGAATATAAACTTACCTAGAAGACTCATTACCAGGTCAATTTAGGAGACTAAGTAGGACTTAGGGGACTAAGTGCTGTTTCCCAAATAGCAGACAAATATTATCTAAGAGCTAATTGTTCAGCCATATCTGAATTATATTTCCAAGATTATTACTACATATTAGCTTTACAGCCCACAAAAAAAAAAATGTAGCTTCCATACACTAATCATTTTGCTGAAAAGTAATTCTTAAATATAATGAACAACCATTTAACTATTAAATCAATGGTCCTGTGTTTTGTCTTATTCTCCTTGACTTTTCTGCATCATTTGAAATTTTTAGCTATTTCCCTATTTCTTACATGAAATTCCTTTCTTCCTCTGTTAATATGGCGATGTATTCCCTATTATGTTCTACCTGCCCCCTCAGAGACCTCACTGACTTTCATGGTCTCTAATAGCATCTCTAGGTAGAAGATCACAGATGTGTATCACCAGCACTTACTTCTCTCCTCAGGTTTTGTACCAGGTTTTCAGTGGTTTATTAAACATATTCTCTTAAATATCTCCCTGTTATTTCAGAATAAACATTGATGAAATCAAACTTTTCATTTTCTGAAACCACCTACCATTTTTGACTTACACATTTTCTCTTAAAATTTTTGAGTCACTCAGGCTGTGGCGCCATCTTTGACCCCTCCCTCCACTTCAGTCTGTTGTCCCAGCAGTTGACTGTCAAAGACTCATTTTGCAATCTTTCTAGTATCTTTTTGCTCAGTTCCAAGCCCCACTGCCACCATCCTATTTCAGGTCCTTATTGCTATACACTATAAACTATTCTAGAATCCTCCTCACTGATCTCCTCCTTCATTCTATGTCAATCTATCCTGTACACTTTTGTGAAATTATACTTCAGCATGGTTGCTTTGATGATATCAAATGCTCTGCTCAAAAATGTTCAAAGTCTTTCAATTGCCAACAAGATGAAAGGTCACTTTAGCCTGGAAGTCAAAGTTCTTGATGATCTGACTTTGGTGCTACTTTCTAATCCTATTTCCTGCTGTTGACCGGTACAGACTCTCCTCCCTAATCATAGCGGTTGCCTAACTTTTCTGCATGCAGCTTCATGATTCTATTCACGCTGTCCTTCTAACCTGTATTACATTACCCCTTCCTCTCTCTCAAACACTCTAATCCATTACCTCCCTGTCACATCTACTGCATAACAGAGTGAGAAGGAACTACCCTGTTAGACTCGCTGTTCCCTGATCTGCTTATGATCGAAGGCAGAGGTAATTTCACCTAACCTCATATTCCATTCCAGAGTCTAACTTCAAGACCCCCTTGCTGCTTCATCAAACAGAACAATGCTCACCAACACTTTAATACCCAGGCCCCCACCTCATCTCTAAATGTAATCCCCAACTCCTACACCCAGTTCTTATAACTAGCCTTTTGTTAATTTCCTCTTCCAAGTTTCTATGGCCTCCACCCAACCACAGTCATTCCCCACCCCCCAGGACATGGAAATCTGTTCCAAGATCTGTCCAGATCCCCATGTGGCCATGTTTCATCTATATGCTGAGACACCTTGCCAGTTCATCAATTCTTCCAAGGTCAACTGTTTGCAAAATTAAGTGTGTCCCCTGAAAGCAGCTCACTGGTCATCAGATTAAACAGCATATCAGCACCTACACCTGAGTCAGCTCCCCAATTCCTGTCCTACTCTAGAAGATAGGTCTAACTCTAAACCTAGGACCCTCTCCCTGTATCAGCCTGCCCAATTGTAGGCAACTGACCAGGACAACACACTTTCTGATGTTGCAAACATTGCCCTGCCTTGAATCCTGAGGTAAAACCACTCTCCTCTCCAATCTCTACAACGAAGCATGGCCCAACAGTACATCCCAACACAATATAGTTCCTTCTTTTTGTGCTCCAATAATAGGTATGGGCTATACAATTTATTTGATAATCATATACCACCTTATGACATCTCTTCTACTATTTTCAGTAGCCACTTGAATCTGAGTTCATTTAACTTTACACATCTTGACTCGTCTATTTCAGCGGTATGGAGGCAGTCATTCATAGAAGTAAGTAAGAGCATGGTTTCTGGAGACCAGTGGCCAGATTCAGTACTGCCTCCTTCACTAGCTGTGTGATCTCTGCAGTTTTTCAATATTGAAGTAGTTAATATAACAGTCCTTTTGTCATAGAGTAAAAATTAAATAAGCTATGCAAAAAAAGCACCTAAGATATTATACTTGTATTTATTTTATATTCATAAAGTACATGTTAACCTTTAAAATGTTATAGAGGGGGATCTTTTTTATGCCAGATAATTAATATCATGTATACTATATATAGGTAATATATAGTTTCTGGTATATCCTTGAGGCCTCAGTTCCAATAATGAAAGTACACAGGTTAATAGTTTGCAGTGGAAACAAGTACACAGGATGTGGTGACTAGACAGTCAGTCACAGGATCCCTAAGAATGGCATCACAGGGCCCTATATTTTGTGCTCAAGTTGTTTGTTCTTTGCTCTATTTGTCATTATCAGCTGGTCATGGAAGGCCTTGGAAAACCATGTTTTGACTTAGGAAATAAGACCAGGGGCCTCCAATCACAGAACCAAAGCTTTTCAAGTCTTGCCCCTAATTGAATCACCCCTCAAAATGCAAGGATTACTTTATAGCGTTTAGGTTTTTAAAGGTGTCTCTGAGCTGCCAAAAGCAGTTCACACGGGGAAGTAGCAGAACATCAAAAGGTAAAATAGCTTCCTTTTTTGATAAATTTTATTGTTTAAGAAAGTTTACTGTGCTCTTGTAATGTCCTACAACGTATTCATTTGCGGTGCAGAGATGTAAGGCTAGATCAAAGTGTATATGTACCATGGTTAGAATCATCAAAATTTCCACAGAACTTTGCTAATAATCTTAGTTGCTTGCCACCACATCAACAATACTGTTTCAAATATTCCTTCCTCCACTTGTATTTTGCATAGTCAGGATTGACTCGAAGGCTGCATGCAATTTCGTTTGGTTTTTGAGATTATGGATGTTATTGTTTCAAGAGCCCTCAAACTTTAGGTGATAGTACAGGATCTTCCAATTTATGCAGCCGTTAAACCCATTCAGACTTCTCCCTTTTTTTTTTACCAACATGTCTTGAAACAGCATTGTTATCTAGGATACCAGTATAGAAAATACAAAGTCAAAAACCCTCCCCAGGACATATTCATGGCTCCAAAACTTTCCTTGAAAATATCAGCTATCTTGATATGAAAGAAAACCTCAGATAATCTGATCCCAAGCCCTTACTCTCTAAATTAGCAAGGAAGAAATGTATCGATTTAAAGAATATTTTGTTTTGTATTGGATTGAGTGTTTTTCTTTGTTTTCAGGCAACAGAGGCTCTATCTATATGCTCCAAGCATATAGCAAACATTCTATGACTTTAAAAAATTCCATTAGGACCAGGGATTTTCAAAAATTTTCCACCCTCAAAAAAGAGAGAGAGGTGACCTGCTCACACCATTATCGGACTGGGACTCCCAAAGGGTAGAGGAAGCCCACCAGCACCGTCGCCAGAGGGACACGTATCAGAATACCTAAGGACTGGGGTGTATTTGAAAAAAATCAAATGATTCCTCTGTGGTCCCTAACTGCCACACAGGGGCAGGTGGGAATAGGCCCTCTGCTCCAGTTAAAAATCCCTGAGGTCTGCTGATTCATTTTCCCTTCTTCAGCAAGTCAATGACTACTGGAGAGTTTCAGCTCCAACAGGATTATATACACAAATAGAAAGTATTTCTATTTCACAAATAGAAATATTGATATGAAGTATGTATTCCTGATACTAAATGAATTCATTTTCAAGTAAATGGGTAATGGCCAGTAGACAGCTGGGTTTTTTTTTTAATTATAAAGTTGTGCCCTTATAAAAATATGTAATGATAGGAACTCCAAAAGCCTGGAAAACATTAAAAAACTACATTATAAAACAGCGTAGAAATAGATCACCTTTTCATCCAAGGTGAGAAATTGTTTATTCAAGGGAATAAAAACAGATGCTGATTTTGTTTATTTTTATCACCAGTGTAATATACATGGTGGAGGGAAGTTATTTTTTTTAAGTGGGCTAATAAACTTTTTGTGGTTATTTATCAGGCTATTATCATGCAATCCTTGCTATTTCAATTCCCATAACTTCTTTCTTCTTAGTTCCAGAAGGTTGGCAAATAACAGAGCTGAGAGTTTTCTTTTCCTCTGTTACTAAGTCCCCAGAGTTGAAGTCTCAAACTAGATCACTTTTTCTCTACCTCACTGCAAAGTACAAATTACTAATCAACAGAAAAGAAAATCCCAGTGTGTAATCATTTTACATTAATTTTTCTGGGTATGTACTGGATTCAATAGTCTTAATAAGATTTCTCTTAATACTACATTTTTCCTAGAAATTTACATGAGAAGCAAGTCCCCAGGCAATATTTGGGATAAAAGATGAGAGTGTCAGATGAGGGATTATCTAGATCTTACCATGCTTCCCTCAATCAAAATGCAATTAATAATGAACTCTTATGTCTGATAAAATATATGCAGTCTGTCTCAATGAATAAACACAATGAGGGCAGGGGTTTCTCATAGAAGAGGTAGTTTGTATGATAACAATATTCACTGAAGGTAAGAACATAACAGCTTATATTTATTAAATTCCTATTGTGTGACAGATGTTAAACACTGTACTTTGTTCATTAATTCAAAACCCCGAAACAGCATGTGAAGTGGTTATTAGTGTTTCCATTTTTCATGAATATTATTTTAATTCAAAACGTGTGTCAACTAGCACCAGCTCACACAGCTGGTGAGTGCCGGGGCCAGGGTTGGGACCCGCTATTTCATGGACACATTTGTAAACCATGATGCTATTTACAATTTTATTTCTAAAACTAAGTGTTTGTTGATTTAAGTAAGAGCTTATACCTTGATTAAAAAGCCCTAATAAATTTTAATTGCTCTGTTTTCTTTTCTTTTGCTTTTCCCTCCTCTCAAATTTTTGCTTTTATGAGATTTCTACTTTGTAGTAAGAAACCAGAGCCAGGAAGTATTTCTTTGTGGTTACTTTTCTGATAAGGATGCAAATCTTAATAAATAGAAAAAAATTTTCTTCAAGAGTAACAGGGACAGAAAAGCAAATTAATAGTTTGCTTACTTTTCTGCCTCACATAGACATTGGTTGGGCCTGAGTTTTTAACAATATTCAGACAGCCATGTAGAGGCAGGCACACATCTGCTCTGATTGGAATGATTATTGTGTGGCATTTTTACTTGTTAAATTGGAATGAAAACTGCTGGTAATAAGAAAGTAACTTTTATCATCTGTATATCAAATAGATGGCTACAAAATCCATACAGGACATGAATAAGTAGTAATAATTTAGGGACAGTATTTTTTGCTTGTTAATGGGGAACAGTAATTACAGAGAGAAAGTTTTGGTTCAAATTACGTTCACATTCATAGTATGAGACACTAAAGCCACTTAAGTCTCCTTTTAACTTGAATAAGTCATACATGCAGCATAGTTACAATCTAAAAAGAAACTGCTTAACTCATTTCAGTTTCTTACTTTACATAGCACTGAAACTTGAAACAGCTTTAAAAATAATATAGGACCTGCCAACAAAATGCTCTTTACCATTTCACTTTCCTACAAAGAAGTGTGAAAATATTGACATAAGATAAATTTATTATCACTGCACTATTTGAAATAGCCAAGATACGGAAGCAACCTAAGTGTCCGTCAGTAGATGAATGGATAAAGAAGATGTGATACATATACACAATGGAATATTATTCAGCCATAAAAAAAAATGAAATCCTCCCATTTGCACAAACATGGATGGAGCTAGAGGGAATTATGCTCAGTGAAATAAGTCAGTAGAAAAACATAAATACCTTATGATTTCACTTATTTGTGGAGTATAAAACAAAGCAAAACAGAAGGAACGAAATAGCAGTAGACTCACAGACACCAAGAAGGGACTAGTGGTTACCAAGGGGTTGGGGTTAAGGAGGGAAGGTGAGGGATATAAAGGGGTACAATAATTCACAATCACAATATAAGTTGGTCACAGGGACAGTAGTACAGCATGGAGAATATAGTCAATGATTCTGTAACATCTTAGTATGTCTATAGGTAGTAACCACACTAGAGGGGTGTGAGGATTTAACATTATGGTAACTGTTGAACCATGTGTTGTATACTTGAAACTAACATAAGACTGTACATAAATGATACTTTAATAAAATATATAGATAGAGAGAGACATAAGATAAACTTAAAATAAATTGTGTTTACTTGAAACCAACATAAACTTGTACATCAATGATATTTTAATAATATATATAGAGAGAGAGAGACATAAGATAAATTTAAAATAAGTTGTCCATCAGACTAGGTTTAATCTACCTTTTGTAAGTACCCAGAGCATGAAGAGCATACAATAGCAATGGTAATAACGGCTAATTATAATTGCCCATTTAGTATAGACCCTCTAGTCTTGTACCAATAATACCAAAGATACGTGCTATCATAATACACAATTTTACAGATGAGGAAAAGTGAGGCTTTTACACCTTAATTAACTTTTCCATGGTCACATTGCAAGTGAGCAGCAGAGCCAGGATTCAACCAAAATTTGTTTGACTCTAACTCTTATGCTGTATTACAACCAAAGCAATACTGGCTTTTTCTCTGCCCTAAAGAGGATCACATTCTCTACAAAGCCCTGGCCCCACACACAAAAGTCTTCAGTTCATTTGCCAAAGCAAAGCTTATTATAAACAAAGAGTTGAACTTGGTTCACCTTAAGGCATCTGATCCCTAACTCAATAAATGCTTATTAGAGTGCCTACAGCTTGCCTGGGCCATATGCTGTAAATGCCCGAAGCAACAAAATGCAAAAGGAAATAAGCCTGTCCTCAAGGGCCTTAGAATCTAGTCAGTGTACATCGCTATCCCACTGAAACTAAAAAGAAAGCAGTATCATTGTGTTTCTGAACCTCTACTCTCCTTTCTTCTGGGGCTCCCCAACCCACCTCTCCCGAAAATGCTCTCCATGAGTATTCAACTTATATTTAACACTTCCATCTTCTCTCTCTCTTTGGTAATTTTTGTATTGTTTGGGATTGTTCCTGTGGCTTTGTTCTTTTCTCACTACCACTAATTTCTGTTTGTGGCTTATAGCATCAACAGCCACTACCCGGGACCCCAACAGGACCCCCAGATTCCCTGAGCCAGACATGACCTTCCTCCTTCCCTTGGCCACCACACAGCCTCAGCCTCTCACCATGGGAGGAAGAGCTTAGCCATCTATCTCAGCTTCCCTGGTATCACAAGCCAGAAATGCAGGGGAGTTAATGCCCTCGGGAATACATTTGAACCAGTGAGAGCAGGAGACAGGAAGGCTCAACTGATAACGTCCTCAGCCTTCCTTCCACCAAGATTGTCCTGAGCTGACTGGTTGCATAAAACCCATTCAGAGACACAGTTCACCAAGCTGTGCTTCTCCTGAAGTTCAGTTATGCATCTCCTCCTTCCCTGCCTCATTTCCCTGGCCCCCTTATAGCTGCCTCAGTTTGCACCTCCCTCCTCAATAAATAAAGCATTTGCAGTTTTGCTTCAGATGCACTGTGTGCTAGGAAACCTGGGCTCAGGCAGGTACATACTTCCCAGAAGTTCTGAACCAGTATCTCTTCTCAAAAAATATTTTCCCAGAACATGAGTGTATCTAAAACAATTGTTTTTCAACACCTTTCTTCAGAGTATCTGTGGGTACTCCCAAACCAAAGACGAATTTTGGAGTGAAAATTTTATTCACAACTCATTTAAGCAGACATAGTTCTACTGACCATCACATTCAGAGTCTTTCCTTCATATTAGCATTTACTGCTTCAGAATTTCTCTTTAAAACTTAAAGTGTCCTTAAATGATTGATTATGGTTGATTTAATCATTTTTTTGCAGCCGGCAAAGAGAGTATACATGCCTGGGTAACGTAAGGATCCTGGAGAGCTGAAGTTTTCAGCAGCTTTTCCTCCATAAAATAGGAAAGGAATGCAAGATGAGATGGATGAACAAGAGAGGCAAAACAGCAAATAAGTTGCATTTCTTCACTCACAATAACTAATTTATTTGAGAGGCTTCCATGAGCTATTTTTAAACAAACTCATTACAAAAAAATAGAGATTTATAAAAATGAGCCACTTGTTGTATCCTCATTGCCATTACTTCACTTCTTGGTCTCTACCCTCTGAAATGAAGTGGAGAACAGAGGACTAGAGAGCATTTCTAAAGCAAGGACAGAGAGAACCCACTGGAGGAGACACTAGTGCTGTGTCAATCCTTAAATACTTCTGTTGCTGTGCAGTCCATAAATTATAAATCACTGTGTGAATAGAATCAAATTTTAAACCCCATAAATAATAGCAGGGTGATGACCAGGAGCCATGGTAGAAATCTGAGAACATGTAGATGGTGATTCGCTTGATGTGACTCAACAAAGCACCCGTGTGGGCATACCATCTTAGAAAGATAAATCAAAACATTGCATCCAATCTGAGATTTCACAGCCACTCACTGTAAGCATTTAGTTAATCTTCACTAATTTATAACTCCTATACTAGTCCCAAACTAGTTGTAGTATCAAGTATACAAACTAAAAGAAAGCCTAGGTTTTAGCAACTAACTTTTCTTTAAAAACTATGTATTTCTTCTTCTTGAAATAGTTCTTGACCCTTTTTCTCTTTTTTGTGCCACTTTTTTATTTCTTCATTCACCTCATTTTAGCCAGTCTCCGTGCTGTCATACTAAATCTACTCATTTTTCTGGGCAAAGAAGGCTATTTAACCTCTTGGTCATGGAACAGCTTTTAGGCGATACAATGCTTAACTCATCCCCCAAACTTCTTCATGACTTTTCCCTAGAAACTGACCTTCATTAGGTTTAAGGTGGACTTACACACATAACCTGGCTTGACACTTCTGACTGACTTGGTAGCTTATGTGCCTGATTCATAGCCTTTCTGCCTTCTGGAATTTCTAGAAAGAATTTTGCTGAGTCTCCTGGTTGGAAAGAAGGGGGAATTTCACTGAGCAGATGTAAAATACATCTGTTTCAGACATAATCATAATACATTATATTTGATTTCCTTCTAACTTTTCAGAACACTTTCATATCTATCCTCTCATTTAGTATCTAGTTTGATGTGGGATAATGAAGGGAGGCCAGAGTAGAATGAATATAAGAAGAGAAACTTAATGGACCCAGGAGAAGTTTCCTTTACTAGAGTACATGGGAAAGAGAATTTAGAAACCACAAGGGAATATAAGTAGAGTTGCTGTGCCAGGAAACCCAGTAGATGATAGGAAATACTTTGATTTGCAGAAGGAGGACAATGAAAACAACTTGATTATACTGGGAAGTGTCATCATTCTTATTTTATATGGTGTGTTTATATTACACTCAGAAGTATAACACGGACTAGCACAGGTGTTTGGAGCGTAGTCTCTTATATGTCAAAACAGTCAGTTTGTTTGCATACTAATTCTGTCACTTACAAAATGTTTGACCTTGGAAAAGTTATACTTCTTTAAGACTCAGTTTTCTCACCTGTAAAATGGGGGTGATACTGGAAAGGGACCAATGTCACAAGGCTCCTGTGAGGATTACACACATATGAAGTGCTCAGTACAGTGCCCGGTGCATATGGAGTGCTCAATAAATGGTAGCAGTTGTTACAAAGTCAATACAAATGTTTTAGCAGTGTCATCTTTTCCAGAAGAGCCTAGGGAATAATGACTAGTTTATAGGCAGAGCCAATAAAAATCTCATAATCGATAAAGAGATCCCTTTATTGAGTTTCATTAGCTCTCCCTACATCTTCAGCAGCTCTCCTTACTCTTTACAGAAATGAAAATAAAAAGTGACAAAGTATCTAAATTAATTAGATGATTACAAGATGCTTATTTATGACCAACTCTGGATGCATGGATACACTAACTCTACCAGTGAAGAGCAAGAAGCAGTGGCCTATAGACATAGTTGACTCTTCTCATACCTGAAGTCAGTGAATCCAGAAAGGATCATTAGGTGTAGATTACAGACTTCATCCTAATAGTAACCTTCTGCTACTTCTCCACTCCACCTCACCCCCAAAATATACCCATCCTGTTTGTTGAGGAAATGATACTTAATCAGTGCTCATATTTGCTAAGAACTGCTTCCACACACACTTGAACTTGAAAAGATACCACTGATTGCCAGAAACAGCTACAGGACTCTATATGTCCTGCTCAGTGCATCCTTGGAAGTTCCCTTTAGCAAATAAGGTGGATTAACTAGGAGACCCAGCATGGATTTGTATTATATGTACTGATCATGGTCACTCTTATAATAAATTGAGCCTTTCCTCATCTACAAAGACTGCTACTTGAAGGGGAGAGCACACGGAATGCAATGCTATGTTCCTCAGCTTTCTAGCCTGGGGCTCCTCTGCAGAATTCAAAGGCTTTTTTTTCTCCTTAAACAACTTAGTTACAAATAAAAACATGGCCCTGTGCCTCCAGAGAAACTTTATGTTTCCTCATTTTACAAAGACAAGCATGGTGCCTTAGTCTGGTTCATAATTAACACTGCCCAAAGACTAAATTGGTCTTTTATTTACAGATAAAGAAAGCTTAAAAATAGGGTATAAAATGAGATCAGGCTCAGTGCGTACTGAAACTGAGAGCAATCACAGGAAGTGGAGTGCCAGATTGTAGGATGGGATTGAATTTTCAGTTAGCAATTTCAAGTATGACTAACTCTATTCTGGGGGCAAGGAGATGGGAAGTAAGCAAGCTTTGGAAAAAATTTTTTAATTTTTCTGAAACACCACCTTCCTTATGAATTAGCATTTGTAATTTTAGTAAGCCCAGTGTCAGAAGCTAATATAACTTAGCCTGTAATGCTGTACTTTGAAAAACTTCCATTTATTCATGTATTTCCAATGATCGCTTAAAATGATCATTCTTGTCAGACCCAGTAGTAGTATGCCCAAGAAACTATTAACTTCATTTGTGGGTTAAATGGAATGGAAAGAAAGAACTTGATGTGACTCTAAAATGCCAGTGTTAGAGGCCAAACCAAAGATCTATCTGCCTTAAGGAAAATTTCTTCTAAATACAGATGGGAGCTCCCTGGAGAAGTGCCTGCCCTGCCAGTTCCACTGTATCAGCCCCCAGGCCTTATCAACAAAACCCTCCTGACCAGGCCCCTTCCAACCCTTCAGCTTGCCTAGTTTCCAAGCATGGCTTTCTTTCAAACAACGCAACCATTATTCCTCTCCCGTCTTCTGAGAACTGCCTTGCCCCTGGGACCTCCCCTGACCCTCTCCTCACCGGTCTCTTGCCCCACCCCCACTGTTTGATGGCTGCTCCACAAAGGCACTCTCAAACTTGTCTGTTTCCATGTCCCTGTGCCTCACTGGACAGCTTTTCCTACGTTCTCTCCCTGTCTTGATTCAGTGAACACCCGCAAGCACTCACCTGGACTGTCCTGCTCAGCATCAATGCTCTTCGCCACACCAAACCTACATTCACGTCACCAGCTCAGGCCTGGGATCTCACCTGTTCTGGCCCTTGTCTGACTACCTCCTTAAGTGTCATGTGCATACCAGACCCCAGGATCCTGTTAAAAGGCATATCTGATGCAGTCTATCTGAGACGGAGTCTGAGGCTCTGCATTTCTCACAAGCACTCAGGTGATGCTAATGCTAGTCCAGGAATCATACTTTGAATAGGAAGGCCTTAGCATCCGAGACAACATTGGCATGTACACCAGACTACCTCTAACTCTGCCCACTTTTTGAGCCACATCCCTCTGGATTTACATGAATCCTTCCCCTCATGTAACAAGTATAACATTAAGCCTTTAAAGATTTTACTCCAGTAATTTTGGTTTTCAAAAAGCACACTCAAAATAGCTCACTGTGCCCACAAGCACCCTTCAGTCCTCCTTTAACTTGCTCCAAGACTTGTGGAATCCATCACTGCCCTAGGGGAAAAAGCTTTTGAAATGGAATTGAACAGGGGGTGCTGCCTAGCATATCAATGAATCCAGTATGGGCCGTTCCTTCTCTTTTGCTATTCACTGAATTTTTCTTTTTTGAAAGGTAAAAACACACTAGAAATAAAATTTCCAGGTGCTCTTGTTTCTTATGTGCACCTTACAGTGCTGACTGCCCCTGAGCCTCAGTTTCTCCAAACATAAAATAAAGGATTTTCCACTCAACCCTGCTGAAGTAGAATTTACAGTCTCTAGCAAAACTTGCTACGGAAAGATGCTATAAAAAAATGTAATGTTCTTTTGATTATGGATCCCATCTGCACCAAGACCAGAAACTTTTTTTTAACAGAAGAAGGACTTAGTGTTCTCCATTCTCCACATTTTTTCCCTTTAATGAGGTATGGAACTATGTAGACTATAATGACTACAGCTTAAAGTGTAGTTTCAGTTACTATGTAATCTCATAAATCTCTCTTAGCCATAAGTAACAGCTAACCTCTACTTCCTCTGATATTTTATTTACCCTTTAAATCAGCTCTATTCTTTCACTTCACACAAAGGAAGTTGTGAACCCCAAATCTCCCAGGAATGTAAAGACTGACAAGCTGCTTGTGTGCCCCTGGTTCAGGAGCCCCCCTGCAGGCGGGCTGCCCCAGATGCAGGAAGTAGAGTCTCATCAATCTCTAAGGACAGTTAGGCCAGCAGGCTCCTGGAAGGTGTGGAAAATACTGGGCTGAAAACCTCAGCTGCCTGAACCTCTGTAGCACAACCAACCAGAAGAGCAAATGGAATCACAGAGGTGAAAACATTAGTGAAAAATTGTTGTTTGGCATCAAAGTATGTCTTTCTCTATTTGGCTTTGCTTTCAACTAACTTCATATGTGGACATAATCTGAGCAGGTGTGAATTTCCCCTTTAGTGCAGCTTTGCTCCCTCCCTGGAGATTTGTTCCGGCTGAGGGAGATGCTGTTGCTTCCTCCTTCTCTGCACCAAGATGCGCAGCAGCTAAGACCAGTGACCTGGTCAACAGAGCTGGTGAAGAAGTTTCACGCCCCTTCATTTGTCTTACTTCACCCTCCACCCTACTCCAAGATAAGACACAGAAAGATACAACATAAGTAGAATTCTAAGAAGAAACACTTGATGTTAACATATTTGTTAAGAGCACACAGAAAACTTTGATTTCAATTTATCAGTGGAAGGCAAAATCTTCCCTAATCAGTTTAAAGGAATATCTTTTGGGTATCAGTATAATGAAATCCAGTACCCTTTAATTTCTCACAGCTCATTCAGTGTCCAATTTCACAGACTTCAAAGAGAGTTTAATCACATGTTGAAGAGAAAGGCTTATAACAAAACGATTTACATGACTCCCGCTGCAACTATGGGGAGAAGAGAGAAGATAAAAAAGTAGGGAAACAAATTAAAGTGGAACATCAAGGTGAAGATGTACGTCAAGATAGTACTGGAGGTCAGAGGTGACTATAAGGTCAAAGACAAGATAGAAAAAGTCTCAAGATCTATGGGATCTGTAGTTTGGCTTTGAATTAGCAGGAAGAACTTGGAAGTTATATAAAAGGAGCTCAAAATTAAATACCAACAGGAAAGGGAAAAAGGTGCCCAGCTTTCTTAGAGCACTCTTTTTGATGCTCCAAGTTTTAAGTAAACTTTGCCTATAATATTAATGTCTACTGGATGTCCAGTGTGTACGTGTGCACTTGCCATGATGGTTTTGGAGAGATAAAAAACTGATTTTCCCATAAATTTGAATCATTGGCTCTCACTATTGCTACATGGATCATTTCCAAACTGAGCACTTTGTAAAGACCAAAACACACCTAAGACCACTCTGCAGAAAAGCATCCCAAATCCCTTTCAGCCTAGTTGTTTTTTACCAAGACAAAAAAAATTCTGCTCTGCTTGCCCAACCTACACTGAACCTTGATAATTCACCAACTTACTCACAGCTTCCAGCTTCTCTCCGCTTCCATGTTCTACACTAAATCATAGAGCATACCGAGTATATTTTATGTATCTACTAAATGTATCCTTTCAACTTCCTAGAACCTGAAGAAAACCCAGTTTTGCATTATAAAGCTGAAGATTTGAAACACTGTGCCAGACCCTTCTTAAAGGTTACAATTCCATGTTCATTTTATAATCCCAACTTCCTTTGTATTCAGGCCAATTTAAAGAGCGTTTTATGCTTTTCCCACTTTTTCTGTGTTTATATTAAGTGTTTCTCATGTAGTCTTTGCACAGTTTTTAAGCTTTGAGAATACTTAGCCCTGTTTCTTCATGAGGAGGTAAAAAGGTTCATGAAAATATACAATAGATAGAGAACATCTTACCTGACATGTCATTCATCCATCCATGTAGTCATTCATTCGATACTCCTTTGTGTTCATGTAGACGCTTGTTCCTGTAGGGGATACAAAAGTAGAGTATGTGTTACAATATAGCCATATTAGATGTTGCCATTGGAAGAAGCTGGTGGAACAGTACATGGAAATCAGTACTAATGGGTACAACCTCCTGTGAGCCTGTAATTATTTCAAAATACATAGTTTTAAAATATAGACTGACTCTACCCCTAGCAGTTTAATTTCCACATCCTAGAAAATCCCAGATCTTATGAGACCATGATAAGTTAATGGGGGGAAAAAACACTAGTCAGGGAAAGTAGTGCATGTGTGATGTGCCCAAATCTTTTACCCATGGTAGGCATTGCTGGTAGGTCATAGCCTTCTTTCCTGAGCTCAGACATAGCCTCAAAATCCTTCTCAAAACAATGCATTTTCCAGAGAGCAACTATTAATGGACTGGAACTGGCAACGAATTGAAACCCACTTGTTATCCTCCATTCTTCTATTGTGCCAAAGAATTTTTCAGGCATTTTTGCTTTAATAGACAAGCTTAAAAAGAAAGCTCCAATTTATAGGCCATGTTCTACTCCTGACTGGTAAAATAAACATAATTATTAGGAGTTGTTATGCAAGGTTTTGCACTTCTTCAAGGTCTCCTCAGTATTGTGCAAGGTATTCTAAAATTAGTTTAGTCATTAATTGTCAATCTTAAAATCAGAACAATTTTTCTAGAAGCCCCTTATATTCTAAGGTATCTCTGTAAGATACATACATATCTTATATATACAACAGTACATTTTTTTTCAATGGAAGTGGTGTATACACAGAATTCCACAGTACGTGGCTCATAAAACAAATTGAATAAATAAGCACCCCCCCACACCCAGCATCTGTGTATTTTACAAATAAAATTACATATAGCCTCACATATACATTTTTTCTGTACTTCCTCTTCTACCATCTTTCAGGCAAATGTGTGGGCAAATAACATCTACTCCAGCCTTGTACTTAATAATAAAAATGAAACCTTTCATTCTGATATATGTATAGTGCTGCAGACTGGAATCTACCTCTGTAACATCTTTCAACATTTAATGAAGAGGAGCATAAAAGCATTTCACAGTCATACTGGGTTGAGTTCAAAGCCTGGCCCTGCCAGTTTCTAGCTATGTGATACTACTCACCCTGAGACTCAGTTTCTTCACCTACAAAATCATTACAGTAGACTTGGAATCACTGAGTTACTATAATATATAATAAAGCAATGTGCATAAAGTACAACACATACTAAATAATAATAAGCATTCATTTATTGTTATATTATTATTACTGCTGTTAATTTTTTTCTTTTGGTTTTCTAGTAGCAACTGAACTGAAACCCTGCTTACATTATTAGGCCATCAAAAATTATTTTGGAATTTTATTTTTATTTATATTATATTTAGTTTAGTTATATAATATATCTAAGACTAGTGCTTATATGCCAGTCAATTATAAATTGTATTTCAATAAACATTTTTAAATGTCTTCTCAACATTCAGACTGTGTATACATCACTGAAACAAACTTAGAAATAAATTCAGATTTTAAATAAAAGGTAATAGATTTTACTATTCTAAACTATCAACATTTGAACTGTCTAATATCTCAGCAGCACTTAATTGGTTAGGTCATAGCATTTACTTTCAATTATTAAATCTTTTTGTTAAACTAGCAAAAATGAGATTTTTAAATAAATGAAACACTGAAGGATTGAAATTTTTCCCTCTTCATTCATTATACTTGTCCAGAACATAGGAGATTTTCCATAAATCTATTGGCAGTTGACTGAAAACCAAATATCATTGTATGAAAACTGCACCAATTAAATTCGTATATTTGGTAAATGATACAATTTCCAAGCTACTGAATTCATTAAATCACTGAACATTCGGCAGTATGATGGGAGTACATATTACAAATAAGGTATTATTTGAACCTCGTTTCCTTAGATCTTACAGAATATTTGAATTTCATGATGAACACACATACATTTTTAAACTGAGTTTATATTGCCAATATTCTGTTTGGCCTAATTAAGAATCGTGAAATGTGAACTATATAGAAAGACTCCAAAAATAAGATTAGCCATAAGCCTGTATTATTAATTTGAATATGATCTTAAATAGCATATACACAAAGGCTGCAAGCACAACATACAAACGAATAGACAAACCAAATCCATCTGATTACATGGGCACTAAAGTTTCCTTCTGATTTGCCCTCCAATTGAAAAGGTCAAAGTGAGGCTGGAACGGTCATTGCTTTGGTTTCAGTCATCCCAGTTGCACAGAGTCCAGTCATTCTGTGTGTTCTGTATTCAGTGCAGCTGTTGCTGTGGCTCTTGAGAGGTCAGACTCACTAATAAGTTATTTTCCAGTCTTTTGGCAAGAATGGGGTTATAAGAGAAATGGTTGGCCTGATGTGTTCCAGCTGGAAGTAAATGTGTTCTCCCACTGAAAAGCAGGTCCTTGCCTGGAGGTTTCCAAACTTTGCCTAACTGAGCACTGGATTAAGAGTTGCTAGGGAACCTGACAGTTATATGTGATTAAGGAAATAGAAGGACACAGTGATCCAAACCCCAGGAAGAAGCTAAGAACTCTTAATTTCAATCCCAGGTTTCCTTGCTAACATGTTTTACAACCTTGAAAATGCCACTTAGCCTATGGCTATGCTTCCATAGCTACAGCCCTAATTATTTAATATTTATTGAATAGTCATGAAGAACTGGTTCCTGAAGATAACATAAAGCAAAACAACCAGCTCTGTTACTTCATTGTTTATTTTATAAGGAACCCATTAGCAGTATTGATTTCACAGCCTACCACTATGAAAATGTACTCTGCACTAGACTAGAAAAAGATCATTCAATATTTAGAGAACACAGATGGTTCCCAACTTACAATGGTTCGGCTTATGAGTTTTTTGACTTTACAATGCTGTGAAATTCAGTAGAAATCATACTGCAAATTTTAAATTTTGATCATTTCCTGGGCTAGTGCTATGTGGTACAATGCTCTCTTGTGATGCGGGGCAGCAGCAGCAAGCTGCAGCTCTCAGTCGGCCGTGCCATCACAGGGGTGAACAGCCCATACACTTGCAACCACTTTGTACCCACACAGCCATTCTGTTCTTCACTTTCAGTACGGTATTCCATAATTACGAGATACTCAACATTTTATTATAAAAACAGGCTGTGTGTTAGATGACTATGCCAACTGTAGGCTAATGTAAACATTCTGAGCACATTTAATGTAAGCTAAGGTAAGCTATGATGTTCAGTAGGTTAGGTGTATTAAATGCATTTTTGACTTATGAGATTTTCAACCTACAATGGGTTTATCAGGATATAACCCCAATCATAAGTCAAGGCAGATCTGTATTCATTAATGATGTCAACAGGATGAAACAGAGCAGATGGAATTGGTTCATATTTTGACACAGTGCACAATTCTTGGTTCAGAACAAAGTGAAGGCTTTTTCATTCTGGTCAGAGAGTCTACACTATCAAAATGGACCAAGAAAACAGCCAAAATAGGGGGGCGGTTGTGAGGTTTTCTTTCTTTGGCTTTAATTTAGTTGGGATTTGAAGAAGATAACACAAGTTGGAAATCATTTAACCAGCTAGGAGAATCCTTTTTATCTATTTTTGAATTCAATATGTAAGTACAATATACAGGATGATACTTTTCCCTCATTTTCTGCACATACTTTAAATTTTTAGAAGAAACCTGCTATGTAAAGATGGAAGTGAATAAAGGTAGGAAAGAGTTATAATATCTAAAGCCATCTAAGTAATTTTGCTTTCAAAATTATACCTTTAAAAATCCTATCAATTAAGTCCTTACTATGGCAAACTGTATGATTATTTATGAAAGAGCTATCCTGAAGTTTACTTTAGTGTTATCTGTGAAAAAATAGTTATAATAGATTTCAAAATCAGTAAATTTATCCAGTGTCATTACAGAATAAGAAGTTCCACATAGATATATTTACTCCTTGAAGAGCCCAAACTTTTAATGAATAACATTTCACATTTTCCTGATGACTTTGTGTTAGCATTGTGAAAATAATTAATTATTGTGCTATGTTTTAATATAGCAGTAACCTCATGACTATTAGATGTGCAGGTCATTTGCCCTTACACTAAATGGCCCCAGGCTGCTTCATAATGGGGAATTCTACAGCCTCTGACGTTTTTCTGCCTTTCACTGGGAGCTGTCATTTTTCAGTATTTGGTCACTCACAGTCCTACCTCAAAACCACCTTTGCTTCAAAGATATAAGTGGGGAAACAGGCAAATTCCTTATAAGTTTGGGCTCCCCGCTCACTCTATTTCCATTGGAAGAAGACTTGCCAGACAGGATGCTGAATTATGAAATGATAGAACAACAGAACATAAAATAATTAGATAGGTGTGCACATTATGTTTCCTGTGGTATACTAACCATTATTTCCTATCTGATCTTTGTACAAATTGTTTTCTCTGTAGACTTAATATTACAATCATGTCTTTACCAGAACTCTTCCACTTAATTCTACTGAAATTTTAAATCCTAGTCCTATACCTTCAAATTTTTGCCAATTTTCCTATTGGTATTTGGTAGTCCTATGGGTTAGATTTTCTATTCTAGGCATACAGGTCTTGGATGAGACTGTAACAGTTTCACTGGGTTCAAGCCCAGCTCATCTGAACACTACTCATAACTAGTAGCTATAGCTTCTAATGTTAACATGGATTCTTTGCAAACCTCATTAGAGAAAATCTCATGGCTTATCTATGAGATCCTGCCATGGCAGAGAATTCAATTCTTACCCTCTCGTTTAGTCCAGTGAGCCAAGACAGCCTGTCCCTGACAAGCGTTACCACCACCTCAGCAAACAGTATAACAGAGCCAAGGAAATGCCAAACTGCTATCCATCACCCATGTGAGAGAAATATTTTATGACCTTTAAAGTGGGCCTTTGCCCATTAATACAGCTTTCTGACAATGCTGAACACATTTACTCATGGTGGATTTGACTCTTGGCTCAATGAGATCTAAGGGAAGTTAACTAAAAATGCAAAAGGGCAGTTTTTATTGCTTACTTCTTTGGGAGCCTTTGCTTAGAGATTTTGCTTAAGAATCCAAGCCCTATGGCCTGAAGGACTCAAACTATCACTAACACACACAGCAACTCAAAGACTGGCAAAGACGGCACAGGCCTCTCAGTTTTCCCCCTGGGGAAATCAAATCTGTTTGTCCTATAGCTGTGCAGAGATATATTTTAATGGCAGCACTATTCTTTAAAATTAGTGTCTGCTTTGTGCCTAATTTTACAGGATTACATGTGACCATTAAATCAATATATTCTTTTGCAGAATGCGGCACTTACTCCACTTTCAGGTTAAGTTCTTTAAAACTGCATTATTTTTCATTTACAGAGCAGCCAGTTGTCAGAATCACCCTCAGACAATCATATTTTATAATGTGCTTTCACATTGAGCAAAGACAGCAGCGGCAAATGAGCCAAAAGCACTCCATCAATAGGAAACGTAAAGAAGCCTAATTGAAGAGGTCATATATGCAGAAGCCAAAGTTGCTTCAGAGGGCTTAGATCAGAGCATACCCTTTGATCAACTCTAGAGTGGGCTCTGTCTTCACCTGGGGTCAGGGTGTGCCAGGGGTCAAACCTGTAACTGGAAAGTAGAATAATTATCAACTCAGTGCCCAAGTCCACATTGTGAAATGTTCCACTAAATTATACCTGTGCAATCAGACACCATAGACAGGTGCCCCCAGCACTCCTCCTGCTGAATGCCCTTCCTATCTGCCTGCCTCTCTCCGCATCCCCGGGCAGGCCTCGGAATGGACTAGCTCAGCTCCAACCCTCTGCTTCCCTGTCAGTTGGTTGCTCTGTCTCCTAAGAATGGAAAATCTTTCTTTCAACTCAGTCTAATACCCATTCCCCACTTCCCTGCCCTTTATCTCCCAAGCAATGTAATTCAAGCTGAAATACAAACAAAGTCGCTCACTCTTTTTTTTTTTTTTGGCCCCTGTTGCATAAAAACGGAAAGGGGGAAAGAAAGGCTCACGTGAACTTTGGAGATTAATACCTCTTCTGGTCCCAGCTGTCAGATTTATTTCTTCTTTGTAGCTAAATCAGGTCATTATGCTACAAATCTTTATTCTAGATGAAAGATTTAAATCTCCACAGAATTTGGGGTGTTTGGAGGGGGGTACATAATAAGCAGTACAGAGTAATTGGCTGTAGTTTTATTTGGATATTTGTATAGAGGGTGCTATCAAATTCCGATAAACTTTTACTGACCCCTTTCTCTTTCCGGAGTCCCTAGGAATTCCAGCAGCCAACTGCATTGTCCTGGTACACAGACTCTTGTGCTCAGTTACAAACTCTCTCCACATCTAAGATGTCATATTTCTACAGAGCTACTTTAAACAATCAAAGAAGTTAAAAGATCTTTTGGGTTGCTTTGTTATAATAATAGTAATTTTTTTAAGTTTCTATATCTCAAACATTTGTCCTTGACATGTTCTGAATAATTTCTTCAGAATTAAAAAAAAAGGCAGACATAATGGAAGGCTTAGATATTGCATTTAGCTGCTTTAAAATCAAAACCAAACAACAGTGGCAGCAGGAGTCCGAAACAGCATCAAGTCATCAAAATCACCATTCAGTGGAACAGCTTTGGATCGGATGTCTCTCCGGTCATCTTCATCCAAAGAACCATGGAGGGCACACTGAATATATTAATAAAGATAATAAAGCAACCAGCCTAAGCCAGTGCCGCTTTCAACCAGGTATGCTTTAGGAAGACTCATGGTCCCCAAGCATTCCTTGTAGGTTTTGCTTCATGTAGAAACTGCTTATTTTCTCAGTATTTCAGGAGGTAAGAGGATGATAGTGACCATGAGCCCTAAACCAAGATACTTATGTTGTATCTACAGAAAAAGGGAGAGTAAAAACTTATCTGTAGTCCTGACTGGACTGAAAGGAGCCCGCTTTTGTTGAAGAGCCCCAAACACAAATCCGTATTTTTGCAGAGCCTTTTGTATTGGGATCTCCAGGAGATGGCAAGCACTGTGACTCTATGTGGACATCGGCGCCCTAAAGCTGTGCAATACAGAGGCCCTGGATTTAGGGCCTCTTGAAAATGTCTGTTTGCCACATTTTTACTCATGTTTCCCTCCAGCTGCTAGAAAGGTTCTATTTTCAATTGTTTCAAGAACAGTATACTCCTCTGAAGGAGGAAAGGTGGAACCTGTCAAGGAGCAGGAGAAAATGCTCTTGGGTCAAAGGACTTATGCCAAAAGTCCTATGAAAGCTGTTGGGATCCTGCCATAAATGTTTGAAATCCTGACTGTGAGAAAGGCTAGAAACTAGGGCTGCCCTGGCTCACAACCTCAGGGCTCCATCTGACAAAATTATCTTTGACCTGGTCCTGTCATAATGTCTGAAATTGCTCCTTCTGAAGACCTCCTCCCTGCTAAGTGCACCTCGTTCAGAAGGTCCCTATTTAAATGCTAATGGTTTGCTCACCCAGTATCAGTCATTAGTTTATCACATTAGCCTCAGTCAGCCTGGGAAAATAGACCTTGGTCGGGTAAGCACTAATGAAAGGAGAGGTGAAAGGGATGCACCAGAACATGTATGGGGTGCAGAGATGTGAGTGGCGGTGGTTAAACAGAATGTACTGGGGTCATCAGCTAGAATGACAGGCAATAAACCAGCACTCTTCCCCCTCAGAAGTGGGATCCACAGCATGCTTCACAGAAGAGGATGCTGAAAGAAAGACATTTTAAACAAACCTTATCTCCTTCATAGTTTTGTCTAGAGTTGGTCCTAGTTGGGTCTAAGTAAAGCTAATAAAAAAGACAGAAGATACTAACCCTAATCCTAACAAAAGAGATGATCAAACCATCCATATGCCTTCAGAAGAAACAACTCAATGGGGAATTTGAACATGAATTTGGCCGTTGCCATTTAAGATGATCCACTGCAAACTAGGCCAACTCTATCTGACAGAATGACAGCTAGTCCCACAGTGGCTTTGGGATGTTATTTGAAAATCAGATTATTTCTGTTTTAAAGGCAGCATCCATTGTTAGGCTTGTTTTTCATTCAGTTAATCTAAATGGGAACATCCTTATCTACAAGGACACAGATACCTTTTTGTGGAATTTTCTGCAATATACAAATGTGTTACATGGTAATGATCCTTCTGGTTAAATTAAGATGTTCTGTACTATAAAAGCCTATATGTAAAAACAACAAAGGCTAGATGTAGGAAAGAACTATTCATTGCATGCCTAAAAACACAAGACAAACAGCACAACATGGCATTTTGGTGCAAGCTATTTTTAAACATATTTAAAATCTAACTTGTTTTATTATTTTTTTTAATGATGCTTATTCTTAACATGCTCAAATATCTCCCAGAGGGAAAAGCAGTCTGCAAAAAAGCTTTTGATCTTCTTTCATTTTCAAGCATCGGCAAATTAAAAGACCTGTTGGAGAGATATTCTGCTCATTTGTTTTCTGAGAGGCACTTGTGTTTTCAATAGGAAGAAAGATACTCATTTAAATTTGGAGGAATCTTCTTAAGTTAGGAAATAGCAATGTCTCCATGAAAATAAGTATATGGACTTCCCAGGTATTTTCCAGTGGCTCTCCAGCAAAAGGAAAATTTCAGAGTATTCAGTTAATAGTACAGGAGCACATGTCCTTCAAAGTGTATCTGTTTTAAAAAAGCATCTTTGCATGAATGGCATCATTCGCTGGAGGTGAGGGAGTGTGTTTCTGGGCAGAAGGAAGATGACGACTGAGCTAGAATTATGGAGCGTTAATAAAGACAAAGCTTTCTGGTCAAACTGGATTTGAGTGCTACTTCTAACACTTCCTAGTTAAGTTGAGCCTGGAAAAGTCACACATTCCTTCAGAGCCTTAATTACATTATTAGAAAAATGGGCACGATAATGATCCCTACTTTATACGATTGTTATTAAGCATTAAAATAAGTGAATGCCTATAAATGATAATGAACATATAATTCACAGCATTTAGTAGGTGGTAAGTATCCAATAAGTGACAACAACCTGTCCCGTCATTATTTATTCACCCTTAAACTTAAATCTTAGACTACATCTTCGTCAAGCTCATCGTAGGAACACTTTTGATCAAAACATTTTTGTGCAGTGAAAAAAACCTAAGGTAGAAAATCATTTACATAGAAACAATACAAACTTTCTCAGATGATAGTGTTACTTTTATATATGAGTTCTTGTAGCCACACAAGAAATGTTTGAGTTGTTTATTGCCCTAAACTCCAGTAAAGTGTTAGGGATCAGTACCCTTAAGCATCGGATCTAAAAAAGGAGTCATCAAGTTTGTTTACTAATGGTTCTCCAGGGGCTTCTGACATAAGCGTGAACTGAAATCAGTTTGTCACCAAGAAGGATGGAGAAACTTGAAAAGGTTACTGTCATGTGTGGCTAAACCCCTGATTTTCAGCTAGTATGCTGCAAACGTCTTAACAAACAAGACAAATCACTGTTCAGTCATTCCTCATCCCCCCAACACCATTTCCATCTGTCAAAGAGACATAATCTCAACAGGGTTTGCTGAGCATCAACAAAGAAATGAATGATCTTTTGCTGTCCCTGTTATCCATTCACTAAGTCAAAAAACAATGCCAACATACAGAAATCCATCAGTTTTTCTTACTCAGATCTTATGGGCTTGGGGCATACCAATATCATAAAGCAAGATCATAAAGTCCATCCCTTATAATTGTACATATGGGAAAAAACATACCATAGAGAGGTTTAAATAATTCCCCTGAGGTCACAGGATCCGTCACAAGCAAAGCTGTATTAGAAGGCACGGCTCCTGATAGCCCACCTAGGCCTCTTTGCACTGCCCACGTATGACTTACAAGGAAGGCAAGAGGTCTGCATCTGGCCTGTTCCAGAGTGTGAATCAAAAGGAAGATTTTCATAGGGAGTTGCAAATCAGATCGCTCTAGTGAAACCAGCAATTTTATCCAATGTTTACTAAAACAAATCAAGCCATGTTACCCTAATAACTTTGCCTAGAATCCTCAATGCACTATGATCTAATAATAACATGCAGAGTACAAAACTAAGCAATGAGACAAGCCAGACCACACAGCATTAGTGATCAATGCACAGCTTGAGTGTAGAGTAAGTTGAGTTGAATTCCACTGATACACTCAGTGAAGGAATTAACTGCTACGCTACAATGTTAATAGCCCTGTTGAAGATATAAATACTAAAAAATGTTTTTCTTTACCAAATTGATAGGCCCAAAATGAATCTGATTTTTAACTAAAAAGTTCCTGTGAGCACATTTTTTTGTAAAAAACAGAAACAAAAACCTATTTGGGGTTTTCTCCAGCTAGCCCAGCTCCTTCCTTAATCACTTTGTGAGGTCTACATGCACACAATCACACACACATATATAAACTTCTATTCCTGCTCCCTCCCTCATTTATGCCAGGAATTTTACACTGCACTTATTTCAATAATATTTCTGCAACATGGACAGTTGTATTTTTTTTTAACATTCTGATTTGTAGTAAAGAAGGGAGAAGTCAGAAGCCTCTCTAAACAGGGTTAAGAACCACTCAGCTACTTCTCAGAGCTGGGAAAGTGTGTCTGTAGGAAGCTGAAGAGAATTGAATCAAGCAAGAATTCCCTGTTCTTGTTCAGTCTGAAAACCAATATAGAATTGGAAACCTTGCTTCACGCTTCCTTACCCCAGTACCTGCAAAGTTCACATAGCACCCTATAATTCAAACACAGAATGAGATGGCCTGGGGGCGTTGTGCAAACGAGTCAGGAGCCAGGCAATGCAGACTGAATTCAAGCTTCCTTGGTACTGATGACAACTGTTAGCTTCCACTATTTCTGGCTTTTCCATGCTTGCTATCTAATTATGTCACATCTTGAAAATGCGGCAAGAGAAAATTCCATTTCAGCTCTAATAATAGAAATGGGTAATATTTACCACTTTAACAGATTGCACTGCGTTGTGAATGAAGGCTGACTCTTCAGTCACATTACACAGATGAAGTTACTTCGGCAATAGTGGAGCATATGGGAATTAGAAAACTAAGTAGACTATGTGATTTTAAGAAAGTAATTTAATCTAAATCATGGTATTAAATGGAAAACTCATCCATAAAAATTGTATGTTGGAAAAGCAACTAAATGTCTAAGGAGGGAGAAAAGGCAATTTTAAAATGTTATTTTAAAGTATATTTGTGGCACCGAATCCTACTCTATTGAAAATTCAGATCATTTTCCCAAACAAAAGCTAAGTCTGTAAACTTAGTAACAGCAATATACTGCATTAGTTGTAAATAGAAGGAAATGCCAAGATGTCCTTGAGCCACAGATGAAAACAAAATGACTGAACTGTAAACCACAACTAATACAGGAGAGCGACATAGAACAACTTGATGAAGATTTAAATAAGGGTGTCTGAGGACACCTGCATGAGGTTGCTGCCTGTTTCACATCCAAAATTTGCTGCAAATTCCAGATTTCTACAATGATCAGTAATGTATTTCCCCATCACTATTTCACTAGGAAGTTGCACATGGACACTCACATTGAGGAAATTAGGAATGTTTTGAGCACATTAGAAACAATCCATTTCCCTGGGTCACAGTTCAGGACAGATAAACAGTACCAGTTAAAGCAAAGTGTGTCAGTCTCTGCCTGAGGGGTAAAATGAGCTCCCTACTGGTATCAAAACAATTTAATAATGTATAGCCCATCTACAGCAAATAAACTTTCTGAGATACCAGTAGAGTTCAAGAATTAAGTTAATTTTATCTAAGAGGAAAAGCAGTTGATTAAGCTCTATATTAATTAATACTCAACAAACCTTCTTGTGCCATTATGTGCCCTAACAGTTGAGTAGAGATTAGCTAGGTAGCACCTGCCTAGCCAGGACCCCAGTCAGTTAAATTTAGCCTTAGGTCCCCTCAACCACCCTCAGTAGGATGTTGAGATACATGGGGTAAAGGAGATAAGAGAAGATGGTGGACTTCCACTAAAAGGTGCCCCCAGCTTATTTTGGACCATGGCTCACTGCTTCCCTGATAATCTGGATCCTCCCTCAGTCACTATAGCCTCCCTGGATCTCTAGTATAATACAGTGGAGCAATGAAAGCGTGCCTTATTATGGAATCTTAGGAAGAAGTGTTGACACCATGATACACAGAGTCACTATAGGAGAAAATTTTTAGATATCTACATCAAAATTTGTGAATATTCATGTCATTTTTTTAATTATGTTACTTTACATATTTTTAAATGCAACATAATTGAAATTTAAATGCCAAATTGTCTAGTATTCCCTACTGCCAAATATGCCTTAAATAGACAAGGACCATGCTATTCATAACCTACAGGATACCATGACAAACCTTACCATGACAAACCTCATTTTCCTAAGTGTAAAGTATGGAACAGAGTCTTTCACTTGATTTATAAGCTTTGAAATATTAAGAACTAGGCACTCCACACCAAGAATTTGTGAGTACACACATCATTTTTTAAAATTCTTTTAGAGGATACAAAATATTTAAGAGCAAAATATTTAAAGAACATGAAATTTCACCCTACTATGAGTATCACATCTATCCCAGGAGCAAAGCCCTTCTCCAAAGCAGAAGGTATTTCAAGAGCTAAGAAGAGTAGGGAAGACGCAACACCCTACAAAAGAAAAGAGATGTGGTGGAGAAAAAAAGGTGGAGAGAATGGAGATGAAACTGCCTATTTCATAATTTTGCCCATGGTTCCATGTAGCAACATGAGAACTCATGTTGCAGACATCCTAGTACAGGGAGTGAAATTGATCAAGGCCCCAGCTCCTGTTCTGTGCAATCTTCCTGAGACTTTAGGGGAAGGCTATACCTCCCACAGGCAGCTGCCCGCCATTGAGCCCATGCAGCAAGGCTACTCGGGCATATGGTTCCTGGTTCCTGGGAGACGTGAGACTCCTTCATTGTCCAATTTGGGCTCAAGGCCTTGACAAACCTTCCTTAGACTGCACCGTAGTCCAGAACACTTCCGCCCAGCCTTTTCTCCTTCTTTCACTCAGAGTCATATTTGCCTCATAATTGGACGGTTCTCCCAATTTGTCTGGCACCCCTTCTATTTCCTTTCACAGGATCTCCCATAATCAAATCCTTCCACATTCAATTCTGTCTTGCTCTCTGCCAGAAGAAAGTGCACAACTGACCTAAAGGCCTGAAAGAATATCTGTGTTTCCTGCAAGCCCTAGCTGGCCTCATCTATACAGCCTCCAGAGGTTTCTCTCCATTTTTCTCCAGAAAACCTACACGGACTTTCAAAAATTCATCTTGGTGAATTTCCATACCTGTGAACTATTCACACCTACTTGGAAGACAATTTCTGAGATTGCTGAAAAAGCGTTCTAACCATAATGAGGCAGTTTGTACAGAGAGACAGTTCATACAGTCGAATAAATACTCATCAAATGTTGGAAGCCAAGTCTTGGTTTAGGGGCCATTACTTTTGATATTTAAAGTGTATAAATCAAGTGAAATACCCTCTTTTCATCCTAGCTTCTGCACTTTACACTTAGGAAAATGAGGTTTTTCATGGTGTTCTGTAGATTATTAATAGCATGGCCCTTGTTTATTTACGGCATATTTGGCAGTAGGGGATATCTAGACAATTTGGCATTTAAATTTCAACTATGGTGCATTTAGAATATGCAGGATGACAGAAGCCATACGCTGGGCTTCTAAACTTTGGCTTTTTTATGGCTGATATTCAAAATAATGTATCAGGAGGTTAATACCCCATTGAAATTGTCTCCATGCCTCTTTCTACACACAATTGGTTTGACTGTTATGACTGTCAAGATAAATTAGAAAAGAGCTGAGACAATGGTGCCTTTAGACATAGTTTTAAATATACCTACAATAGATGAAAAATGAAAAGGTTAAACTAGAAAACTTATAAGGTTTCTTCCAGCTTTAATAACATAGGATTCTATAATTTCAGGGTTTAATGCAGTCATGTTTAGAGTTCTCCCGCCCAACCATGAGTTCCCTTTACATGGAATCTGAGTACAATGGAATTTCCTTCTCTAAACATTTTCAGCAACCGTGACAATTTCAGTTCTAATATATAGGAATTGCTGGGTCCCTCCGGTAACTAGCCTCAGTGGACAATCAAGAGCATTGGCTCTCAGGAAGGAAAGATCTCTCTTGCCTCTATCGTTATTTCTGTTGCTGTTTTTGAGGACTAAGGATGGGAGAATCAGAAGGGTTTGCCTCCTCTAAAAATAACCCAACACAACCTATCCTGAAGATCATACTTTCTACAAGCAAGGGTTACTTGCAGAAAGTACCTTCTGAAGGTCTAAACCACTGAACAGTACCATTCAACCATGCACAGCCATCAACATTCCTCAAAGCCACAAATGCACGACTAAACTCAAACTTTAAATTGAATGATGAGAGTATGAAGAACCGTAGGTTTGAGTAGAAGGAACTAGCTCCCTCCCTTTCCCAAAGATAAATGAGAACTAATTTAATATTTGCTATATTACTCAAAGAAAATATGAACATCATTATGCTCTTGTTATCCAGTGTAATTACTACTTTATATTTTAGTAGCATTTCAAGTATACATGTATACATTTACAGGCATAAATACATACACATATAAGCTTTGACACAACTGCTCTCTAAATCTTGCTCTTCCAATCTTATTTTTCTCCTAGGTCCTTAAGTCCCACAATCAAAAAATAAATAAAGCTTCAAAAACTCTCCTACCAAGAGGATTTTAGAAACCTAACCCTTGCAGATAAAATAAGATTTCTGAACTCTAAATATCTGTAAATGCAGAAAAGAAGTTATTCTTCTTTTCAAAGTCCTCAAATTCTGTTCAAGTCTTCTGTTTTTCAACTCTATACACATAAGTTGTTTTACGCAAATTAAACAAAAACAAACCATTGCATACTACTTTTTTCCAACAAAAATTGCATTTTAGAAATCAGTTCAATTGAATTTGATGCTAAAATGTTAATGCCCAAACATTTTATAATGTACATTTTTCAAGTCAAATTGAGAAAAATAATTTAACAGCATCTTGTTGCTCTAGCCTCCACAAACAACACAGCTTTTCCTCATCTTAGTCATGTGACTGTCCAAACTCATCAAGCAAACAATGCTCTTTATTTGTTTATAAATGTTGTCATAGTTGACAGTTGGCTTAGTTGATAGAGGACAGCACTAATGAAACCAAAGTTAAGAATTCCTTCTTTTATCAGTATTAGCCAGATATCATCTCTTAGTTCTAAGACTAAAGAATCCATCTAAGATCATAACCATAGTCTCAAATTTATGTTATAGATCACAATAAGGATTAATTAAGATGTTGTTTTCATTTAAATAAATATCTTAATTTTAACTATGATTGCAAAAACACAGAAAGGTACAGATAATAATATTATCACCCTGCCTCTCAATTTAACAAATATTGGTATTTGGCAATATATGCCTCAGATATTTATAAAATAAAATGTAGCAGATTCAAATAAAGTATTAGAGATACTCTTCCTTCCTTCCCTAGAAGAATCACCACAGGTGCTGATATGTACCTTTCCATTCCATATTTTAAATTTTTAGTAATTTAAATTTTGTTTAATTTATCCATTTCCTTATTATTCAACAATTATGTTGCTTCCAATTTTTGCCAGTACAATACTGCTGCACTAAAACTTTTGAGAATGCCTCATTTTAGAGTTCAACCCAATTATGAAACTTAAAAATAGAATTGCTGTCCTTTAGAGTATACACATTTTCAACTCCATAGATACTGTTAAGTTACTCTCCAAGGTAGATGCACCAGTGTATCCTAAGACCAACAGTTTTTGAAAATTCTTGTTTCTCTATTATTGCCAACAATTCATATGATCAGAGTTTTTAAGTTTTGCCAATCTATTGGTTAAGAAATGTCCCATTTTAGTTTCATTGCCCCTAATGATCAGTGAGGTTTTGCAACTTTTTACATATATATTGGCATCAAAGATTTCTTCTATTAATTTACTTTTCATATCTTTTGTCTATTCTCTAGACAAAAGATACGAAATTTCCTTTCATATTTTTTTTAAATTTCTTTTTTATTGCTTTAAGGTTTTATTTAATATGTATTTTGTTTACTAATATTTTACTGGTTGCTTGGATTACAATATTTCCTCCCAGTATGGTGCTTATTTCATGGTCTTTTTTTATACAGATATTATTTATTTTATTTTAAACAGCTAACATTATCAATCTTTTTAAGCTTTGTGTTTGCTGAGACTTGTGTAAAAACTTTTTCCAACTTCCAATATCATAAAGGTATTTTTGTTAAATATTTTTACTTTTTCAATTCACTTTGTGGTTTTAATCCATTTAGAATTTATTTTTTGTGTACGGTATGAGGTAGGCTTACAAATTTATTTTTCCTGTATGACTAGTCAGTTGTCTCACCGTCATCTATTATTTTATCTTTCACCACTGACTTGAAGCCACTTCTCCCATATATTAGTTTCTCATATACACAGATGGCTGATTCTGGGCTCCCTGTTTTGTTACACTAACATATTTGTGCATCCTTCTGCCAACACATTTTAATTACTCTAGCTTTATAACAACCCTTGATAAATGATAAAGTTCATTTTTTTAATCTTCTTCAAATGTTTTCCTTTAGTTACTATTGGCCCTTTATACATCTATGTAAATGTTTGAAACAGTTTGTCAAGTTCTGAGAAAATTTAAAATTTAGATTGAAGTAGCTTCAATTTTACAGATTTTGGGGAGAATTGAACTTTTGAAATATTGAGACTTCCTGTCCAAAACATAGTAGAATTCTCCACATATTTAGATCTTCTTATACAGTCTTCAATAGTACTTTACAAATTTTTCTAGAAAAGTCATACATATTGTTAAATTTGATCTCATATATTGTGTAGTTTTGTGATTAAAAGAATAGATTGTTTTAAAATTGCTTTTTTAAATCAATTGTATCTGACATATTCAAGTATTATTAATTTTTATATACAGTATTTTGTAGACAACAACCTTGATGAATTATCTGGTTACTTCTACTAATTTTCAAGTAGATTCTCTTGAATATCATATGTATGTAATCATATCACCTGTAACACTAGCAATTTGGTTTCTTATTTTTCCATTCCCTATATACCTCTTATTTATATCCATGTCATATTGAGCTGGCTAGGGCCTTGAGTGTAATGTTAAATAGAAGTGGTGATAGCAGGCATCCTAAATTATTCCTGACTTTAAGAGAACACTTCTAATGTTTCACCATTAACTGTGAGGTTCATGTTGTTTTGCGTAGACATCCTTTTTTGTTAAAGGAAGTTCCCTTTTATTCATAGCTTCTAAGATTTGTTAACCTGACATAGCATGTTTTTTCTCTGCTGATAGGTTAACATGGTAAATTACATTAGATTTCATAAAGTTAAATCATCCCTGTAATCCTAGAATAAACTCTACCGGTATTTATTCAGTTCTGAAAAGTTCTTAGCTGGGTTCTATTCAAATATCATCTTGCCCCCATTCTTTCTATTTTATCTTTCTAGAAATCTATAAAATGCATATATTTATAGAAATAGATACAGATATAGATGACAGAGACAAAGAAAGAGAATTCCCATTAATATATGTTAGATCACCTAATTCCTTTGCACCCATTCTATTGTATTCTTTTATACTTCCTTTCTTTTTAAGTTTTCACTTCTTATATTTTTGCTACATCCTGAGCAATTTCCTCAGGACTATCTTTAAAGTCATCAATTCTCTTAATCAGAATCTAACCAGATGTTTAATCTATGTATTTAAGTCTTAATGACTTTTTATAGTTTCTGAACATAGTATTTAATTCCCTTTCAATCTGCATATCATATTCTTTTTTCATAAAGTGTTACTATTTCTTTATAGTTGTTATTACCTCTCTTAATACTCTATTCATTTTAAGTACACTTGCTTTATAATCACTTTCAGATTATTTATTTATCTCATATTCTTGGGTTGCTTATTTTTCTGTTTATTGTTTATGCTAATATATCAGTCAGGGTCCACTCAGAAGACAGAAACCATTTCAGTAATGTGACTAGGAGCAATTTAATATACAGAATTATTAACTAGTAAAAGTGGTTAACAACAAAACAAGATAAAAGAAAACTCTAAAGAACACAAACATAGCAAATATAGAGAACAACTATTACCTCTAGGGTTGAGAGTGGATATTCATTTCCAAATAAGAAAGAAAAAAATTGGAAAAGGATCCCTACCATTCCCAACCCCACCCCATCGAGACTGAGATTTAAAATCCTAAAATCCCTGTTCATATAATAACCATAAGAATGAATTAATTAATCTTACTTGTAGGTCTAAGCATCCATTGTCTGCTCAGATTCTACGGCCTCCTTTTCTATTTTTCTCTCATCAATATGCAAATTACTCCCCAGGACTAAGTCCTGCAGCTTCATAGCCAAGTTCTATTTTAAGATAATAATGTCTCATTTACTCATTCAATTAGTCAGTCGTTCAACAAGCATTTAAACCTCTAACCAGACCTCTCCCCTGGACCTCAGTCACAAATATCTGAAGTGTGCCAAGAGACATTTCAATTTAGTATGTCCAAAACCAAATTCCTGATTTTCCCATGTAATCTGCAACTTCCAGGGTCTTCATCACATCAGTGGACGCAAAGTCCATTCTTCTACTTGATCAGCCATCTAATAACATCGGCATATCCTGCCTGCTCTGCATTCAAAATATGTGCATTTCTCACCACCTTCATGATCAAACACCCATTCAAGCCACTGCTTTATTTTCTCTTGTCTAAGAGACTCTACCTGGTCTATGGCTTTACTCTCTTCAGTCTATTCTCAACCAGCAGCCAGACTGATCACATTTAGAATATGTCTGACCACTTCGGGCCTCTGCTCAACAATTCCCATCTTTTTCTATCTCACCTAGAGTATAAAACCCAAGGGCCCTGCTCTCTCCTCGACTGCCCTCGTTTCTATGACTGTGCAGTCTTCCCTCAGCTCTAGGAACACCAGCCTCCTTGGGAACCCTGAATAAGCCAAACACACTCCAGCCTCAGGGACACTGACTGCGCTTGCTGCTTCCTCTGTGTGACTCCTCCCATCAGTGAGGCCTTTCCTGCCCAGCTTATATGAAAAAGCAACCCATCCACTCCACACCCTTCTCCTGCTAATTCCCATGTAACTTAACCTGTTTTTTCTCCATAATACTCACCTTCATCTGAGAGAAAGAGAATTCCTATCAATATATGTTAGATCACCTAATTCCTTTGCACCCATTCTATTGTATTCTTTTATACTTCCTTTCTTTTTAAGTTTTCATTTCTTATATTTTTGCTACATCCTGAGCAATTTCCTCAGGACTATCCTTAAAGTCATCAATTCTCTTAATCAGAATCTAACCAGATGTTTAATCTACGTATTTAAGTCTTAATGACTTTTTGTAGTTTCTGAACATTTAATTCCCTTTCAATCTGCATATCATATTCTTTTTTCATAAAGTGTTACTATTTCTTTGTAGTTGTTATTACCTCTTTTAATACTCTGTTCATTTGAAGTACACTTGCTTTATAATCACTTTCAGATTATTTATTTATCTCATATTCCTGGGTTGCTTATTTTTCTGCTTATTGTTTATGCTAATATATCAGCAGGGTGGGTTGTATTTACTTATTGATTGGTTGATTGTCCAATTCCCCTCAAACTCACCAAAATGTAAGTTCCATGAAAGCAAGAACTATTTTTTGTACATTGCATCACTCTCAGCACCTAGAATTATACCTGGTGTATAATAAGCGCATACACAAATATTTCTTAAATAAGTAAATGAATCAATCAATATTAAGCTCCTGCTACATAAATAGCTATTCCAGGTCCAAGTGACACAAAGACGAATGAAACACAATATCTGACATTGAGAAATTCAGCCTGGAGCAGCACTGTTCAGTAGAAGCTTCTGTAAGGATGGAAATATTCTCCACCTTCACTGTCCAATGAGGCAGCTGCTCGCAGCATGTGGCTACTGCTCACTTAAAATGTGGCTGGTGTGAGGAAGTGAATTTTTATTTTTTTTATTTTAATTACTTGAAATTTAAATTTAAAAGGTCACATTTGGCTAGTGGCTATCAAAATGGACAATACAGGTTTATAAAAGAAGATGGATCTATTAACCTATAATACTGGTAAGAATGTGATGTAATCAGTATCGCAGCAGAGACATGCAATAAAGTACTGTGGGAACCCACAGGAGAGAGCCACAAATTCTGCCTGAGTTTAGTTTCCTCTAGCAGGCCCTCCAGAAGCACTAGGTGCTTTTCCCTCAGATCACTTGTTATTATTATTTATATTTATTCACTTAACTTCAATCTTCCTTAGTAAACTATGAGAGCTTGGGGCTGTGCCCAACCTCAACGACTGACAGGATGCTTTGCCCATAGTAGGTGAACAATAAACATTGGTTTGAACGACAACTGATGTAGGAATTTGCTAGGCCAAAGCCAAGAAAGGGTTGATGGAATGACAAGCAGGGAAAATGACACATGCATAGGCAGACAGTTATGGGGGTTCTAGCCTTTTATTAGAGAAATTGGGAGTTCGGTGTGGTTGTAATGCATATTTAATATATACGTATGTGCAATGAAATGCAGATATCAAGGTACTTGTACTCACTTCTTATTGCTTGACAGTTCAAGTCAGACAACTTAGTAAGAAAATCCAAAAGCCATTGTGAAACTAAAAGTTGGGCAATTATTTAGTGAATTGTGACAAAGCAGACTTAGACTTTTTCAAATCTTTAGCCCATAACAGCTGTGATAAGTATAAACTAAAATGTCTAACATTTTCGTCATCTAGAATATTATGATATTTCAGCTTGTGGGGACCTTAAAGATTATTTAACTGAAGCCGCCTTCGGTCAGATGAGGAAATTGAGACCCAGAACACAGTTAGTTAGTACAGAAGCGAGACCAGCATCCAGATGTTTTAGTTTGAAGTCTTGAGTTATTATCAATACACAGCAATTACACAACCACATTTCATCCTCTCACCCTGACACAAAACAAGCAACTGGTCCCACAGTAAGTCCATTAATAATCTCTGATCACCTTTATAAACATACAGGGAGAAGACCCAATCATAAATTCTCTGTGTATGAGAACCATCAAGGCTGCCCAATACAAAATCAAAACACACAAAAAAATTCTAAAACTCAAGAAATACTAACAAACTTTGAAAGAGTTATTTTAGTAATGGAGTGTGAAACGAATTACTATTTTTGCAAGCACAACAGGGTGCAAGTTCTGTGCAGTATATTAAAATGACAATTGTACCACAGATCTGGCTTCCCATCCTGAATCAACCACTCTCTCACTGGGTTACCTAAAGCAACTTATTTAACCACTCTGAGCCTCCATTTTTAATTTCTAAAATGTGGCCTCTGTAATTTTCATGTGATTTTGCTGAGCTAGAAAAAGAGAAAAAGCAGCAAAACAAATTCCCACTTGGACAGTGGTTCAGTTATGCCCCTTCTCTGTAGTCAGACCAACAATCCTCATATTTCTCTGTCAGTCTATGAGTCCATCAGACTGTGCATAAGTCACATACCTCAAAACTGGAACTAGTACTACATCCTTTTCAATATTCTGCACTTGACATGTTCTTCAGAAATGCTGTTGACTAAGTGTTGTCCCAGTGTCTTACCTACTTGTACCAGCTCTCCGAGATTGCAAGACTCATTCTACAAGTTATCAGGAGTCTTCCTTTACAAGCTTTAGTGTCTTCATCACCAAGCTACAACTAATTTTTACATTAAAAATATATCAACTTCCCCAAATATAGGTGGGATAGAGGATATGCTTTATCAATCTTTGTATTACCTTCCCTCAAAACCTGTGGAGGTCTTGGAGAACAACAAAGCTAATTTATAACAAACAAGAAGAAATAGAAGGATTCTTTTTCTATGGAAGCATTTGTTTTACTACATGATATGCATATATGCGGGTCTCCAAGCAGAGTCACCATGGTTTACCTTTGATTGTTTCCACCACTGAAACAGAACATTTATCTCCTTCTTTTCAATTCACTTCCATCTTTCATGCACAAACCCTTCCTTTGACTAATTTCTTTTAATGTTCATGATGTTGATCCCTACTTTCTTGGGATCTCTTAAGCATGTGCCTAAGCATTCACAGTATGTCTCTTAGAGTATGAGGATAATCTCCTGTGAGTGCAATTAGGAACAGATGGTTAAAAACTGCAAGTTAGCATTTGCATAAAAAGATCATCTTACTTTGACACTGTAGAGTTTTGTTTTCCCTGAGAAAAATACCCACTCCCTTAACCAAAAGATAACAAGAAAAGTTGGATCATTTTTTTCTGAAAAGGGAACATTTCATAGCAAAGGCACTGTGGGGGAAAAATAACACAAATACATAAAGGAATATGGCATACTGTGAATAAAGGTGTCACATCTGCTCAAATGAACAAGGAACCTTGCACTGAATTGAATAGACTGTAGCCACCTCACCTTCTCAGAACCCAGAACAAACCTGAATTCAGAAATTCAGAAAGCCTCTGCACCAATATCAAGGTACTTAATCAAAAAAGAGAAAATTACCCTCAAAGCAGAGCTCACTGAGTTATTGTCTTCTGTAAATCAAGCTTGCCAATTTGCTTATCTTATGTTCCCACTGCACCTCTGTCCTGTTTTGATTTATAGACAGATGGAAGGATGGATAACAGATTAGTGGTTGGTGAACAAGGTGATGGAAATAGTTAGGTATAAACTATTAAAAGCAAACATAAAAAATGAAGGAGGAATCTGTCTTCAACTAGAAAAATCCAACAATATGGTCATGATAAAAGTGATTAATAAAAAGGAAGTTTAGAAAATACAAATAGCCCCTTCAGCAGAGCCAGCCCTAGATGATCCTGTTTTGCTCCACACAGAAATCTGCCACCTAGACCACAGCTGAATGAAGTAGGATAGGTCACGTGATATAAACACAACCAAAGGTCAGCTGAGCAGTGAGCTTCAAGACCACCTGGTGTGGAAAGATTCATCAAAAAGATCCAACAAGTTTCTTGACAAAAACAAGAAAAGTTCCAATTAGATTCCATTTAAATTCCAATTAAATTCTAATAATTTAATTTGGATAAATGGAGAAAAATCAGGCTGTTAGCAATGGGAACTGAAGCTGAAAAATGCTCTGACTAGTAAGATCCGTGAAGGGCGAGGACACACCAAAGTCATCAAGAAATAAAAGATGTAAGGAAGTACGAACCAAGAGTAAGCAAAAACTATGAGGCTGATAAAATCGACATAGGAATGAAACGATGATTTATTAGATGAGAAGAAATGAGGCACAGATTAAACAAGAGGAGATAAGTAGATATTCTCCTGTCAGAATCTCCATAACTACTAGGTCTATTTTAATCTTATGCTAATTTCCTTTTCTTGGATTTCTCTGAGACTTTACCTCTTTTACTTATTCTTCAATAAGGCCCTAATTTACTTGTTAGGCTGGAAATGTCTTCATTCCTTGAAATCAGAAATGCCTAACATATCCTTTGCACATACACGTTGGGGTTTTATCATTTTCTCATTGATTTGCTAGAGTTTTTTACATATCAAGTCTATAAAATTATAATATATGTTCACCATTTCACTCAACATAATAGTAGGCAGCAGTTATTGAACAATTATTATGTCCCATGCCCTGAAAAAAGCACTATATAGGAAATATCTCATTAAATCCTCAAAATAACCATACGATGAAAAAAAGTCTAGTACTAAGAATTTAACAAATTTGCCTAGTCATTGAGCTAATGACAAGAAATAAGAGTAGGGATAACACCTAGATGTCTGACTCTGGAGTATGTTCTTAACCAGTAAGCATCATCATTCCTTTCATTATTATTGGGTTTTTTTTAATTATGGTAAAATACACATAACATAAAATTTGCCATCTGAACCATTTTTCAGTGCACAGTTCAGAAACATTAAATACATTCACACTATTGTCCAACTATCACCACTATCCATCTGCAGAACTCTTTTCAAAATCTTACAAGACTGAAATTCTATGCCCAATAAACAGTACTTCCCATTTCCCCCAATGCTCACCCGGCCCTGGGAACCACCATTCTATTTGCTGTCTCTATGAATTTGGCTAACTCTGGGTATCTCTTATAAGTGAAGCCATACAATATTTTTTCTGTGCTTTTGTGACTGGCTTATTTCACCTATACATGTCCTCAAGGCTCATCTATGTTGTAACATGTCAGAATTTCCTTTTTTTTAAGGGTAAATAATATTCTACTGTATGAATAAACCACATTTTGTTTATCCATTCATCTGTCAGTGGACACTTGGGTTGCTTTCATTCCTTGGCTATTGTAAATAATGCTGCCATGAACATGGGTGTACAAATCTCTCTTCCAGTTTTTGGATACATACCAGAAGTGGAATTGTGGGATCATACAGTAATTCTATTTTTAATTTTGGGGTAATGGCCATACTGTTTTTCATAGCAGCTGCAACATTTTACATTTTCACTAATAGTCCACAAAGATTCCAATTTCTCTACAGCCTCACCAACACTTTTTATTTTCTGTTATTTTTTTTATAGCAGCCACCCTAATGGATGTGACATCATTCCTCTTTTAATTTATGTGTTTGGAATGTGTTTAAAATTCAGAAGTTTTAAATTTTTTATGCAGATAAATTATTAATCTTTGTTATTACAGTTTTAATAGCTTAGTTCAAAAACCCTTCCCCATCCCAAGATTATAAAAATACTCATTTCTACTGCATTTTCTAGCGCTTCTTTAATACATCTGGGATTAATTATGTAAACGAGAGACTAAACATTAATTCTTTGGTCTTAGTAATTAGATTATTTTCCAATGTCATTTTTTAAATAATCTATTCTTTCTCAACTAGCTTGAAAATCCATATTTATTATATGCTAAATACTTACATATATTGGAACAAAGTCTAGACTATATATACTGTTTCTATACCATAAAAACATTGTTGATTACTGAAGCCTTATAAGGCATTAAAGAACCAAGTAGGGCTAGTCTCCCTTCATTAATCTTGTTTATCTAGAATGTTCTAGGCTATTCTCACATATGCGGTTTACAGAGAGTTAAAACATAATTTAATTGCCTACCAAAGATTTTGCCACATTACAGAAAAATGCAATATAATTAATGTTCATAATGATGACTCCAAAGAGTACCACCAAAACTTTAAATCTGCTTAACTGCACTACCAGAAACAAAGCGGAAAAGAATATGATACATTTTAGTGAGATTTATGTAAAATAATAATGTAGTAAAATAAAGTTTCTGGTCTTCAAAAACTAAAGGACAGAGCGATTACTAATAATATGCATGTGTAATAAAAAATAACCCTTTAGGCACAGGGATGCACTGGTGGAAACACACAAAATGTATTTAGCACGTAGGGGTCAGTAAAGCATCCTTTTCCTGAGAGACAAGGTCTCAAAATGCCCAAAGAATTGTTGCAATGTCCTTTCTCATCAAGTAATCTGAAGACATTCTATTCTTCTGACTATAGTTTCTCTCCACTCTCGTTCGTATAATTGTTGGTTAGTTCTCCCAGGTTGTGGCAACTATGATGCCCTTCCTAATTCCAAAGAATATCCACCCACCCTTTCATAGCCTCTCTTTCCTGAATCACTTCCTGAAGATGCCTGAACTATCACCGAGCTTACATTATAACATCTAATAAGCATTCTTCCTTTGTCTGCTTGCCACAGGTCAAGCATCATCACTTGCACGACATCATTTGTTAACCATTATGAGTCAAAGACTTTCTCCAAAACACAAATGGCATAAAGAAAATCCACAGAGGAAACTATGCAAGTTGCAGACACATTCATCTCAGGAGAGCATGGAGGAAGGTTCATTAGCCAAAAACATTTGCAGGATGAGGCAACATCTTTTGTGGTAAACTCAGCAGAGTTCAACACAGTAGGTTTCATTGACACGGAAGCTGAAGAAGCACCTTGAGCACAGAAATATATATATTTTAACAGCATGTTGTGGCCTGGAGAGGGCGAAACCGGCATCATTTCAGAAAACAGTCGAAGCCTGAATCAAGGCATTGGCAGCAGTAATGTAGAGGAAGACATCATGTCTGGTTGAATATGAGAGTGAAGCAGAAAATTCCTTAGATAACTCCTAAAATTATTCTTAAGTTACTTCCACATACTAGTTTAGTAAATGTTTATTAAATAAATTAATAAGTATATGTTGTCTAGAGCCTTAGTCAATGCTGTTCAAAGTGGGGTCTACAGACCAGCTGTCAAACCTTTAATTGTTATTGATCCATAGCAAGATAAGGAGCTTGCTCCGCAAGGTAAGCTAATTAGGGCACAAAGTATATTGTTTAGTTGAGCAGACATTTTTATTGTTTCTATAAAGGAAATAGTACACTGATTCACATTCTGGCATAACCCCTTAATTTCATTAGGTACCAGCACTTTGATAATATGTATGATTCTGGTTGGATCTTGAATAGGCCATTAAATTTGATTTTTCCAGAAGTGATAAACTCTTCTGACAATGTCTTAGACCAGTGCTAAACACAGAAGTTTGTAGTATCAGGTTGAGGTCTAGGACAGACTTTTGGAGCTGGTGATCTGATGGTTCTGAGAAATGATGCATTTGACTGATATATAGGTATACTTGCAGGACAGTTTCTGCCTTAAGCTCATGGAAATGACCATGCAGATATTTCTGTAAGCTATAGCTGGATTAATAATCATAGTAATTGCCCAAGAGGTAAACTGGACCCCATAATCTAATGGCTATTTAAAAGATCTCACTCCCTGAACTGAGAGTATTAAAAAAATCACATATAATATAGGACCAGAGGGGCCATCTGAAAACTTTTCTGGATGGTTTGTGAATACGAAATAGATGTGAAAAAGTCATCATTTAATTAGTATGCTTCCAGCTGCATGTATCTGGAAGTCTAAATGAAACTGGCTCCCACCGAGAGACTTTATTTGCTCACATAAGTGAAAGTCTAGCGGTAGGCTGGGCTTTGGCCTTGACTTACACAGTAACTCCAGCACCATTTCCCTACATTGTTCTAGGTTCTTGCCTCTTCCAGGAGCACTTTACCCTTAGATTGGCAGACCAGTAATCCTAACCATCCTCGTCTCACACCCTTACTTCTTCCATGGCTGCCACTTAAAAGCAGGGAATTTCTTCCAGTAGTGCTCCTTCCCCACATCTACCCCCAAGTCCCATTTTGGAAGATGTACAAATTCTTGAGCCAATGCCCGTTAGCTAAGGAAGTGACATGCCAGTTTAGGCCTGGCATCCTAAAACAGACACTGGTGCTGGCTTGAGAGTAAGGCTTTACTACGATTTTCTTAGACTAATTAGGGCTCAACCTTCTAGCTAAATTCAATGCCCCAAAACCCTACCTGCTGCAAAATGGATGACTCAACCCCTACAATTTAATACAGGGTCCCACGCAAACCTCATCAAGGAGCAGACAACCTACAGTGTAAACTAATAAAGACAAACAATAACTTAGGATGTTATACTTGAAAGATGTCACAAGGGATGTTTTTGATAATGGATATTTTGCCTGAAGAGAACTGGGGGCTTAGACTGTCTGTGTGTCTCGTCTAACTGACCAGAGAAAATTACACTGTGATTCTAGAAGATGGATCCCAGTCATTTAGGCAGAAATAACCACAGAGCAGAGAAGGATTAACTCCAAGTTATATTAGCCTGAGGAGCCTTCCCTAATCGCTTGGCTGTAAATCCTATGCTCACCAAGCACCCTCCTGCATTATTTGTCCTTCTGAGTGACTTACCCTGACAGAGAGGGCATGCCTGTTGAAGAAATGCTCCTGGTTTTAAAAATTGACCCGTTTCCCATGGTAAATGGTCACTGTGGCTTATAAGTCGTTCTTTTGTTTTTTGTTAGAGAGATACTATCCTGCAAAGGCTGATAACCCTGATAAAATAATAAAAGTGAGATATCAAAAGGGAAGAGCTGAGGCCCAGATCCAGGACCACAACATCTCTGTCAAGGTGTAATCCCCCACGAGACCCAGCCTAAGTCTGCTGCTAATGGCACCCTTACATCAGAACTCTAACATCTGGGCAGCCCAACAGAAAACCCACCAGGCAGTCCTCTGGCCTCTATTAAACAGAGGGCTCTTTGAGAGGGGCTTAAGCATAGGAACTGTGAACCGAGTCTTTAGAATCAATGATATCTGAGGATAAATTCTGGCTCCTCCTACCAGCTGTGTGAACTTGAGCAATTATTTAACCTCCAAGACCCAGTAGCTCCAATTATGAAATGGTGACTATTTCATAGAGTTGTTATAATGATTAAGGAGATAAAGGTTACAAAGTGCCTGGCACTTGATTAATAAACCTTGTGGCTGTTGCTATTGTTTAATAATGTGACCCTTGATCAGCCCTATGACTTCTGTGTTTGACGAGAAGGTGTGTGTTAACCGAGCTCAGTGCAGCACCCCACAATAAATAAAGCTCAGTAAATATGGCTCAGTGACACAACTGGAGAAAATGGGAGAGAAATGTCATCTGGGATGCCAATGCAATTTGTAACATCCCTTCTTGATCCCGATTAAATCAGTGTGAGGTCCCAGCATGGGTAAAGTCTGATTGTTGTCTGCTTCATAATCAAGTAGCATTAAAGTATCTTCATATAGCTTTTACTTATTTCTGAATTATTTTAAAATGGCAAATAGATAATAGCACATAACATTAATTTAAAAGAATGAAGAGCCTAGAGACTGTATTATATGAGGACCAGTTAAAGAATTTAATCTAGAAACAAGAAGCCAGGAGAGATAAAGTAAGAAATGTCAGCCTTCCTCACATATTTGAGTGACTGTCATGTAGAAGAGAGAATAGAGATAAGTCTATGTGCTTTTTACTTATCTGTCTCTTGCATTAAACTAGCAAATGCCTTGAGGAAAGAATGTGTTTCATCCATCACTTCTACTCCCAGGTTGGCTTGGTGCTGAGAACATAATAGGTACTCAATAAATATGTGTTGATGGGATGAAAAGTTGGGTGGATGAATGGATGATGAGATGAATGGATGATGGGATGGAGAGAGGGACAGACGGATAGATATTATTTAAATCAATAAAAGATTTAGTGCTAAAATTAACATTAGAGAAGAGGAAGCTGAGACTTTAAAATAGTAATGGATTTTCTCAAGGTCACTCAGCTAATTTATGTGAATGTTGACTATACCACAGCAGCTGTGGTATCTAGATTAATATTCTTTCAGCTAACTTCCTTTTGGCCAAATCTGATAGAACTCAAAGTCTCATGATGAGAATATAATCCCAGTATGGGACTCTGTTATGAGCCGAGTTGTGTCACCCTAAAGGTCATATGTAAAAATCCTAACCCTGAGTACCTCAGAATGTGACTTTATTTGGAGATAGGGCCTTTACAGAGGTAAAGTTAGAAGGAGGTCACTAGGACTGGCTCTAATCCAATATGACTAGTGTCCATATAAGAAGAGGATATTAGGACTTGTGAAGACAACCACAAGCCAACAAGAGAGGGGATGGCCAAAATGGGTGAAGGTGGGTAAAAGGTATAAACTTCCAGCAATAAATAAGTCTTAGGGATATAATGTGCAGCATGGTGACTATTGTTAATAATAATACTGTGTTATATATTTGAAAATTGCTAAGTGAGTAAATCTTAAAGGTTCTCATCACAACAAAAAAAATATGTATGTGAAGTGACAAGTATTGACTACACCTACTGTGGTAATCACTTTTCAATATATACATATATCAAATCACTATGTTGTACACTTAAGGCTAATACAAGGCTACATGTCAATCATATCTCAGTAAAACTGGAAGAAGAAATAATTTTGTCATATACACATCTATGATCCTTTCATTCTGCATCACATTGCCTCTCTGAATAACACACATGCATAATAAGCATTCATCAGGCAATCACGACACATCTTTTAAAAAACAAATAGATGATGGATGATTCTACTCCATGCTAGAGCCATAAGACTCTAGGAAATGTTATTTTTTTAATGTGCACAAGCTTGTTGAGGCTCTTAGTAAAATTACTACAGTGTTTTGCCCCCTAAGAAAAACTGAAATTTAAATTATAAGATGGAAGTCTGACCTCTATAATTCATTTTCAGCATCTACATATGATTATAAATATGATCTATACATTTTTTTTAAAAAAAGGAGAGTGAGAGTTTCTCAGAAGAAACAAGCCTCCTGACACCTTGGTCTTGGATTTCTAGACTCCAGAACTATGAGGAAATAAATTTCCATTGTTTAGGCCACCCAGCCTGTGGTACTTTGTTTTGGCAGCCCTACCAAATATGTACAGACTCAGAGCCTGTTCTCTATGTAATGTACATTTAATCTATTTACTTCAGCTGCTTTGAATTATAGCATTGAAGTAGAACTTTGCCTGGTTTGCACACAGAAGCCTATAGGTACTGCGGCCATGGACATCTTAGACACTTCGGTAGTTCCTCACTACAACAATGCATCTCTGTCATTCAGTCCCAAAATAACCGTGTAACAGCAGTAAGAACTTATGACTTTAAGGCTTAGACTGATTTATTGCCCTACTCAAAGACCCAAAACTACTGAGTGGTAGAGCTACATAATTCAAAGCCAAGTCTTCTGACTCTTCATTCTCTAAAAATAGAAGCAAATGTTTTTTGAGCACGTACTATGTTCTAGCACTACACTACGCAGTTTACATTCATTATCTTATTTAGCCCCCACAACAAACACGTGGGCTAGCTGCTATCATCGATCTCCATTTTGTAGATAAGGAAACAGAATTCTATAGGCTAACTTTCCCATGATCATATAGTAAGCGTTGACCTCAGGCTTTGAACCCGAGCCACCTCCCTCCAGAGCCTGCATATTTAGCCACTGCACCTTACCACCTCTAATTTATCTGAGCTTTCTCTTTATGAACCTCCCCCACATGTCAACCTGGCACATTTGCTCTCTTCAGCAATGTTCCAGCTGTTGCTAAAATATCCATCCTCCACACTTCCCACTTTGTGGAGCAGGTGCACAGGGCCCACCTCTGGAGTAAGGAACTTCCTTGCCCTCTAAATGCAGTAGGAGACCTGGGCTTGACATTTGATGTCAATGACTGACAGTTTCCAACTAAACCATTTCAGAGGCAGGAGGGGCTCAATGCTATTGTCCTTTCTCACTCTGCACAATCAGTGGCTTGCCTCCTTGATTCAAGATCACAGCAAACGTGGAACCTGAAATCCTTTCTGACAACATGTGCTAGATTGCCACAGTGTATTAGTCCAGATCCCCATGGACTGTCTTTCTCTTTGTGCCAGCTTGTCACGCAGCAGCAGCAAGGAGCGTGACCTGGTGCTTTTAGTCTAGACATACAGTCATCAGAGGCCCTCAGGTCTCTGGGCAAATTTACAAGCTCTTGAGACAAGAGCTTGTCTGATAACAAAACCAATACCTGATAATTGACACCCTAAAGATGGAGAGCTCTGCAAAAAAAATGTAACACTGACAGTCTTCTCAGCACGTCATATTATTTTACTCCATCTACTTTTGCTTAGTTTGACAATGTCAGCATCATTTCCAGAGCCTTCTTTCTGAAAGGCTTGATTCCCCTCTTCAGCGCCAGAAGTGCCCTTGTGGACCCTCCCCAGAAACATGCAAAAGGTGTCCACTTCCTCCTTCCCTCCACTGCCTTTTGGAGTCCACAGCTGCAACTAATCTCATCAGCAACCCCTTCCATGTTAGTGAGAAAATGCTGCAGCTCTCACCACAGTGAAGAAACACGAACAGGAAAAAGCCTGCAAAAGAAACCAGCAGTCAGATATAATCACTGTTTCTCTAGGTCCAGATTTCAATTCAAGGACTGAAGGAGCTGCCATAAATGGGGAAGTGACTGAGTAGGGTGTGAACATACACAGAAACCCTATTTCAGACCATGCAGGGTGAAGAGTATCTCACCTTGAATTTAAAAAATACTCTCTACCTTCCAGAATAGGAAAAGTAAAGCTAAAGGAAGGTTAAGAAGCCTTCTTTCTCCCTCTCTTTATCTCTCACACGCACACACAAACAACTTCTGAAACCACCCATTTTATTTATGGAGTTCCTCAAATGCCGCGTGATGTGGCAAGGTGTGACTTCCTTATAAAAATGCAAGCAGCATGTGCAGGAAAGAGTTGCGGACCTTTCTACCCAGTCACTCTGGCTGCTCTGCAAGCCTGGGCTCAGGAACTAAAAATCTATCTCAGATAATTGACATTTATTTGATTGAAACAGCAGGGTGCCCTCCATCACCATGGGAGGATACCATATGGAAGAACAGTGCGAGTGGAGATAATGTTTGTCTACTGAGTGTGCCAATGTGTTTAGAGATTATTCACAGGGCTCTGGGGACTCCAGTATGATAATGTTTCAGCCAAATTAGAATCAGATTAATTGCTCTAATCTAATGGAAAGACAATGTTTATCAAATTATTGCTCTTTTCACCACATGATATTGCAGTGTCATTATTCTTTGGGTTTAAGAAAGGAAATGAAAAGACTTTTGTAGCACATCTGCTCAAGAGTTATATGATAGTGCTTTTCCCACTGCACTTGGGACTATAATGTGGTTGGCAATTCTGTGAAGAAACCAATAAATTAAAGTAAAAGATCTGTAGTGGATAAATCTGCGGGAGTCCTATGATATCAGTTCATATTTTGATAAGACAATCTAAAGTCAATTAGTGTTTTCCAGATTTGAGAGATATTATTCTTCATATTATGAAGGGAGTGTTTTCCTCTATAAATAGGGAAGTGCTTTTTTGAGAAACCTTAAGTGGTACTTACAACAGAATTCTAAAACTCCTTTTCAAAATATCAAAATTAGTCAAGTTTTTCAACACCCAGAGAGGAAATAGGGCCCTTATCAACTCATAGCTTGTAACCCTCTGTGGATTTAGAGGAGAGCGCACAACTGTCCCTCTCCCCTAAGACACAGAGGGCCCTTAGCTTCTCAGCACTAAAGGAGTTGCCCATCAAAACACTGATATCACTAAGGTTGGAGGTCCTTTTAGTTACCTCTGTCACCCTATGGCCCGTTGTCTGTACCCTGAGAATTCTCAGAGGCTTTCAACACTGACCAGCAGACACTTCAGAGAGGTATAAAGAGGCACATTCAAGCCAGTGGTCTCACAGAAAGTCACTGGTGATCAGTTGGTTCTTCCCAAAACCTACTAGGCTGCATGCCCAGCTCCACCAGAGAATTTGGGAGGAGTTAGAGAAGGATTTTTCTGCCATCCACACCTCCATAGGGGACCCTGTTGGTCCCTGCAGAGCAGGGAGGAAGGACCAAGTGGCACAATTTGTATGTTCACTCTTGTGTCCACACTGATTATTTCAAAATAACAGCAGCACAAAGCCCTCAAATGCAAATGAAGGCCATGGAGAGGTAACTGTCAGGTTTCTGCTGGGCCATGTGCCAAGTCCAAACCATCACCTCTTCTTTTAGAGCTAGTACCCTTTGCAGAAGGATCTTAGCAAATGGGACAAGACAGAGATAAAGGCAAAAATTATTTTCTTCATCACTGTCTACATTTATGTGACACTTATGAGGCAGAAATCTTACCCTCTCCTCCCTTTTGTGGTTAGCTGCTCATATTTAGTGATTGCAAAGCACTGATATCATTAAGTTTGGAGGTCCTTTTAGTTACCTGCCTTCTCTCCTTCCCCAAAATAGTTTGTCATATTCTCAATTCAAAATGGCAAACACAAATAATCACAAGGGCTGAATCAAGAGTCAGGTCGCAAACATGCAGTTTGATTTATGCCATTCCTAGCTTTTCCCTTTTTTCCCCTACGTCATTCTCAGGACTCGAAAATTTTTTTTAAAGACATGATTATACTATCATTACTGAGCTGGTCTAAACAATATCCCGTATGCCATTATAGCCCACATTTGTGGGGTGCCAAGACAAGGTTAGGCATATGTGAATGGAGTCAGTTGCTCTCTGATCCGTCCAAACTGAAATCTTGCTGTGATTTTCATGTTGCTGCCTCAACAATGGGCTCCCTTGTGTTACAAAGAGTTACTCTTAAGAAATAAATGAAGAATATCGTAGCTATATTGATGCCTCTGAAAACAGTGTATGTTTTCCAAGACAAAGCACAGAACTGTAGATCTTCATTAATTACAATGCACTGGAACAAAAGCAAATGCAACCGCTGTAATTAACAATGCAGTGCCTATAACCCCCATCTAAATGCTTTCATTGCACTATAATTTAACAGTAAGAGCCTGAGAAATTATTTTAATCCTTATTTTTGCAATTCACTTTGGAAAGGTTGTGTGACTCAGTCTGAGGCATATTCATACATTCATTTACATTTTTATTTTAAATACCTTCATTATCAAACTTCTTTAAACCCTACCCTATCATTTAGAACTGAATTCCAAAACTTTTATTATAAACCAAGTATTTGGGGTAACATCTGTGGAACCCACACAAATATTGTGAATGTGATGGGCATATATTTTACTTCTTCAGGTGGAAAAAATAAATCCATTTTTAACTGAATCAAAGGAATAACTTTAGCAATATATTCAAGTAGTTATCAACTTGGGCCAACTTATATTAAACATGGAAGAACATGCTGCCAATCCACAAATATTTATCTAATGTTTATAATATATAAATGTTAAAGGACTGTAAGGTGTCACCCTGGCCCACAAGTTAAAGAGGTAAAATAAAGAATAATGAAAATTTTAGAGAGCATTTACATGCTGATTTAAGTGGTTCTGACTGTAATTACAATAGCAGTTCAAAGGAGAAAGAAATTGGTGTTGGATAGAGTAAAAGAATAGCTTTATAGAAAAAGTAGCATTTACGTTGTCCTTGAGAGCTGTGTCCTGTGATTTCAATAGATGAAGGGTAAAAAAAACTAGCAAAAGCAAAGAGCAAGGAAGGGCAAGAATTAAAGTCCTGTTTGCTGACTGACAGAATTTTTAAGAATCGAGAATAGTGTTGGAAAATCAGTACCAGACAACAATCCACAGGATATAACAAAAAAGGCAGGTGGACCTAACTTCTTATGGGAAGTTGGTAGCTGGATTGATTGGAAAAAGGAGACCTTGGAATCAAAGAGGTGCAACATGGAGCTGATCAGATTAGGACTTCAGCATGGATAGCGGCACTGGGCTTTCATACAAGCAAAGGAGGTAATCGTGCAACTGCTTACTGTCAGAGGTCCTCATCTTTTTAATGGCATTGAAGATTTAGAGCCTTTGTTGCTCAATGCAAGGTTTGGTTCCACTTTAGAAACTTGAGTTGCAATAATAGGACTGGGTAATGTGACAAAATGTTATCAGATATTCCTTTGAGAGAGAGAATTTTGATTAGAGGAAGGCATTCAGACTGATGGTGCTGTAAACTTGAGGGAACAGGAAAGAGACATCACTGGGGGTGCTCAGGGACCAGAACCTTTTGAGTGAGGATCCCAGAAACAAACTTCATGGGCTTCAGTTTTAACCAGGGTGCTGGGTGGGGAAAAGGGACATGCAGAAAATATGAAAAACATTTTTGAAATAAAAGGACAAAGCTAATGTAGATTGCATGAAGGAGATGGGGAATGTAAAACATAACTTCAAAGTTATTTGAAGACTATAATCTTACTGACCACTAACAGAAATGAAGTGGTTATAAAAAGGAACCCATTTTAGAGGTAAGTGAAAGCCTTCAATTTTCCTTTCATGTAGACTTATGCCATAGACAGCTGGAAATGCGTAACTGGGGCAAGATTACTAATGCAGATTTGGAAGTCATTGACATAGAAGTGATAGCTGAAGTCAAGGGAAGTACATGTGGGAAACAGAGAGCAGAGAACATGGCTTTGGAAAACAGGAATATGAATGAGATTCAGAGGAGCAGAGCTGTTAACAAAGGATACAGGAAAAGAAGACCGGAAAGCACACTGCTAGAGAAGTCAGTAAAAGCATTTTTGAATGGGTAGTCAACATTACCAGATGCCTAAAGGAGCCAAAGTGAGTAAGAACTGAGGAAACTTCATTAGGTCTGGAAAGAAGGAAATCATTAGTAATTTTTGAGGAACTCAGTGCACTGGGGTAATACAAATACAGAACAGTCATCAAATGACTAAGTGTTAAGATGCCAGAGAAGAGAATCGTTTAGGCAGAAGACACAGAAAGGTAAGGTAAGAAATGATGTCCCAGAGTATAAGGGAGGCTAAAACCAGAGATAAGAACCTGCTGACTTTGAGTTTGTAAGGCGGAATGAGAGGGGAAGGAGGGTACAGCTCAGCCGCCAGAGAAGAAAGGCCCTGAAGGAATAACCTGGGCAGAATTAGCTTAATGCAGCATTAAGTAATGGAAGTGAGGGAATAAAAGATGCTGGAGAGTACAGGATTGCTGTACTAAAGAAGGCAATATAGAGTCATTGATAATAGCAAGGGCTTTGGTGAAGGACAGACTAGATTTAGAGTCCAGCTTTATCACTGACTGACTATGTCTCCATGGAAATTATATAACTTCTGAAATGGATCAGTAAACGTTCCTAGATCACACTGATGTTGTAAGGATTAAGTACATTGATTTATGTGAAGTGCTTTGAACAATATCTGGTGCACAATATCAGGAAGCAATACTTGGGATTGCTATGACTGAATCCATGTGAGTGCACTGAGGGAAGGAAACAGGTAGCAGATGAGGAATCTTATCATCAAAAGAATGAAAACCTAAAGTTCAAGATCTTAGTGATATCATTTGGGGGAAGTTGATCACTGGTCATAGCCGACTTCTGAGGAATGGACAATAATAGAGAATATGAGAACAGCAGAAATAAGTGACAGGATACCTGAACCTCATGTTTCCTTGAGCTGATTGACTGTTAAATCCAGGTACTATGTCTATGCAGGTACCATATCCTCTGTGCCGGTGAAGAGCAGAAGCAATGGCCACTGGAGGCTCTCCAGTGTACTCCCTGTGTCCCTGCCTCCAGCCTTTAGAAGTTGTTCTCAGCAGCAGTGTCAAAAGTCACAAGTTCCCCACCACAGCTGTTTGATGCCACGCTACTTTAAGGATGACCTCGAGGAAGGAAACATGCTGGTTTGGGAAGATTTACAGGAACATCCTGGAGAGCTCGCAGGACAGAAGGAATGGAGGTAAGGAAATACTTCTCCCAATGTGTGTGAAGGTACTTAACAATCTGAGACACAGACTGGTGGTTTGTGAGCTAGCTCTAAAACCTTCCTTAGACTGGGCCAGTCTGGGGGAAACATCAGAATAAAAATAAGCTACCCATTAAGGGATATTTAGCTGTTGACTATCCTAGGACAACATTTCCAGAAGAGGTTTCTGTTAAAATCAGTTCAATGTGACATAGACATAAATTCCATGAAAGAAAGCATTCCAAGATCAAACAATTTTGAGAACCACTGAATTAAATGAAGCTAAATTGTTTTTTTTCCCTAACTGTAGGATTTCTCAGAGCCTTTAATATGTTAATGTTGTATTATAAATATCCAAAATGGATTCTTCACTTCCCAGACCTTGCTGACCATGAAACACCTTTTCCTGGAGCCCCAAGAGAGAACAGAGGGGAAGTCTGTCGCTGAGCCCATTAATAACAACTCTGATGCCTGCTGCCCCAGAGCTGGTACTCTTAGCTACCCCTGAGGGATGAAAATCAATGAGCATAAGATCCAGTACAGTCAGTGGGGAGTTTTCCTCTCTTCCTGGGACAGATATACAGGCTAATATCTGAGGACTTGCCTAATAAGGTATATTACCTGCTGACCCCCGTACACTCCTAGTGATCCCTGAGAAAGAAGGATCGTGACAGAAAAGGCCCAAGAAGTATCCTTGGAGAAGAGAGTAACTACACTAAGTCTCACCTCATACTAAATGTTTTGGCATCATTCACTCATTCAATTCTCACACAATCTTAGGAGTATCCAGGATGGGTACTATTATCCTTATTTACAGATTTTTTAAAAAAAATCTGAGGTTTATAGAGGTTAAGGCCCTTTTCCAAGGTCATTAAGCTTATAATTGGAAAAACCAGGATCCAAAACAAAGTTTTCTAATTTTGAGGACAATGCTTGTCCACTGCATTAGGAACGCAAGCAGCTTGAAGGCACAGTAGTGTTTTTAGAAGTAATAGTCAGGATTTTGGAAGAGAGAAGCAATAATAGAATACTTTGCAAATGGTGGCAAAGGGTAGGGGTTTTGTCCTGGGGCCCTGGCATCAGATTCCAGATGATGTAATCTTAACTATTGAGAGGTATTTTCTCAAGAAGAGGGAAGAATGTGTTTTCTAGAGACTGCAAGATTCAGACTAAAAATAAAGGGGGATTAAAAAAAATCCAGATAAAATAATAAGTACAGACCCACAGACCAGTGGAACAGAATAGAAAATCCAAACATTAACCCAAACATATACAGTCAATTAATATTTGATAAAAGTGCCTTGGATATACAATGGGGAGATGACAGCCTCTTCAGCAGCTGGTGTTGGAAAAACTGGACAGCTACATGTAAGAGAATGAAACTGGACTACTGTCTAGCCCCATACACAAAGGTAAACTCAAGGTGGATCAAAGACTTGAATGTAAGTCATGAAACCATAAAACTCTTAGAAAAAAACATAGGCAAAAATCTCTTGGACATAAACATGAGCAACTTCTTCATGAACATATCTCCCCGGGCAAGGGAAACAAAAGCAAAAATGAACAAGTGGGACTATATCAAGCTGAAAAGCTTCTGTACAGCAAAGGACACCATCAGTAGAACAAAAAGACATCCTACAGTATGGGAGAATATATTCATAAAAAACGTATCTAATAAAGGGTTGACATCCAAAATATATAAAGAATTCATGCACCTTAACAAACAGAAAGCAAATAATCCAATTAAGAAATGGGCAGAGGACATGAATAGACACTTCTCAAAGAAGAAATTCAGATGGCCAACAGGCACATGAAAAGATGCTCCACATCGCTAATCATCAGAGAAATGCAGATTAAAACCACAATGAGATATCACCTCACACCAGTGAGGATGGCCAACATCCAAAACACAAACAACAACAAATGTTGGCGAGGATGTGGAGAAAAGGGAACCCTCCTACACTGCTGGTGGGACTGCAAATTAGTTCAACCATTGTGGAAAGCAGTATGGAGGTTCCTCAAAAAACTCAAAATAGAAATACCATTTGACCCAGGAATTCCACTCCTAGGAATTTACCCTAAGAATGCAGCAGCCCAATTTGAAAAGACAGATGCACCCCTATGTTTATTGCAGCACTATTTACTATAGCCAAGAAATGGAAGCAACCTAAGTGTCCATCAGTAGATGAATGGATAAAGAAGATGTGGTACATATACACAATGGAATATTATTCAGCCATAAGAAGAAAACAAATCCTACCATTTGCAACAACATGGATGGAGCTAGAGGGTATTATGCTCAGTGAAATAAGCCAAGCGGAAAAAGACAAGTATCAAATGATTTCACTCATATGTGGAGTATAAGAACAAAGAAAAAATACTGAAGGAACAAAACAGCAGCAGACTCACAGAGCCCAAGAACTGACTAATAGTTACCAAAGGGAAAGGGACTGGGGAAAATGGGCCGGAAGGGAGGGATAAGAGGGAAAAAGGGGCATTACGATTAGCAAATGTAATGTTGGGGGGGCACGGGGAGGGCAGTACAACTCAGAGAAGACAAGTAGTGATTCTATAGCATCTCACTACACTGATGGACAGTGACTGTAATGGGGTTGGTGGGGGGGACCTGATGAAGGGGTAGTTTAATAATCGTAATATTGCACATGTAATTGTAAATTAATGATAATAATATAAATTATATTTAAAAAAAAAGAAAAAAAAAGTAGTTATACTGAAGGACAGAAAACATAAAAAATGGAAAAAATAAAAAGGAACAATCCAGAATTGACCAGCAATTCACATTTTGAAAAAATAGGTAACTGGCTAGAAACAAGATTTGCACCTTCTTTTTATGAATATGAAGGCCCAGGATATTGGATATTAACGTGGTTATCAGTAAGCAGTTTAAAGGCTTATACATTTATGGAAGACAAAAAAATTCGAAAGGATGACTACTTAAAGGAAACATGATCTAAGAAGTTTTTGAGAAGTTGGAAAGGATTACTAGATCTAAAAAATAAAACCTAGTAGGGAAAAAGGAAATATATTAGACTTGTCCCCCCAAAAAGTCACTAAGTTCATGATAGGGGTATGTATTTAAGTAGCAGCCTGAATTAAAAAGAACAGATTTTAGTTTATACACCTTTTTATGTGAGTCAACAGTACAATATAGCCACAAAAAAAGATATTACAGATTAAATTTGTTGCAGTAGGTTACACTGTATGTTTCCAAAAATCAAAAATATTTAAAATAATAAAATTGTATTTCACATTTATGCCAAGTCTGATGATGGACTGAATGACTCTTCTGCCCAGCTCTCCACCAAGTGGTGACCTGAGACCCAGAGAGGCTTCCACCTTGTAGCTATGTCAGCTGGAGCGTCGTGACTCCAAAGCTGGTTGTGGAAGATTCTTCGTGGTGTTCTTATAGATCAGATTTGCAGGGGGCTTATATCACTTCCTTCCATATTTCATTGGCATATGTTAGTCACATGACCCCACTTATCTGCACAGGGCCATAATAAATGTTAGTAAATGTATATTTATTGCATAAGCACTAACAATCTCTGCTGCATAAACTCTAAAATGATTTGGCAAAATACAGCATCTAGAATGAAAAAGGTAATTGTCACTTTTCTCTGGGGCCCTGATCAAACCTCACCTGCAACTTACTCAACTTTATTCAAGGGACTTACACTCTAAAAAAGATGTTGAAACACTGGAACATGTTCTAAGGAGGGCATATGAACAACCGTCACTTGAAAGAAATGTTACAGTTCTTCTTCAAGGTCCTATGGGTTAAAATTTGGCAAGTTCTGTAAAATGAAGACCTGGCTAAGGACAGAATGAACTGCTTCTGTATGTCCTTCTCTCTTTACTGGAGATATTCAAGCAGACCTTGTATCATCGGTTGCTAATCACCCAGATCCAGTGAATTCTCATTATTCATGGATTATGTATCTGTGAATGTGCCTACTCTCTAAAATGTATTTTTAAAATTTATGTGGTGCCTTTGTGGTCATTCCCAGGCATGAACAGAGCAGCAAAAAAAATTCAAATTGCCTGTCATACACATTCCCAGCTGAGGTCAAACAAGCAGCCTTCTTGTTTCAGCTGGTATGTTGCAAACAAGTGTCCTTTTTATAGTCTATTTAGTGTCATATTTTTCACATTCTTGTGCTTTTTGTTGGTGGTTTTGCTGTTTAAAATAGCCCTCAAGTGTAGTGCTAAAATGCTATCTGGTATTCCTAAGCACAAGAATGTTCCTTACAGAAAAAAAATAGTTGCATGAGGTAATCTTCATTCAGAAATGACTGTTAGTTATCCCTGAGCTCAATGTTAATGAATCAACAACAAATATTAAATAAGTTGTCTTTAAACAGAAGTTCAGATAAAACAAAGTTATACATTGATCAGTTGATGAAAATACTGTGAACAGAGGCTCACAGGAATCTAACCTTTATTTCACCTAGTAGCAATGGTTCAGTATTCACGACTTACTACTCAATGTTCACAATGACTTTACAGAACATAACTACCTTGGACAGTGAGGAGTAACTCTACAGATTAGGAAAACAATTATAATTTTACCTGATGCCTTATCAAGCACCAGGAACCACTACAGCAGGTACTCAATGGGGATTACCTTCTTCAATTTCCATAAGAATCCCATGAGACCAGTAGTTTACCCCTTTTACAGATGAGGAAGAGGCTTAGACTTATCTGAGGTCCTAGCATTCAAACTCCAACACCCTGCCCCCAAAACCTGCAATCATAATCCCTGCACTGTATGAAGTCTCATTATTTTTCCTACCCTGAACTGGTAAAACGCTGTGATTTTGCCTGAATCGCAAACAACCCATGCCTGAGTCCTTCAGTGCTTGTTGCCTTGTTCCTCATCTCATTCTGCACAAACATCACATACTCAAGAATACTGTGAGAGGCTATCTTTGCGTTAGACGTATATGAAAGCTAGGAGGATATATACATTGCAGATATTCAACACCCATCAGCCCTTTAATAACTTCATTGATGAGACTAATTGATACTGCCAAACAGCCTTCCTTGAAAACCAAAAAAACTAGTACTCACTGCTTACCTCACAACAATGCCTCCTCCCTCTGCCCTGCCACTGCAGCTGGAAGGAGAGGGAAAGGGGCTGAAACACTGCCCATGAGCCCTTGCTTTAAGCCCCTACATCACTGAGGCCAGTGCTGTCCCTATGCCCTGTGGCCTCTTTGTTCTGGGGGCCCTGACCTAAGGGATGGCTCTGTAACCAGGACCCTGAATAGGCAGGATTTAGGAGATGTAATCAGCCAGTATCTTTACTTGGCCTCCCACTATACTTTTAATATTTAGGCAGGGGAGGAAAGTTCTTCCACTTTCCCAGAAGCAAACTTTTCAGTTTACTGTCAGATTACAAAACGCACCCCCACCCCACTGCCCAGTGCTGTCAGGTCACAAACACCGGCTCAATTTGGTAAATAGATTATCTTGTCCTATCTTTCCCTTCCTGTCCCTGTCTTACTCTTCCAAACCCTGTCCCCATCTTACTGTCCTGTCGGGGAGGAAAGAAAGGTAGGAAGAAAGATTCTATTTGATTGGTAACATTGCAAGACAGCTGCATGCTCTCTAGGCCTGTTGAAAGCTCTTGATCCGGAGGCACGTTTGAGAATGGGAGTTCCTTGGGGAGCCTCAAGCATCGCAGTCCTCTGTTGCCACTTCTTAAACTCTGGCAATGCTCTCCGGTCCGGCTGATGATCTGAGTCCTTCTGGCACTCCATCAGTGACCAAATTCTTGCTCTTTCTGGTGGGGCGCCACTGCCCCTCTCATCAGTGCTATTGAACTTGCCTGAAGATGACCACGACATCGATTCTCTCTCATGTCTGATTCACAACTATCATGGGAAATAAGTACAAATTCTTTATCTGAACAAACTCAGGAGATATAGGCTAATCCCAATGTATCAGACAATTCATTCCTCCAATGCTAAGGCAGCTAGGCAGCCCACCCCTCATATTCTAGACTCCTCATGCAGAAAGCAGATATCTGTCTATGGTGCCTGGGTAACTGCAGGGGGCACATTTCAAGATCCCCTCTAATCCTTCCCCTTGATGTTAGGGAGGGCAAAACTCACAACTCATCCAGCACCTTTCTCCAAAGAAACCCTTCGCAAAAAATTCCCTGTCTACAAGTATCAACCCTCTGAACTCTTTTCTATACTCTAAGCAAGTAAAGGATTGAAGAGTCATAAAACCAAGGTTTGAAAGCACCTACTTTGAAATTCCAAACAGATGCTCTGTCTCACAACTCATACTGGTAACTGATATCAATAATATCTTGGTACCTTGGTTAAGGTTCTAATTTAACATTTTGTATATCTATATATTCCTTTTCTAGGGACATAAATGTATTTTCTAACCATTCAAAAATTTGGAAGGCATAGTTCTATGTGGATGCCATGCTGTAAGCCATTTGCAGCTACACAGAGTAGCCTTTAAATTTTTTAATTTATTTCATCTTCTAAACTCACACAATTACAGTAATTGGAAAAATTATGAAATGAAACAATAAGCTTTTTACATAATTATTTCATAAAGAGATAATGAAAATTCTTCTCTGAAAAGTAAACCTGCAGGCTTAACAAGGGAGGAAGTCCCTTATGTACTGTGTACATGGTCTGCAAAATAAACTAGCACAGCACTTTATCCAAAATGGCTATTAAATTTTGCCTAGGTAGGTATTGTTTTGACAACTTCTATTTCTCAAGGACCAACTCAATTTTTTTTATCTCCTTGTTTCAAGGTCAGCAGTTGGTTCTTTATCTTCATATGCTTATATTGAAAAAAAAAACACAAGAATTTTTTCATTAAGGCTTAAAAAGGGCATAATTCCTCAAGCAACTCTTAACCTAGAGTCATTTCTCATTTTTTAAATTCTTCTTCCTCTTTTTTTAATATGTAGTCAGAGCTAATAAATTCTTCCTCTTAAATCTTCAGTTTTAATAGGGTCACAAAATGCATTTGCCCTGACTCTCACAGAACACAACTATTCTTCTTTCCACATTGAGGTGTTAAGTCACCTCAGTCTCCTTGTACCTAAAGCACGTTATTCTCCAACCCAAAGGGCAAAGACCCTGGAATTATCAGAGAACTTCAGAGGATGTCAAGAAACTAATGAGGTTGGACAGGCCTTCATGAGGCTTAGGGTGGCTGGCTATCCTTAAGATGTTTGGATAATATTACTTAAAACCAGCCAACTAATTTATTTGAATAAGCACAGTAAAAACCTTAGAGGAATACTTAACGTGTCTAGACACAAAGCCACAAAATATAATCCCAAAGACAAATTGAATCTGATCACGTCACCTGCTTCCTATTTAATAACTTGGGGTTTGCTTTCCAGCACTCACAGCAGCAGTCTCCAAAATAAGGTGTTCGCACCTGGGGAATAAACAAGCTGAGCCACTGGGGTACAGGAGTAAAATGTTACAACCTCCACTTTTAGATATCAAAAATAAACTAAAGAAATTAAGGATTTCTAACATTCAAAATAGGCACTGACTTCAAGACTTTGACAGTGGAGCCCTCAGTCGTTTATCCGAGCACATCACAACACAGTTCAGTTTACATATTCCAGATGAAATGGATGTTATGTGGAATACTTTTACTAAACCAACTATCACAAGATGGACAACTAGTGTAACAAAAACTTTCAAAGAAACTGTGGATTGAAGAAAACACTAATGATGCCAATAAATAACAAGAAAATGTCAGGACAAACAATTCTCCCATTCCTAGTTTGAACTCTTCGTCAACCACAAGAGGAAGTGAAAGCAAAATCAGTGGCCATCAGACCTGTCATTGAGATGCATTTGCTTTCAAAAGATAAGCACAAAATCCGTTCCTTCTAGGTAAAGGTGACAGTGTCAGAGACAGAGAAAATAACTTCTTTCTGGGAGAAATCTGTGCTTTGGGGAGACCTTTTAAAAAAACAAATGTTTAGAAATATTTTCTTTGTTCTGTGATTTTTGTTGCTGGAAATGGTTTGTATCGTCTTCAAGAACTGCCAAAGCTAGATACTTAAACTTACAATGTACTGACATGTTTAAAAATTTACAGGTGAACAGCTTCAGTGGCTTGAACACACTGGGTAAAATATGAAAACAACATACTTTCAAATTTATTTGCATATTGGCAAGCAATTGACAGCAAAGAAGGTATAAACATAACGGATGAATTAAACCAAAAACTTCTGCATAATTGGTGGATAGTTTTGAAAAGTAATTATCATAATTTGTAAATGGAATAAACAATGTACTTTTTTCACTTGAATCCATGTATCTTTGTGAATTATCATTTTCAGCTGTGATACCGTTAAAACAACATATTAAGGAAAACTTATCTTAAAACGGTATCTTCAAACAGCCATACCAAGGTTAAGTCAAGATTTTAAAATATAAGTAAGCATATTCATTAACATCACTCTCATTAAACATCATCATTATTATAAGGCAGCCAAAGGTATTGTGAACCATTAAAAGCTAAAATAAAAACTATTTTAAATACATGTTTTACTTCCAGTTGCCTTTTTCAATTTTCTAAATATGAACATTTTATAATGCATACACTATAGTATTAACACAGTGTTACATGTAGATAGTTACTGGAAAATAAATATATTTGGAACAAATGTTCAAAGTATTTCCCTTTTACTGAGAGAGAAGATACACAAGCAAAGCAGAAACCACAGGCTTGGGAGCTCAAGCTCAGGTTCCTGGTCTAGAGCAGGTTCCTCTCATTCTAGCAGCCTCCCTTCCTGTCAGTTTCCCCCCACCACCCCCATGATCACGAGCACCATCTTTTGGTTAGTCTTATTAACTATGTCCTAAATGCACTGAATTCTCTCATTCCTCTGTGTCACAGACTAGAATGTTTTGTCCTTTCTTATCCATTGCAAAATTCTAACTTTTCCTTTAAGACCTAGATCAAATGTCACCCCCTTGCAGAAATTTGCTCCACTCCCCTAGATATATGTCAACAAGGAGATCTGCTTTAGGGGGAGAGATGATAAAAGGGGTGTGGTGACTTTGAATCTTGGTTCTGCCACTTGAAATCTAGATATAAGGAAGTTACTGAAACTCATTGACCTTCATTTTCCTCCTCTGTGAAACTGTGACTTAACATCGCCTAATAGCAAGAGTCAGCAGACTTCTGTTAAGGGCCAAGAAGTAAATATTTTTGGTTTTGCAGGCAAAAGAGTCTCTCTTGTAATGACTCAATAACTATTCTTGTAACTACTCTCTTGTAACTGCCTTAGTAGCACAAAAGTTGGCATAGACAATATATAAACAAGTTAGTGTGGCTGTTTTCTAGTAAAACCTTACTGACAAAAATGATTAATGGACCAGAGTTGGCCCATGGACCATAGTTTGCTAATGTTTGCCTATTGAATTGGGGTGAAGATAAAAAGTAACCTGCACAAGTAAAATCACTAGCACAGTAGGTAGTTTATCATGTTCTGGACCTGGGGAAGCATCAGCACACAAGACCAAACATGACCCCTCCAGTCATGAGTGGTGGACATGGATACTAAACGATCACACAAATTACACAAATAAAAAACCCACCTCACCCCAAGAGTTAAGTAAATCACTGTCATTAGGGTCCATGAAAGGCTCCTCTGTTGCCTTCTTTTATTTGTCATGGTTCTATGAAGAAAATATAGATGGTGGTATGAGAGTGTATAGCAATGCTCTATGGAAATAACACTGCAACCTAAAAACTGAGTTAACCATGTAAAAGAAGGGACAAGAGAGGAAAGCATGTTCCAGGCAGAGACCAACATGTGCAAAAGCCCTGAAGAAGAAAACAGTTTGGACCACTTTGCAAATCAAGAGGAAAGTAGAGTTTAGTGGAACAAGGGATTATCTGAAGATCAGGCTGGATAGGAAAAGAGGGATCAGGGACCTCATAAGTCCTCTAAAGGGTATGGGATTTGATTCTGAGTCCCAGAAAGAAGCCTAGGATATTCTCTGATAATCACATTTGTATATCCAACATTTAGCACTTAGTGTGATTATTATTAGTAAGACATCAAAAGTAGTTTGTGAACCATTAATAACTAATAACATCTTTGAAAAGAATCCCACCCTCAAACTCTCCCCCAAACCCTGTTTAATTGAACCCTCTGTTTCCTTCCAGGACCATCGGGTTCAGGCCACTTCAGTCCTCAAGTGACACATGTGGCCCAAAGTGGAGCACGGGACATTCTCCCTACTTCTGAGGACACGGCATGGCAGCAACCACGTGGAGCGTGCGTTAATCAGACACAGAGAGGGTTCAAATCCTCCAGAGCATGAAGAGCCCAACCCTGGCACCAGGATCAGGGTCACCACTGATGCAAGGGGCAGCAGCGGTGGCATTCTGCTCCCCATGACTTCATAAGCGAGCAGTGGAGCTCAAGAGGGGCCCAGCACAAGGAACACAGTGAGCTACCTGTGAGCTCAGAGGAGGCACCACCCCTGCCCTCTCCAAACGAGCAGTTTACAGAAATAACTAGCTGGGTCTTTGTAGAGAGGAGCAAGGGGGTCTTATGGAAGTGGATGAAATGCAAGACATGAAACTGTGGTTAATAGTACTTCAGCTCTATCAGTATTTATCCCCAAGCACTGGAGCTAAGGGATAAATGAAGAGGACGAAGAAAGAAAGGCAAAGGAAAAAGAGAGGAGAAAGAAAGGAAATGGATGAAGAGGCATACTCGTGGTCCTCTCTGTTACTAGGAGGGGAGAGTAACAAAGCAGACCAGGCAGCAGTGTGGAATACAAAGAAATAAAACCGAAAGAGGGGACAGAAGCAGAAACCAAAAAGGGCAGAGGAAGATGGACAGACCGAGCCTGAGAGAGACAAAATAAGCTCAATAGATTTCAGCAGTGCATTTATCAAGATAAATTGCTTTTGTCATATCCTGCTGCTAGCAAACATGAGTAAGTTGTTTCCTGTTATCACTGACCTTTACAATTCAGATTAGCTACTCAGCAATTAACCAGTATTCCTCAGACTGTCTTAATGCTGCACTAGAGGGATAGCCACAACAGGTCCCTGGGGTGTAGGAAGAGGCAAGAGAACCTGCCGAGGAGGAAATTACACTGCCGGCCGCAGAACAATGAAGTCTTATAGCCTTCTTGCCTGGGCTTCTAAAACAATAATAATCATACCAAACATTTATTAAATTTTAAAAATACTTTCTATTATTTGCAACACAGCAACTGCCTTCCTCCACTTGCTGTACTGCAAACCTAAGGCAGAAAGAGTTAGGTTAAGTTACACACCAAACATCACACAGACCACTAAGACAGAGGTGTGAGGTGAAGGCGCAAGGCCTGGCCAAGCCATGGGCCCTTTCTTGCCCACCTCATCTCCTCAGGAACCAGGTAGAAGGCCTGACACCCTGCTGGGCATCAGGCTGGAAATGTTTGTTCTTCTGAACACCTCCTTTGATTCTGGTTTCAGGCAATGAGAATAGTGGATGGTTTTTTCAACACAAAGCTAAGATCTTGGCAATTTTTCAAGCACTATTTTTAGGTTACTCCCCCTGACACACACACATGCACATATGCGCGCACACACACACACAAGCAAGAAGAATTCAGGGCAGAAAGTGTAGGCTTACAAAAGGAACTTTACCTCAGGGGTTAACATGGAGACCTTGAATCACTCACCATTCCTTCTCCTCCTCCTCCAGCTCCATCACACTCAAAATATCCAACACTGACCCACGGGCCATCATCTCCTCATTCCTCAGAGAATGAAACAATTCCAATATAATAAGGAAGATGTCATTCCAGGGTAATCATATACAAGTGTTCTAAGTATGTAGTCATTACATAATTATCCAAATTATAAAATGAGACAAAATATATTTATCCTATCAATTATAAGAGAAACTTGAATTTTTTTCTTTATCCACATAGATGTACCATAGTGCATTATATATATATATATATATACACACATTTATATTATTTTGATTTTGTTTTCTTTTAAAAGTAAATACTTCAATTTTCAACAAGGGTTCGAAGACCATTCAATGGTGGAAAAAATAGTCTTTTTGAAAAAAATGGTACTGGAACAACTGGACATCCATGCAAAAGAATGAAGTTGGTCCCTTACCGCACACCATACAAAAATTAATTCAAAATGGATCAAAGATATGAATCATTATTTTTTATTAAAGTATCATTGATACACAATCTTATGTTGGTTTCAAGTATACAGCGAAGTAGTTTGACAGTTACCCATATTATTAAGTCCTCACCCTCTCTAGTGCAGTTACTATCAGTTACTAAGATGTTACAGAATCACTGACTATATTCTCCTTTCTATACTATGGTCCTTGGGATCAACTTATATTGTGATTGCAAATTATTGTGCCCCTTTAACTCCTTCACCCTCCACCCAAACCCATCCCAAACCATCCCCCTTGGTAACCACTAGTCCCTTCTCAGTGCCTCTGAGTCTACTGCAAATATATTCCTTCTGTTTGCTTTGTTTTTATACTACACAAATAAGTGAAACAACATGGTATCTGTCTTTCTCCACCTGGTTAATTTCATTGAGCATAATACCCTCTAGATCCATCCACATTGTTGCAAATGGCAGGATTTATTTTCTTTTCATGGCTGAATAATATTCCATTGTGTATATGTACCACCTCTTCTTTATCCATTCATCTACTGATGGACACTTAGGTTGCTTCCATATCTTGGCTATTGCAAACAGTGTTGCAATAAACATAGGGGTGCATATGTCTTTTTGAATCTGCGAAGTTGTATTCTTTGGGTAAATTCCAAGGAGTGGGATTCCTGGGTCAAATGGTATTTCCATTTTTAGTTTTTTAAGGATGCTCTATAATGTTTTCCACAAGGGTTGCACCAATTTACATTCCCAACAATACTGTAGGAGGAGGGCTCCCATTTCTCTGCCTCCTCACCAGTATTTGTTATTTCCTTTCTTTTGAATAGTGGCCATCCTAACTGGTGTGAGGTGATATCTCATTGTGGTTTTAATTTGCATTTCTCTGATGACTAGAGAGATGTGGAGCATCTTCTCATGTGACTGTTGGCCATTTGAATTTCTTCTTTGTAGATGTATCTGTCCAGGTCCTTCACCCACTTTTTAATCAGGTTATTTGTTTTTTGGGTGTTGAGGCAAATGAGTTCTTTATGTATTTTGGATGTTAACCCTTTATCAAATGAGTCATTTACAAATATATTCTCCCATACTGTGGGATCCCTTTTTGTTCTGCTCCTAGGGTCCTTTGCTGTACAGAAGCTTTTTAGTTTGATGTAGTCCCACTAGTTCATTTTATATTTTGTTTCCCTTGCCTAAGGAGATGTGTGCAGGAAAAAATTGTTCATGCTTATATTCAAGAGATTTTTGCCTATGTTTTCTTCTAAGAGCTTTATGGTGTCATGATTTACATTCAGGTCCTTGATCCATTTTGAGTTTACTTTTGTGTATGGAGTTAGACAGTAATTCAGTTTTATACACTTACATGTAGTTCTCCCAATACCAGTTGTTGAAGAGGTTGTCTTTTCCCCATTGTATAATTATGGCTCCTTCATCGTATATTAATTGACCATATATGCTTGGGTTCATATCTGGGCTCTCTATTCTGTTCCATTGATCTATGGGTCTGTTCTTGTGCCAGTACCAAACTGTTTTGATTACTGTGGCATTATAGTAGAGCTTAAAGTTAGGGAGTGTAATCCCCCAGCTTTGTTCTTCCTTCTCAGGATTGCTTTGGCTATTCAGGGTCTTTTGTGGTTCCATATGAATTTTAAAACTATTTGTTCTACTCCATTGAAGAATGCTGTTGGTATTTTGATAGGGATTGCATTGAATCTGTAAATTGCTTTGGGCAGGATGGCCATTTTGACAATATTAATTCTTCCTATTCTTGAGTACAGGATAGATTTCCATTTATTGGCGCCTTCTTTTATTTCTCTCATGAGTGTCCTATGGTTTTCAAAGTAAAGCTCTTTCACCTCCTTGATTAGGTTTATTCCTAGGTATTTTTTATGCAATTGTAAATGCAGTTGTTTTCCTGATTTCTCTTTCTGCTAGTTTGTTGTTAGTATATAAGAATGTGATAGATTTCTCTGTATTAATTTTGTATCCTGCAACTTTACTGAAATCAGTTATTAGTTCTAATAGCTTTTTGGTGGATTAGGGTTTTCTACATATATTATCACATCATCTGCATGTAGTGACAGTTTAACTTCTTCCTTACCAATCTGGGTGCCTTTTATTTCTTTGTGTTGTCTGATTGCCATGGCTAGGACGTCCAGTACTCTATTGAATAAAAGTGGTAAGAATGAGCACCCTTGTCTTAGTCCTAATCTTAGAGTAAAATCTTTCAGCTTTTCACTATTAAGTATGATGTTGGCTGTGGGTTTGTCATATACGGCCTTTATTATGTTGAGGTACATACCTTCTATGCCCATTTTTTTGAGAGTTTTTATCATAAATGGATATTGGATTTTGCCAAATGCTTTTTCAGTGTCTATTGAGATGATTGTATGATTTTTATCCTTCTTTTTGTTAATGTGATGTATGATATTGATTGATTTACAAATATTGTATCATTCTCACATCTCTGGAATAAATCTCACTTGGTCATGATGGATGATCTTTTTGATGTATTTTTTAATTCAGATTGCTAACATTTTGTTGAGGACTTTTGCATCTGTGTTCATCAGGGATTTTGGTCTATAATTGTCTCTTTTTGTGGTGTCTTTGCCTGGTTTTGGTATTAGAGTGATGCTGGCTTCATAGAATGAGTTTGGAAGTATTCCCTCCTCTTCTACTTTTTGGAATACTTTAAGGATAGGTATTAGCTCTTCTTTAAATATTTGGTAGAATTCAGCTGTAAAACCATGTGGACCTGGAGTTTTGTTTTTAGGTAGTTTTCTGATTACCAATTCAATTTCACTGCTGCCATAGTGCATTTTTATAAGGTTCTTTCAGGGGAAAAAAGTCAGGAAAAACAGAAATTAAGGCTATGATCAATATTTCATGTCAGGCAATGATATTAATAGCTCTGAAACTGGAACAGCTCCAGAATGAATTTCATGGAACTGCAGTGGAAATGGACACAGTGACTTAGGGCCCAAGTGAGACGTATATTGATGTAAGCTGATACCAGAGCATCAAACTAAGTTACTGCTCCTTTTCAGAGAGATCATTCTGAAACAGCTGGGCCAAGAACAGTTTTATTACTAAGTTCTCCTGGAATGTAGTTCTAATCAGCATTCAGTCTGGATCATAACAGAAACAAATAAAAAGTCATTCATTATTACCTAAAAATCCTTAAAAGTCATTAAAATATTGTTCTTGCCTTCATTTCCATGGGAGTGGGATGCAAATAAGTTCATGTGAATGAGAACTATAGTCAGCAAAGCCAGGTTGAGCCAAGAGGCTGAATCACTGGGCCTCAATGCCAGGTGCCAAAGCCACCACCAGCAGACACAAGGTGCCAGACATACCACTAGGCCTTTTCTTGGCCTTCTTAACCTCTTTTCCCAGGCAGGGAGACTGTTGTATAAAGGTATAGGTGGAAGTCACAATAGAAGAACATATAAAATTGTGGGGGTGTATATGGAGGGAGTGGAGGCAAGAATAATTCCCCTCACATATCTTTTAACTTAAACATAGCATAGAGGGACCTCATCCAGCTTCCTGGAGCAAAAATGGCTGGATCATTCTCTCCTTGGCCCAGTCATAAGTAGACAGATTACAGGATGAGTGATATACTAGTCTCGTCCCTTCTGCATGGGGAAAGAGGAGGTGTTTTACAGGATTTATATGTTAGCTCATTTATTTCTCATAACAACAGTATGAGGTCAGCATTATTAATAGCCAATGGTACAGAATGAGAAATTGGCTTCAAGAAGTTAAGTAGCTTACCCAGTCATGTAGCTAATAAATAGCAAGTAGCAGACGAAAATGCAGACATTTCTTCTTCCAGAACCATGTTTCTTAACTTCTGTATTTACTGCCACACAGCAGTTCTTCTCCAATGAGGGAAGAGCAATGAGGGTACATTTGATCCCTGAGCTTTGGTGAGTGAGACCTAGTGTGTTTCCTAATTATGACATGGTTAGAGTCTATTGTAACAATGGATTATCTTGATTTTTTTCTAAACTCTGTTTTCCACTGCTCACTTCACCACTTCTGACACCAAATGTGTGGGTTTTCCACACCAAGCAACTCTGACACTAGCTGTGTCAAATTAGCATGTACACCACAGGTTAAGGGCTCAGTCCTATAAAACTACTCCCCTTTCACCACTTGAGATGCCAACTGCAAATCCAACTTGCCACCTGTGCTTCTGAACAACCAGATATCAATCAGAGATTCCCACAAACGCCTCCTCAGGTTTGATAATTTGCTAGAACATTTCAAGGAACTCAGGAGAGCACTTTACTTAATTTTATCTATTTTTTTGTAAGATACAACTCAGGACAGCCAAATGGAAGAGATTCATAGAACAAAGTATTGGAAGGGAGGGGAGGCTGTGCACAGAGCATCCATGCTCTCTGGGTGTACCACCTTCCCAGCACCTCCACATTGCCTGGAAGCTCTCCAAACCCCTTCAGTTAGGAATTTTATGGAGACTTAATTACACAGGCATGATTGATTAAAGCATTGGCCATTAGTGATTAACTCAACCTCCAGCCCCTGTTCCTTCCCCAGAGGTCAGTGGGTGGGACTGAAAGTTTCAGCCTTCTAATGACAATGGTTGGTCTCCTTGGTAACCAGACCCATCCTGAGATTAGCCAGAAGCCACCCCGCCACCAGTCATCTCATTATCATACAAAAAGACACTTGTCACTTTTGCAATCCCAAGGATTTTAAGAGCTGTAGGGGGGCAGAGATCAAACATATGTTTCTTTTATGTCACAGTTTTTTTGTTTTGCAGAAAATCCATGGTGCTGGGCTAAATTAATGCATATTAAAATGTTTTAAAAAATCAAGTCCTTGACCTAAAAGAACCTCATGTTAATACACAATGGATTTAGACTTCGAGTTGAGTTCATGGCTAAGATTCCCTTTGCAAGAAACTCAGCCTGAACACAGAAATTGTTATTACTAAACGTCATATTGCCAACAGTTTTATGAGGCCTCTGAAAGTGATCAGTTGACTTAGAAGATAAAGATTTGCAAAATAGATGTCCTTGACAATATACAGCTCTTTATCTGAAATGAGACACCACAGGAAACATATGAAAATGCAAAATTCGTGGGAATATAACTTTTTAATGGACAAGACCAACTTATATGGAATAACAAAGTTGAAAGAATGTGTTTTCAGGCAGCAGCTCCCTGTTATATCCTATAAGAGGGCAAATTGTTACAGTTACCAAACTTCTTAGAAGAGAGAAAAGTCAGTATGCTCTCCCAGAATCATTGACATTACCTCAGCTTTATCAGTCCAAGTGTATGGTTTCTATTCACAATTACAGACTCTCAGAAACACCTATGTACTCCACATCTATGTCTCTAGAAGAAAAAAGCCTCTTATTAAATTGATTTGCCCTTTGTCACTGTCACAGATATGTTTTCCCTGTTTTGACAGGTAGTTGTAATTCTATTAGCAGCCCATCGACTTCCCTGTGAAATCGATCTGTGTTGGACTGGCTGGGTCTTCTTAAACTAGCTGATTTATTGCTTCTGCATGTTTTTAAAAGAGAGAGCATGTGCATGCTCACGAGCGAGCTAAAGAGCCAAGGGGTGGGAGAGACAGAGAGAGAGGAAAAGAGACACTCCTCTGTCACTCCAGAAAATAAAGTATCTAAACAATGTTTGAAAACGAATCATTTTTAGCCTCACAGATGACTGTCTCTGTGGCAGGTGAGCTGTGACCTTTAGTCAGCAACCTAGCTAAGTGCCTGCTAATGCCAACCATATAAATGACTGTCAATTTCCCATTTTAATTTATCTTGCTGTCTCATGTATAAACTAGAAGAACTTGTTCACATTGAATGTCCTCGATGTCAATCTACACTGTTTACCTCATTTTGCTCTGGTGCATTGCATCTCATAATAAACAGAATACAAGTAACTGCCTCCAGGTGCCTGTTTCTGCCTGCATCCTTGCTCATTAAAAGGAAAGCATCCAAGCCAGAAGCATCCAAGCCAGTTTGCAGGAGATCACAATCTGCTAGAGGTCAGAGCCAGAAAGCACCACCGCATTTTGTTTAAAGAATCACATCAGAAAAGAAAAGAAGAAAGGGAAGGGAAGGAAAACTTAACAAACACCCTTGTCTTATAGTTCCATCCCAAGATTTATAATGGGATCTACCCGTGCTAAATGAAAACAGTATGTGTGAAGACCAGGAAACCTGAAAATAAGTTGGTTTTCCTGGTACTAAAGAAAAAAAAATTGCACCATTATAACTTTTCAAAGTGAAAATGATTCTAAATATTCTGCTATGAACATTATGAACATAAACATGAATACCACATGTCACAGGTACCACTGAAATTTCATCCTGAGCAGTAGTGAGGAGGCTAATTCTAAGCAGAATTATTACTAGGAAATACAGTTAAGTAGGCAATTCCACTTTTGCACCCTTTCTTCTCCATTTTTATACCCCTTACATGTTTATGGGCTTCCATCAAGAATCTGAATTCATCCTTACCTTCTAGGATACACCAGAGCTTTCTCCATTTCCTTTACACAACCCTTCTCAGATGATAGGCAAAAAGAAAAAAAGATGAAGTAATGTTTATATAAGTGATGAACAAGACATAATGTATTAACTCTCCCACTAAGATTTTACATTTTAACTGGAAATTTCTATAGACATACTACCTTAACCCAAAGTAGAAACTAATAGTGAGATTACTGAGCACCCCTGCAGACAGACAGGATACGAGGAGGATATTTGTCAGCAGATGTTCCTTTCAACAACCCTCAAATGACACTCCTGGAATTGTGCTGGTTCTAAGCCATAAACAACAACTCATCTGCCCTCTAGAACCCTGAGGAAGCTGACAGTTCTATGCTGTGCTATGTTATGTCAACCTGATTAAACTGAGAACCATGAAGTTTCCAGGTTAAAGCCGGCCAAAAGAGTTAGTTAAGTTGTGCAAGATTTGGAAGACAAGTGAAGCATCAGCCTTGCTCTTAGAAGATCACAGTCAGACGTGGTAGCAAGCAGGCACAGAAAGCCTGATAGGTCCTAGCTTGTCCTCACTCTCTCCTGCTCTGTGTCCAACTTCTTGCCAACTGATTGCCCTACTGGACAACAGTGGCCCCAGGCACACCACCAGCTGCTTAGCTGTGGATCCTCAGAGGTAGTAGCCACAGGGAGGCAATAGTTTCCCAAACACTTTTCTTTTGGGGGGGGAGGGGGTATTTTTTTATTTTTTATTAAGTTATCATTGATATACACTCTAAGGTTTCACATGAAAAACATTGTGTTTACTACATTCACCCATATTATCAAGTCCCTCCCACACCCCATTGAAGTCACTGTCCATCAGTGTAGTAAGATGCCACAGAGTCACTACTTGTCCTCGCTGTGCTGCACTGTCTTCCCTGTGAGCCCCCCTATACAATGTGTACTAATCATAGTACCCCTCAATCCCATTCTCCCTCCCTCCCCACCCGCCCTACTCCACCCCTCCCTTTTGGGAACCTCTAGTCCCTTCTTGGAGTCTTGTGAGTCTGCTGGTCTTTTATTCCTTCAGTTTTGCTACATTGTTACACTCCACAAATGATGGAAATCATTTTGTACTTGTCCACCTGGTCTTTCCCTAAGCATAATACCTGCTAGCTCCATCCATGTTGTTGCAAATGGTAGGATTTGTTTTCTACTTATGACTGAATGGTATTCCGTTGTATATATGTACCACATCTTCTTTATCCATTCATTTACTGATGTACACCTAGGTTGTTTCCATATCTTGGTTATTGTAAATAGTGCTGCAATAAACATAGGGGTGTATATGTCTTTTTGAATCTGAGAACTTGTTTTCTTTGGGTAAATTCCTAGGAGTGGAATTCCTGGGTCAAATGGTACTTCTATTTTTAGTTTTTGAGGAACCTCCATATTACTTTCCACAATGGTTGAACTAATTTACATTCCCACCAGCAGTGTAGGAGGAGTCCCCTTTCTCCACATCCTGACCAGCATTGTTGTTCCTAGTCTTTTCAATGTTGGCCATCCTAACTGGTGTGAGGTGGTATCTCACTGTGGTTTTAATTTGCATTTCCCTGAAAAATAACGATCTGGACCATCTTTTCATCTGCCTATTGGCCATCTGAATTTCTTCTTTGGAGAAATGTTCAGCTCCTCTTCCCACTTTTTAATATGGTTTTTTGCTTTTTGGGTGTTGAGGCGTGTGAGTTCTTTATATATTTTGGATGTTAACCCCTTGTCATATATGTCGTTTACAAATATATTCTCCCAAACTGTAGGATGCCTTTTTGTTCTACTGATGGTGTCCTTTGCTGTATAGTTTTTAGCTTGATGTAGTCCCATTTGTTCATTTTTGCTCTTGTTTCCCTTGCCTGGGGAGATATGTTCATGAAGAAGTTGCTCGTGTTTATGTCCAAGAGATTTTTGCCTATGTTTTTTTCTAAGAGTTATATGGTTTGATGACTTACATTCAGGTCTTTGATTCATTTCGAGTTTACTTTTGTGTATGAAGTTAGACAATAATCCAGTTTCATTCTCTTACATGTAGCTGTCCAGTTTTGCCAACACCAGTTATTGAGACTGTCATTTCCCCATTGTATATCCATGAGCTCCTTTATCATATATTAATTGACCATATATGCTTGGGTTTATAGCTGGGCTCTCCATTCTGTTCCATTGATCTGTGAATTTGTTCTTGTGCCAGTACCAAATTGTCTTGATTACTGTGGCTTTGTAGTAGAGCTTGAAGTCAGGAAGCAATCCACACAGCTTTATTCTTCCTTCTTAGGATTGCTTTGGCTATTCGGGTTCTTTTGTGGTTCCATATGAATTTTAGAACTATTTGCTCTAGCTCGTTGTAGAATGCCATTGGTATTTTGATAGGGATTTCATTGAATCTGTAGATTGCTTTAGGCAGGATGGCCATTTTTACATTAATTCTTCCTATCCATGAACACAGGGTGTATTGCCATTTATTGGTATCTTCTTTAATTTCTCTCAAGAGTGTCTTGTAGTTTTCAGGGTATAGGTCTTTCACTTCCTTGGTTAGGTTTATTCCTAGGTAGTTTATTCTTTTTGATGCAGTTGTGAATGGAATTGTTTTCCTGACTTCTCTTTCTGCTAGTTCATCATTGGTATATAGGAATGCAATGGTTTGTGGGAGGTAAATTCTCTCAGCTTTTGCTTATCTGAAAATTGTTTAATCCTTCCTTCAAATTTAAATGATAATCTTGCCAGATAGAGTATTCTTGGTTCAAGGCCTTCTGCTTCATTGCATTAAATATATCATGCCACTCCCTTCTGGCCTGTAAGGTTTCTATTGAGAAGTCTGGTGATAGCCTGATGGGTTTTCCTTTGTTTGTGATTTTTTTTCTCTCTAGCTGCTTCTAAAAGTCTGTCTTTATCCTTGATCTTTTCCATTTTAATTATTATATGTCATGGTGTTGTCTTCCTTGGGTTCCTTGTGTTGGGAGATCTATGCACCTCCATGGCCTGAGAGACTATCTCCTTCCCCAGATTGGGGAAGTTTTCAGCAATTACCTCTTCAAAGACACTTTCTATCCCTTTTTCTCTCTTCTTCTTCTTCTGGTACCCCTAATGCAAATATTGTTCCATTTGGATTGGTCACACAGTTCTCTCAATATTCTTTCATTCCTAGAGATCCTTTTTTCTCTGTGCCTCAGCTTCTTTGTATTCCTGTTCTCTAGTTTCTATTTTATTTACTGTCTCCTCTACTTCATCTAATCTGCTTTTACATCCCTCCATTGTAGGCTCCCTTTCAGATACTGTATTCTTGAGTGTTTGTATCTCATTCCTGAATTTGTCCCTGAGTTCTTGACTATTTTTCTGTAACTCCATGAGCATGTTTATGATTTTTATTTTGAAATCTCTTTCAGGAAGATGGATGAGTTCAGTTTCACTTTGCCCTCTTTCTGGTGTTTGTGGGATTTTGGTTGGACCAGGTTTCTTTGATGTTTCATATTTGTAGGTGGCACCCTGTAGTGTCCAGAAGCTCTAGTCTCTGGAGCTGCTCAGCCCCTGGACTGATGGCAGCGGTCACAGGGGATTGGTGCTGGTGCTTGTTGGGAGGAAAGAGGTGTTTCCTGCTTCCTGGCTGCAGTGTCTGTTTCCACTGCCAGAGCCAGTGGGCTGAGCATGCAGGGAGAAGTGTCTATGCTTTGCACTTGTAGCTGCCATAGGCGGGGCTGCCTTCTGGCTGGCCTCGTGCAGTGGCAGGGGCAGACTGTTTGCGAGCCATTGCAGGCTGGGAGAAAGGCACAGAAAGCTGCATATCACAGTTGGAGGCCTCAGAGCTGTGTAGCTAGCCAGAGGGATGGAGTGCCTGAGGCTCTTAAAAGTTCCCAAACTGCTGGGCAAAGTGCACCCAGACAATTTTGTCCACCTCTTCTTTCTCCTGGGCAGCAAGCTCTGTGCAATCCTTGCCCCTTTAGCAGCCCTCTCACTGTTGGGAAGTCTCTCAGACTACCTGTCTTCCTTTTGACCCAGAACAGCCAGATGTGGATCCCTGTTTTCTACAAGTGGCTTGACTCTCAGTCTCTCCAAGTATTCCACCTTTCTTAGCTTTCCAATCCCACTAATCTCCACAGCACCATGTAATGTAGGTTCATGCTCCCAGAGCAGATCCCCAGGGCTGCATGTTCAGCAGTCCTAGGCCTCCACTCCCTCCCCACTCCATCTCTCTTCCTCCCACCAGTGAGCCCGGGTGGGGGAAGGGCTTGGGTCCTGCCTGATCACGGCTTTGCTAAGTTACCCATTTCCTTCAGGTCCACTAGTTTCCCAGGTGTATGCAGTCTGCCACAGGCTTCTTTCCTGCTCCTCTTTCAGGATTTGATGAATTTATTATATTTTCATATTGTATGTGATTTGGGGAGGAGGCTTCTGTCTCACCTCTCATGCTCCCATATTTAATCCCCCCCAAAGATTTTTCCATGTTCCAACTTTCACAGCTGGATGAGCTTGATCAGGCAATACAGACTTCCCTGCAAGCTCTAACTATGCATCTTGGCCAGGGCTTTAGGCATACTTGTTAGTAACTCCTTTTCACGTCTTCAAACTCTTCTTCAGGACCTTACTTTCCCAGTTCCTCCCACATTTGTGTTAGATCTAATTCCTATAAGAAATCTCCTATTCCCACAATATTCATAGGAGCCCTGCTACCTAACTAAATAAACCCTGACTGATAAAGTCCCCTGCAAAGTGCCTTTACAGAGGCCATTTCCTACACTTGCGAGGCTGTGCGCATGTGCATGATTCACAGCCGCATGCTCTTTCCTGTTACCAAGTACTATAACCAAACTTGAACCTAACAGTATCTGTCTGAGCCTCTGATTTGTGTTGTGTGAGATGAAATTTACAGTTCATTTTTTAAAATTATTTTTATCATTTTTAAAGCTGAGTCTGATTTTCAATATGTGCTCTCTATACATCAACTAAATTAATGAGGTTACACACTCAAGTTTCAAAAAAACAAATTATTAATAGAGTGATTATCAACAACCATCTTAAAACCCCAAGCTAAATAGATCATTTTATACCATGTATCTTCTTAAGTTAGGGTACTAGGTCATGAATATGTATAGTTTCTAATCAGCATTAGTCCTAAGTCAAAGGTTGAAATGCTCTAGCTCTCAGGACACAGGATACTCAGGACAAATGCAAACCCCAGAGTATGTCCTACCTTGATATTGAACAAGTAGGTATGGGTTGGTTGGGGGGAGGTTGTTTGTTTGCTTTGTTTTGTTTTATTATGGTAAAAATACTTAACACAAGATTTATGCTCCTAACAGATTTTTAAGTGTACAATACAGTATTGTTACCTACAGGCACAATATTGTACCACTGATCTCTAGAACTTATTTTTCATGACTAAGAAGCACAGGCCACTGAATTCTGATCACAACTCCACTAAAAACAGTGTTTAACTATGACCTCCAGATGTCATAATAAGAGTTTAATTGAACAGGTATTGACACTGATGCTGATTAGAAGTATATCATTTTGAATTGTTGTGGGTAAAATTGAAGTATTTCCAGGATCTCTTGCCTGGCTTTAAGTGCATCTCCATATCAACAGGCATTTCTAAGGGGCAGAGAGTAGTTCATCTCCTATCAGTGGGTGATTACCTGGGCAACCCAGGGCTTATCTGAACCTGAGAGGTTGGGGGACAGAGGGGAGCGATTTGCTAGCTTCTGCCACAGCAGGGGAGAGAGACAGATGCAAGACAACTGTTTGTAAGCAATAAACGGGTTTTAAACTTTATTTCTCCCTTTGACTAATTTTTGTTTTACAGGTATTTTGCCCTAGGATTTCCTCTCTCCAGTTACAATTGTTCATGCCTAAGTAAATTAAAATCATGTTTTAAAACTCAAGCTTTTTTATATTATTCGGCTAGGGCTGCCATAACAAAATACCACAGACTGGGTGGCTTAATCAACAGAAATTTATTTTCTCACACTTCTGGAGGCTGCAAGTCCAAAATCAAGGTACCATAGGGTCAGTTTCTGTTGAGTCCTCTCTCCTTGGCTTGCAGATGACTGCCTACTCGCTGTGTCCTTACAAGACCTTTTCTCTATGTGCACATGAACCTGGTGTCTTGTCATCTTATAAGGACACCAGCTATATTGGATTGGGGCCCCACCCTTATGACCTTTTTAAAGGCCTTAGCTCCAAATACAGTCACATTGGTGGTAGGTATTTAGGGGTAGAGGGAGACACAATTTCATATATAATAACAAGGAATACTGACAAAAGGAAGATTGATTTGAATTCATGTTTCATGTATCTGTAACTCAAGTTGGAGTCACATCTAATACTTGTATGCTAAGCAGAGTTGCTATTGATTCACAGTTGCTTAAGATTCAAAATGACATACATAAATACTGGTTTCTAATTATTTATTTTAAACGTGGATATGCTTGTGATATTCAAGAGGTACTTGAGGAAAAGGGAGGAAGGAAACCAATACTGTAGAAACAATGGAAGATTCACATAGCAAAGTAGAAAATCAGGCACTGGGTAGTAAGTAGATAGAATAGGGGTACAAACCAATAATAAAGAAGGCCGGGAGATAGAGAAAAAGAAAGAGAAATAGGGAATTTGTGTACACACATGTGTGCACATGCTATTATAAAGCCTAAGGGCCAGAGGAATTGGGAGGTAAAAATTGGAAGGGTTAGACTGCTCAGCCTATAAATGCTGCGTTTTGGTCTGACACAAACAACTAGATCTGGTCGGTAGGATCACATGCTGCAATGGAAAGGTGGCTGCTCACAGGAAGGGTGTGAAGGTGACAGGTGCTCTAAGACCCCTCCTAAAGGGATACCTGTTTCTGGCACTTAACATGCATGATAGCAAATTGGCATTTCAGAAGAGAAAAACACAAACTTCTTCCATGAATTTTACCCCATTTACTGTATGGATTGAAGAAAAAAGTATTAAAGAAATGCACCAATATATACCACATTCTGAGAACTCCAGCTATAATTTATTTTTCAAAGTAGACTAATTTTTACAATCCTGTCTTAAAAACCTTTGAAGCTAGAACTGTAAGTATAATGTGCAGAGCTTCTCTTGTTTGTCATTAATATGGAGTGCTGATAGAGTGCTCAAGATTGCCCAAGCCATACAGACAAGCACAATACCTGCCTTTGAAAAAGCAAAAGCATTTTTCAGAACAGAACTAAACAGCATGAATAAAAGAAGCGAACTTCTCTGAAGTTGCTCAGGTGTCAGATTACATTTACAGAATCAAAATTATATCATATTTTTGTCTGATTTTTAATTTGCTTTAAGCCAAATAAATATGACTAGTGAGAAAGAAATCTCAACCTAGGAGCTGATAACATTACAAGCCATAGAAAGGACACTTGGTTGGTTTCTGTCATAAAATTCCATCATAAAATCACACCTGCAGGAAAAAAGGTTTCACCAGTTCCTGTCTTTACCCCTCAAAATAGCCATCCCTGCCAAGGGACATTCAGTTCGATACCTGGGACTATCGGTTATTAGAGCTTGTCAGCAGGCAGAAATCATTCAAGTATATTTCCTGCACCCTTCCAAAGCTATAAATAAAAATTGTACACTAGCACCCACTGAACAAAAGGATTTGGGCTTAAATGACAGCAGTCAGGATTCAGGTTAAATAGAAATAAATATTTTGTGATGAGGGAAGTTAAGATATTGGAAAGGGTCATATTGAGGGAGACTAGAGCCTCCACCTCTCTGAAGTATTTGAAAACAAGATGTATTTTTCTCCAGGATCCCATAAATTAAGAGCTCAGGTAATTGTAGGGCTTTGTATATAATAATTAAAAAAAGATTGTATCTATTCATTGCTCTATAAATGATCAAATCCTACAATCTATGATTAAATCAGAAAAGCAGTATAGGGAGGCTCAGTCCTCATCCGCATTCTTCCTTGAAATGTGAATCATTTCACATCTTTACCACCATTTTCCCATTAATAAAAGCTACCTATGAGTGTGATAATTAACAAGCTTGAAAATAGAAACCCAAGAATAATGGAAAGATCTCTAGACTTGGGGTTAAGAGACCTGAGTTCCAGTTCCAACACCATTCTATTAACTGTGTGATCTTGGAGAAAATCAATTAACTGCTCTGAGCCTCAAATTATTCTGGAGTAACTGCTGTCCTACCATATCACAGACTTGTCACAGGATAATATGCAATAATATATATGAAAGTGCTTTGTAAACTGTAAAACATAAATCCTGCAAACTGCAAAACATTATCATTATATGACACGTGCCTATAGAATCATATTCAAATCACAGAAAAGCAGATTATGCTCAGTTAACAGGAATATATGTTGCAGATGCAGTCAACAGTGAGCAAACACTAGCAGGATAGAGGCAGGGGATAGAAGCCAACTGAAATTTTGACCCAAATTGTTCTTGAACAGATGGAAACCACAAGATCTCTGCTATAGTTCATATTCTCTGGGTCTCCTGGGTTTTAGGAGACGGCTTTGTCCCCTTCAGCTTTTCAAACCTTGATATGGTTTTCCACCACTTTTGCTACACTGAGAATCACTGTGTGAAAGCCTGCTGACATCCAGCCCTCAGGAGTCTAGACACTTGCTCAACCTTAGAGAATATAGAATATGAATCATGAGTTTCTTTAGTGTCCTGTCTTAGGCCCATGAGGGTTTACACTTAAATTATGACTGTAGGTTGGTCTGTCTTTCCTATGTGATGCATTGTTAAAATGGAAGACTTTAAACTTTGTAAAGGCTGTGTCATGGCAAAATAAACTTTCTTATAAGTAGGAGATACCAGAAAATCACACAGAAATTTATTTAGAATCACACAGTATTTCTGCAGCACATTTGTCATAATAATTAAAATTACTTCAAGGTGCCTTGCAAAATATGAAAATACTAAATAATAATTGCAAAACCAGTAAAATGTTTGATGACAGATACGGAAAAAAGATGAGGTGTGGCACATAAGTTCTCTTTTCTTTTGAAATCCGATGTAATAGAAATAAATTGTGAAGTCCAAAGAGGCACTCAAATCTTCAAACTCAGCTAAATATTACCTAGTGGCATAGCCAAGTAAGTACTTTATGACCTATTTTGTGGCTGCTTTGTTAACAAAATTTATGAAATCTGTTTAAACTTTGAACCACTAAAACAATATAAAACTTGAAATTGTGCTAATTTCTCTAAAATAGTTAAAAGCATCCTTAAAACCAAAATGCTTTTATGATAGCATAGGTGATTCAATTCCTAAATGCATAATTTCTAATGATGATACCTAAACCCATAATGCCAAATGGGCAACTGAATGTAAATATACCAAAAATGATTCAAGAGTTAATTTTCTATTTAATAGACTATTTAGACTCTTCAATTACCCATTTCCATTCTGGTATATGACTTTTTAATCATCTTGCAGGTTATCCCTCCAACAGAGCTCTGGCTTTGTTATTTTGTTTTTTTATTTCAAACACTGAGGTTATAGTCTTTTCCTTATTTTGAGAAATATGTGTGTCCCTGAAAGCTAATAGACCGACAGGCATTTATGGTGCTTTAGGTTTCATACTCTTTTAGACTGTGGCAGAGAAGATGGTTCCCACACAAGGATCAGACAAAAATAAAGCCTATGGATAGTTAAGTGCTAAATTGGGCTGCAGAATACAAATGCTCTTGCAAATCAGAGGAAAGTAGGACACTAAGGAATGGAATGGATCAATATAATCTTCTTGGAGGAAAGCACTTGAGTTGATCTTTGAAAGACAATCTAGGATTTAGCAGGAAAGATATTGGATTTTCAAGTTGGGAAAAGATCATGATCAAATTCTTTGAAAATATCAGTCAGAAGTCTAGACAGACTGGGAATGAGGGATGATGCTAGAAGGTAATGAAGGATAAGCATGGTAGGTAAAAATCATTTTGTGGACTCTTAATAATGTGACAAAGAAGTCAGGCTTGATGCAATAAGCACAAGGGAATCTTTAGGCTAGTTCTTGAACAAGGATATAACATGAAAGATTAGTTAAGGAAACTTCAGGTGACAATTATATGTGTGGGACTGAAGGGTATGACACTGAAAGCTGGGACACTGGTTTGGAAGCAGTTATATAAACCTAGATAGTATCAGAATCAGAATGAAAAAATGTAGGACTACATATCTGGAAGAGAATCTATCTAATTCAAAGCTCTTCCTTTTTCAGATGTGGAAACCACGGCTTAGGAAGGTTATATGGCTTGTACAAGTCAATCGTCCTCCCAGTTAGCAGAGTCAGGACTGAAACCCAGCTTTCCGGGCATCTAGAAAATTTCACTGGAGAAATTCTGAAGAAAGAAATTGTAGGATTTGATAACAGGTAAGTGTGGCAATAACAATAAAGATTTTTCTTAAAGCTATTTCCATGGCTTAGAGTCAGAGGGGAGTGGTTTAACAATACCACAATTATCCATGAGGGAGTTAAGAAAACTAGCTTAGGGGTAAAGCTGACAAATTAGAATCTGACTATGTTGTATTTCAGGTGATGGTAAAATATCTAGGTAAACACAGTGGAAATAAGGAAATGCTCAGGGCTGACAGCATGGTTCTACAGCTCTGCCCAGACTTCTCTCCAGACTTCCAGTATTATCACATATCAAACCACTCATTTGACATTGGCACCTGCAATTTAGATTAGCCAAAACTGAACTCATTATCTTAATTCTCTATTTTGGTTAGCTGTTCATTCACTAGACAAATATTTATTATCACTGAAATCAGAAACTGGGACTCATCTGTATCTCCTCCTTTTACCTCACTGGCTGCAGCCAATCAATGACCAAATCCTAGCTTCCTATTTGTCCATCTTTATTACTCCCATCTTGGTTTAGACCCTTGCCCTCTCATGCTTGGTTAATAGCAATAGTCCCCTAATTGGTTCCATTGTCTCTGCCCTGGGTCCCATTTTAGCCTTCCTCCATATAATTATTAGAAGATCTTCTAAAATTCAAATCAGATCATTGTGTTACTTGTATAATTCTTTAATTATTATTCTCATAATCTATATAGAGTTTAAAGCCCTCATAATCTTCTTGTTTCCTTAAGAACTCCAAACAATGGAAATGTATTGAATTGTCTGAATAGTGTATCTGATTTGCATCTCAGTATCTTCAACTGAGTAACTCTCCTTGGAAGGCCCTTCTCTCCACATCTCCTTATTCATACTTCCCACTCCTTCTAACTACTGAACTACCCCTATGTCAAAATTGAACTCAAAGAAGACTTTGTATATAAACTTTTCTGATCTTCCCTCACTCTGTAGAACTGGTGAGCTTCTCCTTTGTCTTCTTTCTACATAACCCATTATTCTATTATAAGTGTACTTGAATGCTTATATCTTCTAGACTAGATGGTTACTGAGAGCAGAAGCAGAGTAGAATAGGAGAATAGGAAAATAACCTATTCACACTGTATATCCTAAAATAAACCTTGGTTAACAGTACGTACTTCATAAGGATCTGGCATTTATGCATTATATAGACACCTGAGAATTATCTGAATAAAAGCAACACTTGACTGAGACTAGAAGGGCAAAATTCCCAGATGGGTTGCCTTAGAGACCTAGATGACAGTTAAGGTCTAAGAACAGCTAAAGAGGCCATTAAAAAAGACAGTTAAGGAATAATAAGTACTTTCTAAAACTCCAAGGAAGAAAAAAGTTCTAAGAATGAGTGAGATGAAATCATTCAAAGGGAGTTAAAAAAAATTTAGAGTCATTACTGTATCAGTGAAAACCTAAACACAATCCAACTCTCCAAAATAAGGCACATTCTGACATATTGATTTGGTACAATATATGATTTCAATAAAGGGTCAAATATATAATGTAGGCAGATAAATGTTCATGTAAAATAATGCTAAATGAAGAAGACAATGTTGCACAACTCATTGATTATGACCATATAAAGATATATGAGCTTAGATTTTTAAAAAGCTAAAATGAGTATAGTTACTGTACTAAAATAATGGAATTAAATATACTTTTTCAGAAATACTTATACGTCATTTAAAAGTTTAATTTTTAAAATAATGGGTATTATCAGACATCCGGGAAGATGGCGGCGTGAGCAGGGCGGCAGAAATCTCCTCCCAACACCATATTTATCTACGAAAATACAGCAAATACAACTATTCCTAAAAGAGAGACCAGAATACACAGGAAAGCACACAGCGTGCAGCTACACCCGAGAGGACTTGGCACCCCAAGAGGCAGGTAAGATACGGAGCCGCGACCCGGCGGGACCCGAGCACTCCCCCACCCCAGCGCACTGGCGGGAGGAGAGGATTCAGAGCCGGGAGGGAGTGGAAGTACACCCCGCGAAGTAGCCAGCCCCAGTGATCTGCGCGGGGAGCGCTGACCCACATCGCACGGTGCGTCGGACATTGGAGAGGCAGAAGGTGCAGGTGTTGAGCAGGGAACACGCCGGGTCTGTGCAGCCAGCGCCCCAGGACAAGAGAAAAGTGCGTGCGGTTTGTAGCGGTCTTGGAGAGGCGGGGGCCCAGCAAGGGAACACCATCGCCCTGGCAGGCTCAGCCCAGCAGGCTGGAAGTCCTGGGGAATTTCAGACCCCTTGGCTGGTGACTGAGAAAAGGTAGCAGCCACACTAAAACTTTATACAGAGAACAACAGCCTCCCCTTCATTCCCGCCCCGGCCAGAGCTACAGAGTGGTGTGGCCATGGCTGTGGAATAGTGGAGCAACAGTGACACCTACAGCATGCTTAGAGAATCCACTCCAGGTGGGCGCTTTTTTTTTTCTTTTTCCCTTTCCTTTTTCTTTCTTTTCTTTCTTCTTTCTCTCTTTTCTTTCTCTTCCTTCTTTTTTTGCTTGTTTGGTTTTTTTCTTGTTTTTTTTTAAGTCTTAAAGAGCCCAGCTGACATACGTGGCACCTACCAGCAACCACTCCTATCAACATGAAAAGACAGAGGAATATGGTACAGACCAAGCTCACCCAGACCCAGACAACTCCTGAGAGGGAACCTGAAGGGATGGAAATGCACAATCTTCCTGAAAAAGAATTCAGAATAAAAGTCATAACCATGCTGATGGATCTACAGAGAAATATGCAAGAGCTGAGGGAGGAAGTGAGGGAAGTCAGGAAAGACAATGCAGAAATGAGACAAGCCATCGACAGGCTTAGCAGCAGACTGGACGAGATGCAAGAGACTGTTAATGCAATAGAAATCAGAGAACAGGAACACAGAGCAGCTGAGGCAGAGAGAGATAAAAGGATCGCTAGGAATGAAAGAATATTAAGAGAACTGTGTGACCAATCCAAACGGAACAATATTTGCATTATAAGAGTACCAGAGGAAGAAGAGAGAGAAAAAGGGATAGAAAGTGTCTTTGAAGAAATTGCTGAAAACTTCCCCATGCTGGGGAAGGAAATAGTCTCGCAGTCCATGGAAGCCCACAGATCTCCTAACACAAGGGACCACAGAAGGACAAAACCAAGACACATAATAATTAAAATGACAAAGATCAAAGATAAGGACAGAGTATTAAAGGCAGCTAGAGAAAGAAAAAAGATCACCTTCAAAGGAAAACCCATCAGACTATCATCAGACTTCTCAACAGAAACCTTACAGGCTAGAAGAGAATGCCATGATATATTTAACGCAATGAAACAGAAAGGCCTCGAACCAAGAATACTGTATCCAGCACGAATATCATTTAAACATGACAGAGGGATTAAACAATTTCCAGATGAGCAAAAGCTGAGAGAATTTGCCTTCCATAAACCACCTCCACAGGACATCTTAAAGGAACTGCTCTAGAGGGAAGCACTCCTAAGGATAAAAACCTGTCACCAGAGAAAATAAAATCATAGCAAAGAAAGCAGACCATCCAAATACTAACTAAAGGCAAAGAATAAAACACCTAGTATATAAAGAATGGAGGAGGAAGAATAAGAAGAGAGAGAAATACAGAAACATCAGACTATGTTTACAATAACTTAACAAGAAAGTTAAGTTAGATTGTTAGTTAAGAAGCAACCCCTGAAACTTTGATAACCACGAATCTAAAGCCAGCAACGGCAATAAGTACATATCTATTGATAATCAACCTAAATGTAAATGGACTGAATGCACCAATCAAAAGACACAGAGTAACAGAATGGATAAAAAAGCAAGACCCATCTATATGTTCCCTACAAGAAACTCACCTCAAACGCAAAGATATCCCCAGACTAAAAGTGAAGAGATGGAAAAAGATATTTCATGCAAAAAACAAGGAGAAAAAAGCAGGTGTTGCAGTACTTGTATCAAACACAATAGACTTCAAAACGAAGAAAGTAGCGAGATAAAGAAGGACATTACATAATGACAAAGGGGTCAATCCAACAAGAAGATATAACCATTAAAAATATATATGCACCCAACACAAGAGCACCGGCATATGTGAAACAAATACTAACAGAATTAGAGGAAATAGACAGCAATGCATTCATTTTAGGTGACTTCAACACACCACTCACTCCAAAGGACAGATCAACCAGACAGAAAATAAGTAAAGACACAGAGGCATTGAACAACACACTAGAACAGATGGACCTAACAGATATCTACAGAACTCTATACCCAAAAGCAACAGGATACACATTCTTCTCAAGTGCACATGGAACATTTTCCAGAATAGACCACATACTAGGCCACAAAAAGAACCTCAGCAAAGTCGAAACTATTGAAAGTCTACCAACCAACTTCTCAGATCATAAAGGTATTAAACTAGAATTAAATTTTAGAAAGAAAACAAAAAGGCTCACAAATACATGGAGACTTAACAACATTCTCCTAATTAATCAATGGGTTAACGACCAAATCAAAACAGAAATCAAAGAGTATATGGAGACAAATGACAACAACAACATAAAGCCACAACTTCTGTGGGATGCAGCAAAGGCAGTTCTAAGAGGAACGTATTTGCAATCCAGGCCTATCTAAAGAAAGAAGAACATTCCCAAATGAATAGTCTAAAGACACAATTACTGAAATTGGAAAAAGAAGAACAAATGAGACCCAAAGTCAGCAGAAGGAGGGACATAATAAAGATCAGAGAAGAAATAAATAAAATTGAGAAGAAAACAATAGAAAAAAATCAATGAAACCAAGAGGTGGTTCTCTGAAAAAATAAACTAAATAGATAAACCCCTAGCCAGACTCATTAAGAGAAAAAGAGAATCTACACACATACACAGAATCAGAAATGAGAAAGGAAAAATCACAGAAATACAAAGAATTATAAGAGAATATTATGAGAATCTATATGCTAACAAGCTGGAAAACATAGAAGAAATGGACAACTTCTTAGAAAAACACAACCTTCTAAAACTGACCAAACTAGAAACAGAAAAACTAAACAGACCAATCACCAGCAACGAAATTGAAGTGGTAATCAAAAAACTACCCAAGAAAAAACCCCCGGACCAGAGGGATTCACTTCTGAATTCTACCAGACATATAGAGAAGAAATAACACCCATTCTCCTTAAAGTTTTCCAAAAAATAGAAGAGGAGGGAATACTTCCAAACTCATTCTATGAAGCCAGCATCACTATAATACCAAAACCTGGCAAAGAGCTCAACAAAAAAGAAAACTACAGACCAATATCCCCGATGAACGTAGATGCAAAAATACTCAACAAAATATTAGCAAACCGAATTCAAAAATACATCAACAGGATCATACACCATGATCAAGAGGGATTCATCTCAGGGATGCAAGGATGGTACAACATTCAAAAATCCATCAACATCATCCACCACATCAATAAAAAGAAGAACAAAAACCACATGATCATCTCCATAGATGCTGAAAAAGCATTTGACAAAATTCAGCATCCATTCATAATTAAAACTCTCAACAAAATGGGTACAGACGGCAAGTACCTCAACATCATAAAGGCCATATATGACAAACCCACAGCTAACATCATACTTAACGGCGAGAAGCTGAAAGCTTTTCATCTAAGATCGGGAACAAGACAGGGATGCCCACTCTCTCCACTGTTATTCAACATAGTACTGGAGGTCCTAGCCACAGCAATCAGACAAAACAAAGGCATACAAGGCATCCAGATTCGTAAAGAAGAAGTCAAATTGTCACTATTTGCACATGACATGATACTGTACATAAAAAACCCTAAAGACTCCACTCCAAAACTACTAGAACTAATATCTGAATTCAGCAAAGTTGCAGGATACAAAATTAACACACAGAAATCTGTTGCTTTCCTATACACTAACGATGAACTAACAGAAAGAGAAATCAGAAAAACAATTCCATTCACAATTGCATCAAAAAGAATAAAATACCTACGAATAGACCTAACAAAGAAAGTGAAAGACCTGTACTCTGAAAACTACAAGACACTCCTAAGAGAAATTAAAGAGGACACTAACAAATGGAAATGCATCCCATGCTCTTGGCTAGGAAGAATAAATATTGTCAAAATGGCCATCATGCCTAAAGCAATCTACAGATTCAACGCAATCTCTATCAAACTACCAACAGCTTTCTTCAATGAACTGGAACAAATAATTCTAAAATTCATATGGAACCACAAAAGACCCCGAATAGCCAAAGCAATCCTGAGAAGGAGGAATAAAACAGGGAATTACACTCCCTGACTTCAAGCTCTACTACAAAGCCACAGTAATCAAGACAATTTGGTATTGGCACCAAAACAGACCCACAGACCAGTGGAACAGAATAGAAAATCCAAACATTAACCCAAACATATACAGTCAATTAATATTTGATAAAAGTGCCTTGGATATACAATGGGAGATGACAGCCTCTTCAGCAGCTGGTGTTGGCAAAACTGGACAGCTACATGTAAGAGAATGAAACTGGACTACTGTCTAGCCCCATACACAAAGGTAAACTCAAGGTGGATCAAAGACCTGAATGTAAGTCATGAAACCATAAAACTCTTAGAAAAAAACATAGGCAAAAATCTCTTGGATATAAACATGAGCGAACTTCTTCATGACATATCTCCCGGGCAAGGGAAACAAAAGCAAAAATGAACAAGTGGGACTATATCAAGCTGAAAAGCTTCTGTACAGCAAAGGACACCATCAGTAGAACAAAAAGACATCCTACAGTATGGGAGAATATATTCATAAAAAATATATCTGATAAAGGGTTGACATCCAAAATATATAAAGAACTCAGGCACCTGAACAAACAAAAAGCAAATAATCCAATTAAGAAATGGGCAGAGGACATGAATAAACACTTCTCTAAAGAAGAAATTCAGATGGCCAACAGGCACATGAAAAGATGCTCCACATCGCTAATCATCAGAGAAATGCAGATTAAAACCACAATGACATATCACCTCACACCAGTGAGGATGACCAACATCCAAAACACAAACAACAACAAATGTTGGCAAGGATGTGGACAAAAGGGAACCCTCCTACACTGCTGGTGGGACTGCAAATTAGTTCAACCATTGTGGAAAGCAGTATGGAGGTTCCTCAAAAAACTCAAAATAGAAATACCATTTGACCCAGGAATTCCACTCCTAGGAATTTACCCTAAGAATGCAACAGCCCAATTTGAAAAACACAGATGCACCCCTATGTTCATTGCAGCACTATTTACAATAGCCAAGAAATGGAAGCAACCTAAGTGTCCATCAGTAGATGAATGGATAAAGAAGAGGTGGTACATATACACAATGGAATATTATTCAGCCATAAGAAGAAAACAAATCCTACCTTTTGCAACAACATGGATGGAGCTAGAAGGTATTATGCTCAGTGAAATAAGCCAAGCCGAAAAAGACAAGTATCAAATGATTTCACTCATATGTGGAGTATAAGAACAAAGAAAAAATACTGAAAGAACAAAACAGCAGCAGACTCACAGAACCCAAGAACGGACTAATAGTTACCAAAGGTAAAGGGACTGGGGAAAATGGATGGGAAGGGAGGAATAAAAGGGTAAAAGGGGCATTGCAATTAGCAGACGTAATGTTGGGGCGGGGCACGTGGAGGGCTGTACAACTCATAGAAGACAAGTAGTGATTCTATAGCATCTCACTACGCTGATGGACAGTGACTGTAATGGGGTTGGTGGGGTGACCTGATGAAGGGGTAGTTTAATAACCATAATATTGCACATGTAATTGTAGATGAATGATACCTAAAAAAATTATATTAAAATAAATAAATAAATAAATAGAAATAGCCCTTTTCCCCCCTTATCCCTCCCTTCCCCATCTTCCCCAGTCCCTTTCGCTTTGGTAACTGTTAGTCCATTCTTGGGTTCTGTGAGTCTACTGCTGTTTTCTTCCTTCAGTTTTTTCTTTGTTCTTATACTCCACAGATGAGTGAAATCATTTGATACTTGTCTTTCTCTGCCTGGCTTATTTCACTGAGCATAATACCCTTTAGCTCCATCCATGTTGTTGCAAATGGTACTGTTTGTTTTCTTATGGCTGAATAATATTCCATTGTGTATATTACCACATCTTCTTTATTCATTCATCTACTGATGGACACTTAGGTTGCTTCCATTTCTTGGCTATCGTAAATAGTGCTGCGATAAACATAGGGGTGCATATGTCTTTTTCAAACTGGGCTGTTGCATTCTTAGGGTAATCACATATTTATCTTTATGTGCGTGTGAGAGAAAACATTTCATTTCTACTCTCTCAGCAAATTTCAATTATACAATACAGTATTAACTATGGTTAAAACACTTTACATTAAGTCCTCAAAACTTATTCATGTTATAGCTAAAAGTTTGTACCCAGTCACCAACCTCTCCCTATTTCCCCCATCCCCAACTCCCTTGGCAACCAGTTTTCTAGTCTGTTTCTATGAGTCTGAGTTTTGTTTTGTTTTTTCTAGATTCCACATACAAGTAATACTACACGGTATTTGTCTTTCTCTGTCTGGTTTATTTCACTTAGCATAATGCCTTCAAGTTCTATCCATGTTGTTGCAAATGATATCATGCTCAGGACTGAATAATGTTCCATTGTGTGTGTGTGTGTGTTTGTATATATAAAAAAACACATCTTTAGCCATTAATTTGTTGATGGACACGTGCTGTTTTCATATCTTAGCTAATGTGAATAATGCTGTAATGAACATGACAGTGCAGATATCTGTCCAAGAGCCTGTTTACATTTCCTTTGGGTAGATATATAGAAGTGGCATGGTTGTATCATAATAATTATATTTTTAATTTTTTGAGGACTCTCCACACTGTTTTCTATAGTGGCTACACTAATTTACATTCCCACAGTGCACAAGAGTTCCTTTTTCTCCACATCCTCATCAACATTTGTTATCGCTTGTCTTTTTGATGACAACCATTCTAACAGGTGTGAGGTGACATTTCATTGTGGTTTTGATTTGCATTTCCTCATTGGTGATGTTGAGCACCTTTTCATGAACTTGTTGGCCATTTGCATGTCTTTGGGGAAATCTTTATGGTTCCTCTGCCCATTTTTTAATCAGGTTGGTGTTTTCTCTATTCAGTTGTATGAGCTCTTTATATATTTTGGAAATTAACCCTTATCAGATGATTCACAAATACATTCCCCCATTCCAGTGACTGCCTTTTCATTTTGTTGATTGTTTCCTTTGCTGTGCAGAAGATTTTTTTAGTTTGTTATGTGCAACAGATATGTGCACAAACTTCTTCTAGGAAGACATATGTATTTTTGCTTCTGCTGCTTTTGCTTTGGTGTTAAATCCAAAAAAAACCATTGCCAAGAAAGATGTCAAGGGACTTATCCCCTATGTTTTCTTCTAGGAGTTTTATGATTTCAGGTCTATCTTCAAGTCTTTAATCCATTTTGAGTTAATTTTTGTGTAAGGTATAAGATAGGAGTCCAGTTTCATACTTTTGCATGTGGTTGTCCAATTTTCCCAACACTATTTATTGGAAAGACTACTCTTTCCCCATAGCACATTCTTGGCACCGTCAAAAAATTAGTTGATTGTTTATGCGTAAATTGCAATATTTCCAGAATGTGTTGCCTGGTCTTAATGCATCTCCATATCAACAGGTGTTTCCAAGGGGTGGAGAGAGGTAGTCCATCTCCATATCAATGGGTAATTACATGGGCTAGCAGGGCTTATCTGGACCAGAGAGGTTGGGGGATTATTCGCTCACTTCTGCCCCAGCTGAAGAGAGACATGGGACGACTTCTTGTAAGCAAAAAAACAGGTTTGAAACTTTATTTCTCTCTTTGACTGATTTCGGTTTCAAAGACATTTTGCCCCAGGATTTTCCCTCCCCGGATTAACACTTCATGCGAAGGTTTATGTCTAGGCTCTCCATTCTGTTCCACTGATCTATGTGTCTGCTTTAATGCTAAAACATTACTGTTTTGATTATTATAGTTTGAATCCCTTTATTGAATTTTTCAGTTTGGTATTGTATTCTTCATCTGTGTGGTTTCTGTTTGGTACTTTCTTATATTTTCTCTCTTTGTTGAAATTCTCAACTTTGCTTATGCTTATATTGTTCTCCTGACTGCAGTGACCATCTTTATAACCACTATTTTGAACTCTATCAGAGAAATAACTTAGCTCCATTTCATTAAGGGTCTACTTCTGGATTTCTACCTTGTTCTTTTGTTTGGAACATATTCGTCAGTTTTTTCATTTTTCTTGACTCTGTGTTTGTTCTAAGCATTGTATAAAATAGCTACCTCTCCACCTTGATGGAGTCATCTTGGGTGTCTTGCCAATGGGTTTCAGCCCCAGGCAAGTTCGCCATAGATTCTCTGTGACCAAAGAAATTGACAGCAAAGGGTTCTTGGAGTGAAAGGGTTATACCCAACTTTATTTCCAGGTGGCAGGTCAGTCACCAAAATCCCGTTCACTCAGAGCGAGTCTGTATGTAGCAAGCCGGTCTCTGCCTCTGGGCCCCTCTGCGTGCACAGCCGTCCTCTGGGCCTCTCTGCACAGTCGTCCTGCACAGCTGTCCTCTGGGCCTCTGTCCTTGGCGTTGCCATCACTCCAGCCTCTGCTCTGCTCTCCTGCAGCCTTGCAGCCGTGCCACCGTGTCACACCCAGAGCACTGGGCAGAGCTCTTTATATAGAGTTAACAGCCATATATTGCCCACAGGTGTGCAGTGAGCTAATCAACCAGGGCCAGGTGAGAATCCTGGCCACAGGAACTCTCATTTTATCCACATTGGGTAAGTGAATTTTATCTTTCAGCTGGACCCTCCCCTTGGTTGTCTCTCAAATCTTTGTGATTGTCCAAGTTGCCTGTTTTGTTGCTAGTGGCTACCAGTAGGTGAGGCTGTGTCAAGACCTGTCAATGTTCCAAAGGGGAGGATCTCAGTTAGTACCAATCAATACCTAGATGCAGGCTGATGGAAGCCAGACACTCAAGCAGCACCTTTTAAAGTATGGACCTCTTTCAGAGAAAAATTAACAAAACTTGGAGCTTGGCATTTCTGTCTTCCCTCTCCACTGAGCCCTGGGGCATAGTCAGTTAAGACCCATTTCTTTGTTTGCTACAGTCACGTGGGATCTGTGAACACTAACTCCAGACAATCAAGTGTGTGTCCCATGAGAAGAAGCCACAAAAGCCAGGGCACCAGATATGTGCACAAGCTTCTTCTAGGGAGATACCAGGGACCTGAAGCAGACCAGAAGAACATGGAGAATGGCCCACCTGCCTTCCAGGTGCAATCAACCCCTAAATTGTGCTAAATTAGAAGCCTGACCCTCAGGCTGCAACTTTTAAAGTATGCAAACAGGCCCCTTGGAGAAGACTGGGAGACAGGTGCTTTTGTCTGCTCTCTGGGTGCCGAGAACTTGAGGAATAGACACCCTGAGTCTTCCTGAACCCATTAAGACTGTTTCATTGTTTGCTAGTCTTAATGATCTCAAGGATGCAAGCCCCACTGACATTCAGAGCTAGACGTCTTGAGGGTCTGTCCCTTAGTTGAAAATCTTTAAATTGGGGTGCTAGATGAAAGGTCTAAACCCTTCACTCCTCAGAGAGAAGCTGGGAGTTGTGATTTCCCTTCTGATTATATGTTGCTGTGCCAAGAGTGGAGCAAGAGTGTGTAACAACCTTTCATATCCGTTTTAATGTGGACATTTTCTTGTTTTCCCAATATGTAGGAGTAGCTCAGTTACTTTCTGGATATCTTTCAAAGGGAATTGCTCCATGTATAGCAGTAGATTTGATGTTTCTGGGGCAGAAGGAAATTCAGAATCTTATGTTGTCATCTTGAACTGGAAGTCATAGTGGATATTTAAATACACCTAGAAACTCCTAGAGAATCAATGATAAAACTATCTCAAAAAATTAAAGAATTAATCAACGTAGGAATATAACATGCTGTGGGTAAAACTGCAATATTTAAAGAATCTCTTGCCTGGCCTTAGTGCATCTCCATATCAATAGGTGTTTCCAAGGGGTGGAGAGAAGTAGTCTATCTCTGTATCAATATGTGATCACAAGGGGAAATGAGGGCATATCTGGACCATAGAGGTTGGGTGAGGTCACGTTTTTGCAACTGGATCATGAAAGACATGGGGGAGCAGAAGTCGATGACTGCTTGTAAGCAGTAAACAAGTTTCTTCCACTTTATTTCTCCCTTTGACTGATTTTGGCTTCAAAGGTAATTTGCCACAGACTGGGAACATATTTTTCCCCCAGTTACACCTAAAAGTAGTTGACAGGACCTCTGAACCCAAAATCTGTCTTCATGGGTAAGATGCTTCGGCAGGCTGCACCTAGAGACAGTGGGAAGATACCTGGAAATGCCCCTGTGGACGGGGGGGAGGCCCCAGTGGCTGCTGCACCCTTACATCTGGTAGCAGGAGAGGATGCGGCTTCACCCAGCCCCTGATGGGGCTTCCACTTGGGAAATGCCCTAGTGCGAAATTGGTCTAGGGTAAAGCACCTCCTAGACGGGTGGACCCTTCCCCAAAGTGGGGAAGGGTGGAGATGCCAGAAGCTGTGGAATTAGCTTTCCATGAGATAGAAGACTGCTGAGAGGCCCTGAGTGGCTGTGTAGCAGCCAACATTGTGGGATGTCTGCTTTTCAAGATAGTGGAAAGTGTTATCAAGAGGAGAGACACACTTCAGCTGGAGAAAGACACACCTTAGCATTGTTTGGAGGAGCTGGACAATGACCTATGGGATGCCCTTAAGAAAGAGAGGCAGTTATTGAGAAGACAGGTCGCACTATTGGAAGATACATTAGCAGTGAGGGAGGAGACAGAAGGAGAATCCACACTGCAGGAGGCCATGGGGGAGAGGGAGGGAGGAACAGTGCCTTCAGCCCCAGAGTTGGTACTGGAGATGTTGGGAGGGGATAAGGGGGTGGAGCTGAGGGTGGAACAGTTGTTCAGGCCACCACCTCTCCCATGTTAAAGGTCTACGCAGTTGTAATTAAGAAAACAAAAACACAACAGAATAAAATACCTAGGAATAAACCTAACCAAGGAAGTGAAAGACTGATACCTTGAAAACTACAAGACACCCTTAAGAGAAATTAAAGAGGACACTAATAAATGGAAATTCATCCCACGCTCTTGGCTAGGAAGAATTAATATTGTCAAAATGGCCATCCTGCCTAAAGCAATCTACAGATTCAATGCAATCCCTATCAAAATACCAACAGCATTCTTCAATGAACTAGAGCAAATAGTTCTAAAATTCATATGGAACCACAAAAGACCCCGAATAGCCAAAGCAATCCAGAGAAGGAAGAATAAAGCAGGGGAGATTATGCTCCCTGACATCAAGCTCTACTACAAAGCCACAGTAATCAAGTCAATTTGGTACTGGCACAAGAACAGACCCATAGACCAGTGGAACAGAATAGAGAGCCCAGATATAAACCCAAGCATATATGGTCAATTAATATATGATAAACAAGCCATGGATATACAACGGGGAAATGACAGCCTCTTCAACAGCTGGTGTTAGCAAAACTGGACAGCTACATGTAAGAGAATGAAACTGGACTACTGTCTAACCCCATACACAAAAGTAAACTCAAAATGGATCAAAGACCTGAAGGTAAGTCATGAAACCATAAAACTCTTAGAAAAAAACATAGGCAAAAATCTCTTGGACATAAAAATGAGCAACTTCTTCATGAACATATCTCCCCGGGCAAGGGAAACAAAAGCAAAAATGAACAAGTGGGACTATATGAAGCTGAAAAGCTTCTGTACAGCAAAGGATACTATCAGTAGAACAAAAAGACATCCTACAGTATGGGCAAATATATTCATAAATGACATATCCAATAAGGGGTTGACATGCAAAATATATAAAGAGCTCACACACCTCAACAAACAAAAAGCAAATAAGCCAATTAAAAAATGGGCAGAAGAGCTGAACAGACACTTCTCCAAAGAAGAAATTCAGATGGCCAACAGGTACATGAAAAGATGCTCCACATCACTAATCATCAGAGAAATGCAAATTAAAACCACAATGAGATATCACCTCACACCAGTTAGGATGGTCAACGTCCAAAACACAAACAACAACGAATGTTCGCGAGGATGTGGAGAAAGGGGAACCCTCCTACACTGCTGGTGGGAATGTAAACTAGTTCAACCATTGTGGAAAGCAGTATGGAGGTTCCTCAAAAAACTCAAAATAGAAATACCATTTGACCCAGGAATTCCACTCCTAAGAATTTACCCTAAGAATGCAGGAGCCCAGTGTGAAAAAGACATATGCACCCCTATGTTTATCGCAGCACTATTTACAATAGCGAAGAAATGAAAACAACGTAAGTGTCTATCAGTAGATGAATGGATAAAGAAGAGGTGGTACATATACACAATGGAATATTATTCAGCCATAAGAAGAAACTAAATCCTACCATTTGCAACAACATGGATGGAGCTAGAGGGTATTATGCTCAGTGAAATAAGCCAGGCGGAGAAAGACAAGTATCAAATAATTTCACTCATCTGTGGAGTATAAGAACAAAGGAAAAACTGAAGGAAGAAAACAGCAGTAGACTCACAGAACCCAAGAATGGACTAACAGTTACCAAAGGGAAAGGGACTGGGGAGGATGGGTGGGAAGGGAGGGATCAGGGGGGAAAAGGGGCATTATGATTAGCACACATAATGCAGTGGCGGGGGACACAGGAAAGGCAGTATTTATAGAGAAGACAAGTAATGATTCTATAGTATCTTACTACGCTGATGGACAGTGACTGTAGTGGGGTATGTGGGGGGGCCTTGATAATAGGGGGTCTAGTAACTATAATGTTGTTCAAGTGATTGTACATTAATGATACCAAAATTTAAAAAAAAAACATGACAACCACGGGCTCCTCAGGGGGAGGGGCACTCCATGCTCTGCCCCTATACTCAGGATGATCTGGTGGACATGAGTGTCTGGTTTCGGCACAAGCCATAAGAACCTCTGCCTACATAGCTTTTGAGTCTTTGGAATATGGGGGTGGAAAACATTATTATTTCGGGTTCTGAAATGGGTAGACTGGCTTCCCTGACGACTCACCCTTCTCTCCTGCAGCAGTTGCAAAGTGCCAGTCACACCTCAGGGAATCAGGGGCTTCTAGATTGGCTGACAGCAGCCAGCAGGGAAGTTTGGCCTAATCATGGTGATTTACCATACTTACTCACTAGCTGGAAAACATATGCAGAGCTCCAGCAGGTGTTATAGGAGCTGGGCACAAAAAATGTCACCTATGATATGGACCCCCAGAGCCCCAATGAGGAGTTGTGCACCACAGGAATGAGAAATCTGGTGCTCCACACAGCTCCCCCATCTCTCTTTGGGTCCCTAGTGATCATTCTTGCCCCCCACGTAGGGAAACTCATAAGGAAAGCTACTCATACTTTAGCAGATCTGGGGGAGACTGAAACAGTAACAGCATGGAAAGTATGGGCTACAACTTAAAGGAGAGGTGCAAAGGGCCCCATGGAGGACTCGAGAACCGAGATGTGGGTTGATTTGAAAAAGGCTGAGGTAGTGAAAGAAAAACTTGATGGGCAGCCAAATAGGGTCTTGTTAGAACTTTGGCACCAATTAAAGTCAGAGCAGCAGTTTCAGCTGGTGAAGTCCAGGACACAGAAGCTAAAGGCAAAGCCCCATGTCCAGCCTGTGTCCCCGTAAGACTTCCTGGGAGACAGTACTCAGGATTTTCCCGGGCCCTAACCCCCACAGGAGGATGATTGTGCATTGCAGTTTGACTAGGGTGGGGTGGTCAAGTACCCCACATTAGGAGACATGGTGGGGACCGAAGGCCACATGTAGAATTAGCAATTCATTGGTCCCCTGTGAATGTACAATGTGTCCTGCCTGGCACTGGTGGACACAGGAGCAACCCTGAGCATTTTCCCAGGACCCCTGCTGTGATAGATGGCTATGGGGGTAAGGCAATTAGAGTGAAGAAAGCCCAAATCCCACTGGGGATGAGCATTTACCCCCAAAGGAGTATACTGTGTAAATTTCTCCCATCCCTGAATATATTTTCGGGGTAGATATCCTACAGGGCTTGTGGTTACAGACTACTGCAGGTGAGTTCAGACTGAGGGTATGTGTGGTAAAGGCAGTTCTGAGGTGACAAGCTAAGCACCCACATGTACCTCTGCCTGTACCTCGGCAGGTGACAAATACTAAGCAGTATAAATTGGCTTGGGGGCACAAGGAAATTGGAGAAACTCTACAGGAGTTGGAGAAGGTGGGCATCATAAAGTCCACTCATAGTCCTTTTAATTCCCCAGTGTGGCCAGTGAAAAACCAGGATGGCTCCTGGCATATGACCATGTATTACAGGGAACTGAATTAAGTCACACCCCCTTTGCGTGCTGCTGTCCCCTCTATAGCAGCCCTTATGTACACCTTCAGTCATGAACTAGGGACATAGCATTCTGTTTTGGACCTTGCTAATGCTTTCTTCTCTATTGACATAGCACAGGAAAGTCAGGAACAATTTGCCTTCACATGGGAAGGCTGGCAGTGAACGTTCACTATCCTTCCACAGGGATATCTCCACAGTCCAACCATTTGTCACAGGCTTATGGCCCAGGACTTGGCCACATGGAAAAAACCGCAAATGATGTGGCTGTATCACTACATTGATGACATCATGCTCACGTCTGATTCTCTTGCAGATTTAGAAGGGGCAGTTCCTAAACTGCTGCAACATCTACAAGACAAAGGATGGGCTGTGAACAGCACCAAGGTTCAGGGACCTGGTTTGTCTGTAAAGTTCTTGGGGGTTGTCTGGTCAGGTATAACTAAAGTTATCCCAGAAACAGTCATAGACAAGTCCAGGCTATGACTGTGGCAGTATTACAAGAGTTTGGGGGACTTTTGGCCTACTGCAGAGTGTTTATTCTGCACTTGGCACAGATTTTGAAGCCTTTATACTGACTGGCACAAAAGGGCATCAGGTAGGACTGAGATGAAACATGTGCAGCTGATTTTACTGCTGCTAAGCAAACAGCCAATGCCATACAGGCCTCGAGTGTAATGGACTCATCAAGGCCCTGTGAGCGAGATGCTTATGTAACCGAAGATGGTTATGGATGGGGCCTTTGGCAACAGCTTGAATGGACACGCCAACTTATTGGATTCTGGTCACAACTATGGAAAGGAGCAGAGGTCCAGCACACCTTGACAGGGAAGCAACTGGTTGATGTGTACCACATATTGCTAGCTATGGAGCCCATCACCGGAACAGTTCTGACCCATGTAATAACCACCCATCCCATTGCAGGGTAAGTGTGAGATGGGATCCAAAGGCCACGGTGCGGCATGGCACAGATACCTACACTGGCCAGATGGGGTGCATATTTATAACAGTGCAGCACCCTCTCCAATAGCCCCTTAAGTGGAGAACTCCAATGCTTACTGCGGACAGTGACATGTACCAGTGGAAAGCAGGAAGAACTTGCCTTTGAGCTATTGGTAGACAGGGTCCTTATCAGAAGGGAAAAGCCCCTATATCTGAAGATTCTTGGTATACAGACAACTCCAGTCATAGGCAGCCCCCAAAGTGGGGGGTTGTGGCTTTTGATCCTAAGACTGAGACAATATGATTGGAGGACAGAAAGGGGAAGAGCAGTCAGTGGGCTGAGTTGCAGGCAATATGGCACGTGATCACCCAGGGCCTTCCCCCAAAGTTGTCTGCTCTGACAGTTGGGCCGTCTATCTATCAGGGCTTGACCCTGTGGCTACTGACATGGTACCAGGCCAACTGGATGGTTGGTCACTGGAAGAGTTGTGGCAAGACCTATGGGCCTCTGGTCAAACTAAGACTGTTACCGTATTATCATGTGACTGGCCATTTGCCTTTGGCATCCCCAGGGACTGATGAAGCAGACACACTGGCCCAGGTGCATTGGCTAGAAGGAAAGCCTGCCTCTGACGTAGCCCAATGGTTATATCAGTGTTTGTTGCACGCAGGGCAAAAGACAATGTGGGCTGTAGCCCATCAGTGGGGCTTGCCATTGACCTTTGAAGAAGTCAGCAGAGCCCAGAAGGAATGCCTTGTGTGCTCTAAGGGGGACTTGTACCAGTCCCCCAGTAACATGGGACAATAGTAAAGGGGCCAATACCCCTTGTCAGGTGACAGACTATATTGGGCCTCTTCCCATATCAGAAGGATATCAGTATGTCATGACTTGTGTGGACACAGCTACTTGACTGCTGTTTGCTTTTCCTGCATGTCATATAGGTCAGCAAATGACCAAAAGGGGCCTAGAGCACATCTTTTCAGCCTATGGCTGGCTGCAGGTGATTGAGAGTGATCAAGGCACTCACTTTACTGGGCATGCGTTACAAGAATAGGTGCAGCAATTAGAAATAAAGTGGAAGTTTCATGTACCATATAACCCTACCTGGGCAGACATGATAGAGAGGTACAATGGTTTCTTGAAATCTGGCCTGAAGTCAGACAGCAATAGTCTGCAGGGCTGGTCAGTTTGCTTATGGACAGTGCTACAGTGTTTAAATGAGAATCCCTGAAAAGGAGCCTTGAGCCCTGTGAACATGCTAACACACATTGCTGCCTCTCCCATACAACTGTATGTGCAAACCAAAGAGGAATTATTGAAGCCAGGATATGCCAGCAGAACAACATCCTGCTGCCAGCCCCAACTGCATCAAACCCCGGAGACTCTCTTAAGTGGATGTGGCCCTGGATATTTTAACACATGAGTCAGCAATGGCTGGCCCTTCTGGCACCTTGGGGAAAAGGCCTGGAAGCTGGCCTCCTCTGTGTTCCTGGAGTAGCAGCTGAATGACCCCCAAAGATCATGGTAGTGTACCCAAAATGTCCAGGAGGTAAGAGCATCTCATGAAGTTTTATCTCTATGGCCAGTGCATGTAGCTCCCATAACCCTATATATTAACCCATCTGTAACTCCCACAGGGAGAGGGTGAAGGTCTGGTATCCTAGACCAGGATGAGATCCTATTCCTGCCACTGTCCTATCACAGGACCACTCTCGTGCATTCCTCCTACTGGAAAGACAAGATTTGCCAATGCTGGTGTCATTAAATATGTATCTTATCTTCCTTAAGTTTATTTTCTGCTACAGTCCCTGTGGCCTGGATCCACCCCTGGACTGCAGGTGCTGCATGATGACTGCTCTGAACTCCGTACCCATTCAGCTACTGGTGTCTATGGAATGAGCAAGCTATGGACTTAATCTGCACAGGACTTCGAACCTATAGTGCTCCAGCTTTCCTGCACAAGGGCCATGGCGGAAGATGGGGAGGGAGTAGATTGTGAGGCAAGATTTCTGGAGGAGTGGTCTCTGGGTAAAATTGCAATATTTCCAGAATCTCTCCCCTGGCCTTAGTGCATCTCCGTATCAATAGGTGTTTCCAAGGAGTGGAGAAAATAGTCCATCTCCATTTCAGTAGGTGATTACAAGGGGGAGCAAGGGCATATCTGGACCAGAGAAGTTGGGTGAGGTCCCTTTTTTGCAGCTGGGTCACAGGAGACATGGGGGAGCAGAAGTGAACAACTGCTTGTAAGCAATAAACCAGTTTCTCCAACTTTATTTCTCCCTTTGACTGATTTTGGCTTCAAAGATAATTTGCCCCAGACTAGGAACATATTTTCCCCCCAGAGTTACACATGCAAAAATTGGCAACCTTCATATACACAAATAATAAACAGAAGATGTAAGAGAAAATCCTATTTATATCAGCAACAAAAAAGATAAAATACTTTGAAACAAACTTAAGAAATGTTCAAAACCTGTAAGAATAAAACTATAAAATACTCTTCAGTGGAAAGACATTCCTTGTTCTTGGTTGGATATTTCAACATTTCTACTGACATCATCAAGATGTCAGTTCTCCCCTGAAGTTAATTTATAGATTTAATGCAATCCCAATAAAAATACCTGCAAGTTTTTTTCTCCAGGTAAACAAGATGTCGATAAAATTCATATGGAAAAATAAACATGCAAGAATACTTGGAAAACACTGAAAAGAAAAGCTATAAGGTCCTTTCCGTGCTAGATATTAAAAACACCAAAACATGTCAAAACTTATCGAGCTATTCCCTAAGATTTGTGGATTTTAATGTATTTACCTCAGTAAAAGTAAATAAAAATAAAACATCTATAGAACAGTATACTACTCATGCATGAACAGATAGATCAATTGCTTAGAATAAAAATTTCAAGAACAGATCCAACTGTTTATGGAAATTCAGTATATGATAAAGGTGTCATCTCACATTACTTGGGTGATATTGAATGTTTTAATAAATGGTACTGGGACCAGTAATAGCCATTGGAAAAATATAAAATTAAATTCATTCCTGACACTTATATTAAAGCAAAATGAAACCACACAAGCATTAGAAGAAAACACACAGGTAAATTCCTCCATAACTTGGCTATAGGGAAGGATTAACAATAACTCAAAATCCAGATGCATTAAAGGAAAAATTGGTATTTTTGACTACATAAAAATAAGAAAACATTTGATTGCCATAAAATTTCAAAAACAAAATCAAAAGACAAAGGACAAATTGGAAGAAAAATCTGTAAGAAATATAATAAATCAAAGGGCTAATATCTCTGATAGAAAAAGAAAATAGGAAAACATTAACAAAAATGCTTAAGAAAAATAGGCAAAAAAATGGAGAGTCAATTCACCAATAAAAAAAGATTTAAAAATGACTCTAAACACATGAAAAGATGTTCAACTTCCCTCATAATAAATTAAAATTAAAACTACCCCGAGATACCATTTTCACCCATCAAATTGGCAATATTCAAAAGCTTGACAATGTGCTCTGTTCATGAAGTCATGGGGAAGAAAGCACTCTCATATGCCCCTGGAAATGAAAAATGATACAACCCTTATAGGGAGAATTTAACAGTACCTAATGAAACTGCAACATATGTACAAAACCACAAACTTAAGTGCAAACAAACAAATGATCCAAAATATATTTTAAATAAATAATATAAGCATACTGTGGGAGGAAATAAAGAACTAACCAAAGTTATTGCTATTTTTGAATAAGGGCTAGCAAGTAAAAGAATTTCAAATAAATCTGGAACTCATCTTAGTAGGCTTGTTTTTGTGTTAGTAAAAGTATGTGAATTTTTAAATTACTTTATGTGCATTGAAGGTGAGACAAAGCAGAGAAATGGGACAAGGCCCATGCCATTGTAAAATCTATTTTGCCTGCAAAAAAGACCGAGTTTATTCTTTAATTTAATCTATATGCTGTTATTCCTCTTCTTCCAGCCCCTTTAATCAATTAAGTAACTTTGTAACCAGGACAAGAGACAGACCTCCAAAACGTGAATGAACCTATGTGGATAAAGAATGCCAAGATCAGGATCAACAGAGTCACCTAAATAACCCTATTCTTAAGACAAAACTTCAAAGGAATTATTTATCACCTGTATACATCATGCCTTATGCTGACCCCTACTCAAAAGGCCCTATAAAACCCCAAACCCTAAACCCTAAAGCTCACCTCCTCTCTGAGGTCACCCACACTCCCATCTGAGTGTGTATTATCTTATATGAAATTTTCTTGTTTCATAAGCCAATTGCGCTTGTCTCTGAACTCTTTTCCATGATAAAGACAAGAACACTCCAACTCCGCCTTTGGTGGTAAATGTCTTTGTTGCTTTGCTATTTCATTCAGCTTTTAGTCTTAACACAATCCTTTCCTCTCTCCATTTTATTTCAGACCAGTAGGCAAGGGGAAGTTCTCAGAACATAAACTCACTCCACCCAGTGCTCTGCAGCTCCCCCAAGTCCTGGGGTGGTAGGGATATAATTCCCACACCATTCAGATTCAAGCAGACACTGGACACCAGGTTATCCTGGCTCCAGGAGCTGGCAAGGAATCTGCCCTATGCCAAGCAGGAGTTCAATGAACTTCCCTTTCTCCCTCTGCTCTTCCTTGCTCTCTGCTGACTGCATGACTGCTGACATTCGCTTCTACTCTTGCTTCCAAAAATTCCTTCCTTACCTACATTCGTTCCATTTGGTAGATAATTCTTTCTCAATTAGTCAAGAATCCTCCCCTTTCTGGGTTAAGGGCTCACCAAGTGCACAGGGAGACCTCCCCATATGCAGCTGCTTGACAACAAAGTGATAAGCAAGTGAGTAAATGTGTTGATGGTGCCAGAAGCCAGAACAGACACAGCAAATGGAATGGAGAAAGGCAAGTAAAGAACTTTGAGAATTTGGATTAAAATTAAAGGTATCAGTATGAGTTCATGGTTTCTTATACACAAACACACACACACACTCACAAATTCTGTCTACTAAAGGAGCCATCTCATCCAGGTTTCTAAATGAAATGCCATTCCCTACTAATAGAAAAAAAGAGCTCCTCGCAGAAATGCTGATTCCAGGTCTGAGGCAAGAAAAGTTTAAGATCAGCCTTAAACATTTTTTTATGCCAGAAATCAAGAAAGCACTCAAAGAAATGATGGAAGCACGTCAAAAAAACACAGGAGTTTGAAGGGCCTCCTACTGACCAATTCTGTGGTGATTAGAGAATGAAAATGAATACAGTAAGAATTATAATCTATTGAATAAAATAGGAATCCTTAAGTCTGTACTGGTTGTGGGGAAAGTTGGGGTCCCTATGGCCAGGATCCTCACCTGAACCTAAACTACTTGATGATATAACTGGCCTGCTGCGAGGCTACTTCTTCCACATCCATAAGCAATAAGCTAGTATTAACTGAGTCACTATATAAGGAGCTTTGACCAGTGCTCTGGGTGGAGCCAGTGACAAAGGAGGATTACAGACCTGCAGACTGTTGGATGCAGATGTAATTCTAGTGCTTGACGTATTGCCGGGAGAACAAGCCGGGTAACAATCCCTCTCACCCCAAGAACGTTCCATTGTCATTCCTCGGTCTCACTGAATCCATAGTGAACTTGCTGGGGGCTGAAACCCACTGACAAGACATGGTACTAGATGACAAAGATGAGGACGCTGGTAAATGATAGACCATACATGTAGACATACATAAGCTTTCCTACTGTATCTTGTTTCAATATTAATTTCTTTGATTATTAATAATAATGGATTTTAGATACTTCTATTTCTTCTTTGAAATGTCTGCCCATGTCCTTTCCCCTTATTTTGAATGGAGTTTTCATATTTTTTATAAGATTGTAAGCACTCTCTCTCTCATTTATATATATATATGATAACAAACCTTTAGCATATGTATTGCAACTATTTCTCCTAATTTGTAATTTTCCTTTTGGTAAACAGAAACTTTTTATTTTTAAAAGCTCCTTCTGACAGTATATGAACTTTAAGAAAAATATTTTTTGTTATATTCCTACAAACATATTCCTTAACTTCTCCTTAAAAAAAATTTAAATGTAAAGTCCCCCCAAATCCCTAAAAGGCACCACCACTAAAGCTGAAATGGAAGAAGAAAGGAAAAGAGACAGGAAAGAGGGAGCCAAGCTGTGAGGGTTAATGAGAGAGGAGGCATATTCCCTCTGTTGTGCCTTAAACCATTCAATTGCAAGAGGGAAGGACAGGAGAAGAGAAAAATGTGATCCTCTTACACAGAGAAATTAATTACTTTCTTAGATTTGAAACCTTTCCAATGAAAAATTTCCTGTTGCCCAGAAGTACCTTTCTAATTAATGATCTTTAGTTTCTCAGGTAAGCTCAAGCTGCACAAATCCCTTCTCAGCTTATAAAGAAAGGAAGAGGCACTGCAGGCTTGAGCTGCAGGCTGAAAGAACGGGAGAGTTACACAGAGGAAATGAACTGACAGCTGGAGTCCATGAGTCCCGCTCTTGTGCTTGGAACCCACGAGGGGCTTGCAGGGATCTTTGCCCTGTGGCTCAATGGAGACGCCTGTGTGCTGACTCAAGGCTCCAGCACACTCTCGAACAATCACTGCATAGTTAACTTCTAAATTACTGAGCACAATAGTAGAGATCAGTAGAAAACACCAACCTCCAAAGACATTTCCTACAGCATAATTTGAAGAAGTAGAATACATGAAGCTGTGAGCCACAGAAAATCAGGTCTTCACAGTAATTAGAAAATTTTCTAAGCTTTCTCTCTCAAGAAAATCAGTTCATCGGTTAAAGGACCAATTTGAAACATGGTGGGTTTACAAATTTTCATTTGAGTTGAAAAAAATTACAGCCAGATATTTAAGCCAATATTCTAAATAACAGTGTAAGACTGATTAATTACTTACTGTTAATAAAATTGTAATGGAAAATTGATTATTCACTAGTAGTTAAAAGCTGTTTTCCACATGCCAGAATGAAGACAGTCTTTAAAGCAGAAAAAATAAAACACCCACTACAGTATCTTGTTAAATCAGAAAGGGAAGAAAGAAGCTTAATGCTGTGTCCCCAGAAATGTAACTTCCTCCCTTAAACTTTGATTTTATAACATTTACTTGCAACAGCTTAATAAATGCTTACCTCATGATTAGCTAAATCCTGACTAGCAAGGCAGTCTTTTTCTTTTATAGCTTGATCCTGTTTGACCTGCTGTAGCGATGCCACAAAGCATTATAATATGTATATCTTTTGAATTTGAATGTGTGTGTGCGTGTGACTTTTTTCCAAGTAAACAGTATAGAGGCCATTTCTGCGCTTCCTATGAAAACTCCTATTAGACCTCCACTCAAATCTACCCATCTCATTTGATTTTTGTGTGTGTCATTCACACTGTTCACAGCTGTTCACACTGATGTGATATCTGAGTTAGTTCCCTGAGAATATACCTGCCAAAAGCTACTCTTTTAAATAGAAATAAGAAAATAAACTCTCCTTGAGCAGATCAATTGGACCATGTTTTCTCTTCACTCAAAGGAATACACCTTACAGAAATAAGCAGCCAGGTGTTAGCCAACTCATCATCTTTCTTTAAAGGAAAGTCACACCTTCTGTCCTGAGGGATTGCTTTGATGGACCACTACCAATAGTTCTATCATCCTTCTCCCCACGTGCAGACCCAAAATGTGGCATAATTTGGATTCATTTCATTTCAATCTTCTATATGTCCAGGTCACATTCCATACATAATTCCTTCATATTATCTTAAATACTCACTTCTCCTATATTCACAGAGCTAGAATTCAGATCCATTGTTCAATTTCCTTTTTTCTACTTCTGAGTTCACTGTATCTTCTCATTTGTAAGGGACAAAGTATTATCTATGTCATATTTTGTTAAATTTTTAATACTTGTTATAATAAAACATGTAAGTACAAAAGCAGAGGACATATCAATAGGATTGCCAATATATGTTAGGACCAACTAAATACCAGCAAGAGTACACAGTTGAATTTGAAAGTCATATGAAGATTTTTCTGCTACCATTAGGCAGACTGGAATACTAATGTATCCTGTTTATTACATAATAAAATATATTTGCTATGGAAAATTTAGGAAAATACAGATATGCCTAACAAAAATGAAAACCTCCCATAATTCCACTGCCTGAAGATGATCACTGTTAACATTTGGTGTATGTCCTTTCCAATATTTCCCTTTCTTATATATGCAGTTGTTTTCACAGAGGGGGACTTCATACTGTACAGCTGTTTTATAATGTTCTTTCTGTCAAATATACACATAAAACATCATTCTTCACAGCTACAGTTTATGAATTTTATGAATCCCCTAATTTGGTTATCTAAGCCTTAAAAGATTTTTAGATTCTATTCCTGGATCCATTTTTTAATATCACCTTTACTTAATGATTGCTTTATATAATAGTTAGCACATACTGCCCAGGCTTCTCTTAAAGCCTACTATTGTACCAACATACCAGCAATAATGTTCAGCTCTTAGAAGAAACCATGCATCCTAATGTGAAATCCAGCTAAACATATTTTTTATTGAACTATAGCATTTAGTTCCTCAGGCTCATCTGCTATCAATTAGGGTGATAAGCAGGCACTCAAAAGCTAGCTTTTCAATTATGTTTTCTACCTTTCAACTGAAATGTTCCTGTCATTGCATATCGTGTAGTAATTTTGAAATGGCTTCATCTTAGCAACCAAGTGATAACTTTAAAATCAAGAATCTGAGCCAATTAATTCCTAACATTAATTACTTCTTTTAAAACAAAAGGCACTTTAAAGTAAGTGACTGCAGATATACTTTTTATCCCCTAACAGTCCTTATCTCTTTTTCCCCAGCTCACAATTCTGTTGACAACTCATGCTCAGACTCAAATCATCATTCACATCATAATCAAAGCATAATTCTGAGCTCTCTTTGTACATGCTAATTCCACAATCACCAGATGTAAAAGCCACAGAAATTCCTATGGAGTATTATCAGCTTGCAAGGAGCAGAATTAAGATGCATAAAAGTATCTTCTATAGCAAGTAAATATTTTGGTTTTAATTACATTATTACCTTGTTTTATGCTACTAATTACTACAATTTATTGTATAATTGACTCAGAAAAAATATTACCAGAGCAGTTCTGCAGTCTTAAATTGAAGATAGTATGTATTAAGGATTTTGCCTAAGCCCTCCGTTACCTTAAAAATATAACATATTTTGTTACAAGTGTAATAAATTGCTTTCCTACTCTCCCACTAATATATAAAGTTATCATATACTATATTTACTTGATGATTTATTTCTCTATAAATCATAGGGCAATAAAAAATTTGTGTCTTCAAGCCGAGGACAATGTATTGCTATTTTTATTCCCTAGCAACCAACCCATAATTTGAAAGTTAGTAGGTGCTCGATTAATTTTATTAAATACACTAATGAATTAGTCATCTAAGGTATTCCTTTAACTTAACATCACAAAAGTATCACTGTTAAATACTAGCTAGTATCCATTTCAGCCTTTACAGATGAAAAACCTGCAGCCTTAAGAGCAAAAGACTGAGTACTAGAAATAACAGTTTGCTGTAGATTGAAAACAAATGAACTCATGCTGAGACTCGGCAGCCATTCATAAACCACTTGAGCTGCCTGCCCTCTTGCAGTTTATGACCTCAGTCAAGCTTTCTAGTGAAATAAAGCCTTGTGTTCACTCTGGGGCCATCTATTGTTCTCTCTGTAATTTGTACCAAATTTTAAAGGTTATAAATACTTGCAACAAAGCATAGTTGCTGAGCTGCATTCATTCACACTTAGGTGCCTTTTTTTTATTAACTAGGAGACCAGGGACTGGCATTTACTTACTTCATAATAACCTAATCTCATACATACCTTTGAACTGAGGATATTCTTCAAATGCTATGATTTATTATGTCGTCCTTGGTCACATAATAGTCAACCTCGTCAAATTCAACTAGGCCAACCTCATTCTCCTAGGAGTAGTAGCTAGCAATAAAAAGTGAAGAGTTGTTTCTTATATGAAACTATATATACTTGAATTCTTTTTAGATTATAAAAAAATTCTGATAAATTATGCTGCAAATGACAATGAAATAAGTGAAAATAAGCATAGTTAAATACATAAATTTCTCTGCATTACCATTTCTAAGCCTATTTCTTTCTTATTCTGTACTTTTTGTTATATTTTTCTTGAACTAATGTGCCCTCTAATGGCTCAAATAAAAATATAATCAGAACTGTAAATGTCCCAACATATTAAGTGCAAGGAATATTTCTATTTGAGAGATACTTCTTTGACTTGAACCTATGCATTCAATATTAAAAATGGATATGTCTTTAACAAATAACAAGAAGACTATGAATTTTACCTGTTCTGTATGACAGACAGTGCAAATGAGGTACAGCAAACAGGCCTTTGTCAAATAGATTTACATGTTAGTTCCTATAAAAAATGTCAAATATTTTTAGTGATGTCTATAATTAAGTCTTGCATGTGCTGAAGTTGAAATACAGATTGCAGTTATGAGTATTCTAATATTATAATTGAAGCATTTAGCTTAGGAAAGATATTACTCCAAAACAGAGTATTTTGGTTCTTCCTTCATTTTTATTTCTCTAACCTGAAATGAAAGTCTGCCCTAACCTCTAAAAAATACAAACATATATACACAAAGAAAGCTAAATAGTTATGCTATTTATTCACAATTTACCCTCAGTGTTCATGCTCTTATTTTTGGTTCATTTGTAATATCAAAAAGTAATGGAGATTCGTTAATTACCCAGTTAGCGTGGCCAGTGGCAATAGTCCACTGAGCTAAGGCAGGGATTCAGGGAGAAATTGCTTGAATGATTCAGCTTGACTTATATTAAGTTCAGGAAAGTTATTGTAGTTTTACAACACAATTTATATCTAAGACCAAGAATTTGGTCAAGACAGAAAAGCATACAATTACAAAATATATTCTATCTAGAAGGGTAGAATCGAAATCAAAGGCATAAACAGAGAATCATGCTTAAAGATTTTTCTGCCTTATTTAACCATTATTGTTAGTTAGTACTTTAATTTTTTCCTTATCAAAACGTGGTCACATGGAATTTTAAAGGCCCTTCCAATTTTTGATGCATTTAAAAAAAAGCCTTTCACCTACCTCAGAAAGTAAAGATGTTATTTTTCCTATTATATGCATGGGGTAACTCACTGAGGTGAACTGACCTACTAAATACTGCACCAAGACAGTGATGGAAGCAAGATTAGAAATGAGAAGTATTTATGCAGTTGGCTGATTTGGGCTGGTGCTTTATGTACATCACAGGAATATGTTATTTTGTTAGAGAAAAAAATTACATTTTTCTAAATTAGATTCTGCCTTTATCTTTCAGCACTAGTTTTATATAGCACATTCTGTATTCTATATATACAGATTAATTTTTTTATTATAAGTGAATAGGGAACTATTGAAAGGGCTGCAGGCTGAAGGACAGGAAACCTGAATTCCAGTTCTATTTATGCTCCCAAGTGAACCTGAGCAAAGCATGAAAGATTCTGATCCTCAATTGTTCACCTTATAAAGGAGGAAACTGAATGAGGAAACTTCTGATCTTCCTTCTAATTTAAAACTGTAGGGTTTTTTTAAATAGTAAACATTGAAAACATACATAGGCATTTTGTGAATATAACCTAAAATTATAAAATGTTATTTAGCTTTTTTAAGATAATCTTTTCTTTTAGATTTTATCATTGTACTTGAGCATTTCTCAAAAATCCTTGATAACATTCAAACAGATTAGGTAGAAGAAAATATTTGGTGAATGCACTTTTAAACTATAACCACTAAGAATTAATGTAATTCCTATTATCATCTGCCCAAGTTTGTGTTGCTTTTGATTAAGATGTCTATCTTTTGTTTTGTTTTGCTTTTTGGCATATTTCTACCTCTTATACTTTGAAGACAGGAATTACTTCCTCCCAGTGGTAGCATTATTCAATAAAAGGAGAAGGTTGACCAGTATAATCAAGATTAAACTTGCCAATCTAATGAACACAAACAACTGAGACCCAAACGAATAAATTATAAGTAAATGGTGAATCAGTGTAGTCTCATATTCTTAAAGGAAAACTTAGATACACTATTTCAAAGCATTTAAAAACGTATGTAATAAATGTATGTTTGCACCAAAATCAATATAATGATAAACTATTGGAGCTAGAGATATCTTGATTGATAAAGATGAAAGTAATTCCCTAAAGCTCAACACAACTCACATTAGAACTGGCAATTGTTCTTGAATCTCATCAATTTCACATTAAAGAGAGATGGAAATATAGAAATAATCGGTCCAATGGTTCTTCTGTGATTTCAGCACAGCCTCAGCATGTGGAAACTCCGTTGAGGTCTCCAGCACTTCACCGGTAGCCAGGATTGGAGGTTTTGCCAAGGAGCATTGACTAAAAAACTCCCTTTGTTCTATTTCCACCAGCTCCCTTTCATCGTCTAATTCTCTGGAAGCATGAGCAAGTCTTTCACTTGACCCAACAAAAACTAAAGCCAAGTTGTGTAGATACCTCATTCATAGATCAAAAGAATGGTCAAGAACCTCCATTCCCTATCTTTACTTCTCACCTCAGTCAGATGCTCCTTTGGCCTCTAACTGCTTTATCTGGGCAGTAGTTATCTCTCCTGCTTCCTTGAAGCCATATGCAAGACCCACACTTTAGGAAGCATACTGAGGATTATCCTAACTGCAGCCTCATTCTTTAATTTCTGATTTGTAATACCAGCTATTTTGTATTGGTCTCCAAGCATCTACTTCACGACCTCCTATCCTAGGCTTCCAATTTTGTATCGTCCCTAGGACTGCAAAGCTCTGAGATCCCCAAGCCCTTCAAATATTACTGCTATTCATGTCTTGCCCCCACAAACATCAATACTGTGATACATGATGAGGCAGAATAAGATAATGCTTAAGACATGGACTCTAGAGCCAGAATACCTGGGTTTGAATCCCAGATCTACTTATTAGCTTTGTGACTCTGGACAAGTAACTCAACCTCTCTAGACCTCAGTTTCCTTACTTACAAAATAGGTTCAAGAGTGGAAACCTTACAGAGTTATGATGATTAATCATGTCTTTACATATAAAATGCTCAGAATAATGCCTGGCATATAATAAGTGATCAAAAAATGTTAGCTATTATTAGAATAGCCATTTAACATTTTCCTTCAGGCATGATGGCAGAACACTAAAAAAGCAATTAAATTAATTTTAGTAACTCAACCATCTGACAATCTTAGTTTCTATGTTTTATAATCAAGGCGCTCATAATCCTAGTTTCCCAGTTTACACCTGTTGTCCTGAAGTAATTATTAATAGCAACCTCTTTTATTCTCAGTGTCTAGATTTGGATAAGTATGCAATCACCCTAATTATAATATAGAGTACTCAGTTGTTCTCCTCTATGAGAAAGAATGAATTAGAAGGCCTCTGAGTTCATGTAAAACATGAAGGATGTTAAAATTCAAATGGAAGGAAATACTTGAATGTTTTGTAAATAATGTCTAAAATATTATAAAGTGCTATTAGCTTTGGTTAACATAATTTGATGGTTTTTTTATTTCTAAATAAAGCAATTTTGAATTTACTTGTGGAGAGTTACTTTTATTTCACTTCTTCGAAATACATAAGCATCTCTCTGATCTGTGCTCTCCCTCTCCTTCTGTTCTCTCCTCTTGTCTCCACTAAATTGTGAAGTGGGGTGAGGAGTAGGCAAAAAGAAAGAGAGCTTCTCCCCTTTCCTTAAACTCAACCATCAAATCAGGGTCTGCAAAACAGCTAGCCAGTCTCCAATCCACACCGTGTAAGCAATCACTCCTAAAGAATTATTAACTCAGCTTCTTAAATATAGGAAAGAGACAAATAGATTTGGAAGAGTCATCTGTAATTGTGTAATATCTGCAGAATAATATCAAACTCAAAAGTAGTAACATCTTCACTTAGTTCATTACTAACATTTTAACATACTTAAAACCAAAAATAGCTTCTGGAGAATGACAGAATTTTTTTAAGATTATATTAAAACATATCACATGAGAATTGTTATTTCTTATCTCTTTTCCATTGCAAGGGGTAGCTTTTCCAGTTTGAACAGTATACTATTTGTCCACCTTTAAATTAATCACATTGCTTTATTATAAGTCATTGACTGATAAAACTTGTAAAATGTAGGCCAAATAGATTTTACTTATAAAGCATATACTGCAATCAATACTACTTACTTGAAAAATTGATTGATTATATAAACATAGTTCATAATTTGAAAATTAGAGATTTTTGTATACCTCAGTAGACATGCAAAATTTAATCTTAAATATGAATCACACCATAATTGCTTGATTGCTGCAATGAGAAAAAAAAACAGGATCCTGCAGACAACAAGAAATTGTGAAAGCAATCATAGAGGGAAATAATTGTTACATTTATGATTCTTTCAATTATGGATTATGGAAACGATTGCACGGCAACCTCTTTAGTTTCAAGACAGCATGGTGTTTTATATAATAAAGCTTTGAGTAAAGCAACTATTACCAGTAGTGTTTGCAATTTAATTGGCTACCTTTGAAGCTAATGAAGTCTTTTTGCTTTCTAACTTTGATTCCCTACTATATTTTAAAACATTGGCATTCTGTCCAACTATTTAACCTCCATTTCTGTTCTTAGATTCTCTGGAGGACAGTGCATACATGTTTCACTAGAGCTGAGCAACACTTAAACAAGGGACGAGTAAGGGCGGAATCTGTTAAGCAACTGTAAGTTTAGGTGTTTATCCAACAATATGCCTACACTGTACCTCTACCCTACTATAATTGCATTGAACATTAAAAAAAATAACCTTAAAACACAAGTAGAATTTATTAAGTCCTCAAATAAAGCTAGCCTCTAGTGCCTGGCCCATTTAACAAAAATAGTACTAAGAAGGATGCATTCCCTGTTTAAAGGTTTGTCTAGAAGAAGCCTTGCCTTAAACAGGCTCTGGTCTGGTGAAGACTGATGTTCTCAAAGGTATCTGCACCAACAGAAATGCCAGTTAATGAGTATGGCAGCTTGAGAAATGAGAGTTTCAGTGCCCTGGTTTAACCAATCGAAAAAAAGGAGGAGTCATGGTGTAACCAAAAAGGGGGAGACTTAGAAATATTATACTGTGAAGGTGGGAAAAGGGGCAGGGGATAAAAATGTACACCTCAGGACTAAAAGGGGAGATCAAAAATTACATGACCTAAAAATCCTAGCACTTAAATTTGAGGAAGGAAAACATTAATCATAGGCTAATTTCAATAATCCATTTGATTTTCCTATAGTGAGACCTCATCTATAATATGACATCCTCTTTAATTCATGCCATAGAAAAAAAGTGGTTTTTGGGTTGTCTGTTGAGTGTCATTCAGTCAGTAATACCAACACAGAATGTGTAAGAGAGTGTATTATTAGAGACAGCAATATTTGAACAGAAACATACAGATTCACAAAATGAACTTGCCCACTGTGATATTACCTCAAGTAAATCAATGTTTTGTTTGGTTTCACTAAAACGATTTCTGTTTTTCCTGGGTGATCTGTGCTTATATAAAACCATGTGAAAGGAACCAAATGCCACTCTGGGAAGTGAGGCCCCAGTCCTCATTCCCACTTCATCAGTGCCTGCAGAGAAGGAGCCCTTCTGTCCCTCAGACAGTTCCTTCTGCTGCTGGCCCTACACACTGCTGGACCTGAACAAAGGTATGTTATTATTTGAGAGACACTGAAAGGCTCCCAAAATACCTCCCCATGAAATCCAATACTGATTAACTCCCACTTTTATGGCTCTTCTGATACCTCAAAGGATGGATTCCAGGAAGACCTTATTAAAATGTTACTAGAAGACCTAACACATTATCATTAACTATGATAGCAACACCAACTTTGTAATTTCATAAGCTCTTTGTTAGAAAAGGCATTGAAAAATGAGGTTAGTTTTCATTCATTCAAACATATATTGTCAATCTAACACACTAGACTAATGGCTGGGAATCTCAAAATAGTGTCCCTACCCGGAAGGAGTTCCTGATGGGGAAAGTGGACCCATATACAATCATTTTAATGCATGTGTTAGATGATCTTTAATAAGAAATCACTGCATAACAAGGAACAGAAAATGAATTGGACAAGTTAAATAAGGAAGATACTAGCATAAAGAAGATGATCTTTAATAAGAAATCACTGCATAACAAGGAACAGAAAATGAATTGGACAAGTTAAATAAGGAAGATACTAGCTTAAAGAGTTAAGAGTATCTAAAAAGCAATCACAGTCTCAAGAGGAACTCTCTAGGAATTGATAAGCCAGTGAGATCCGAGACAGCTGTTCACCAGTCTCTCTCAGCCTATCTCTCATGTATACTCTCTCTCCTGCAATTTGCCCCATTTTTCTACCTTTTCCTGTAGATCAGCTCTCTTGGCTCACACATCTGACCCATCAACCCTTGAGACCATAAGATCTTACTCTTGCAACACCAGTAGCCAATTAATTCACTCTCTCTCTCTATCCCCATATCAATTCTGTGGAAAGGGAATCTGACTTCATCCTATCCCAATCCAAGGACAGAGTCTCATAAAAGGAAGTGTGTGGATGAAGAGGAAATAATTGCCATCTTCAATACAATAAGGTAATTTCAAGGTGAACCCTAAAGGAAAGGTAAACATCTTTCAGAGAAACAAAGGGAAAAAAGTAATCCAAGCAGAATGTCATGACTGAAAGTGTGGGTGGAACAAAGCAGCCCATGTAAAGACCCATGTTATATAACAATCTATGGCCAGGAAGCAACAGATAATGCTGGAAGATGGCCAGGACCCAGGCAGCAAAGTCTTTTTCATGAATATGGTTTTTACTCAATAGCTGATGGAGCTGGGGTGTCAAAATTTTAACTAGAGGAAAGACAAAAGCAAACCTGTGTTTTAGGGGAAAAAAAAAAACTCTAGCAGCAGGGTGAAGGGTGGACTACAAGATGACCAGAGTGAGTGCACCACTCAAGAAACTACTGTAGGAATTCAGAAAAGGTGCAGTTTCAAAATAAGACCACAGCAAAAAAGGTTACAGACGAGAGGAAGGTGCACCAGACTTAGGAAAAAGAACACACTGGAGGGAAGGGCAAAGACACACTGCATTCTTTTCAATTTTTCCTTGGGGTAGCCTTTCCTATGGTCTCTGAATATTTTAATCCAACTAAATAAAGGCAGACTCCAAAGCTTCAGGATTTGAGCACAAGGGGCAGCAAAATAATTGGTAATCAAGCCTTCATCAAAGGCATACTCTAGTTATCCTGTCATTTTATTAAAACATCTGTCAGTTCAGCCTACCACATAAAAAGGACAGAAATTCATTCCCAATGAAGCCTTAACATGTGGGTGCTGGGCCTTGTTTCATTATGCATTTAATTATTAGTTTTCACAGTGTTGTTTTCCTTTCAATTTAAGAATAAAAATTAAAATATGAGAAATGAAAACTTCTCAGATGATTCTATGACTTTGAAGCTACATATCTGAATATATGATCTCTTGCTTTTGCATTTAGAAACCCTGGGGAGCAACATTATCACACTGATTATGAATGCATATATTTTCATAAGAATATTCAATCTTAGCTAGCTCAGCACAGGACACTGAAGTAACTCAGTATCAAATTAAAGATTATTCTTTTTTGTGTGGAATTCACTCCAGCAAGAAATTGAACAAGGGGATTTAAAATCCAAAAACACTGGGACCACCTCCTGAGACATTATTAATTATTAGTGGGCCCCAGTCTTCCAATTCCTTATCTCCCTATACACCCAATGCTCCCATTGCTTTAAATTATTATCATTATTTGTTAAGTGCCTTCACTGTGCTTGGTACCCTGCCAGGCACAGTAGAAAAGGTACCATACCTGCCCAGGGGCTTTCTATCTAAATTGTACAAATATCATTTAAGTTTGAAAATGGGTGGTAGTTGTCAATTACAGTATTTTCTAAAGGTTTGGAAGCAATAGAACAAAACTACAAGTTTTCCCCTTTGAGTCTTCTTTATATTCCACAGCCTGGACTACTAACCCAGAAAACAATGTCACAGAAATATGCCGCAGGTCAGTACTGAGAGGCCATCAAGAGCTCAGAGAAAATTATCAACACTTAGAAACAATCCTGCTGTCTGACTCATTCTGCCCCCTGCTGTCTGGGGGGTGGGAGGGTGTTCAGAAGCAATGGCAAAAAGGGGAGTTGAGCTGCCTTCCTCTTTCCTGTCTCCATCCTACCCAGTTCATGCAGTGACATCGCCAGCTGTGCTCAAACCTGTCTAAACTTTCGCCATCGTCTCAGAAACCTTATTTTTCCCAGACATCCACACCAACTCCTATGACAAATGTTTAGAAAGTGGAGTCTGAAACCTGACCTCTGATTTAGATCCTTCTATAAATGATTGTGTTTCCACAAACATCTAAGTGTATAAAAGAAAAATGGGGTGCCCTTTCACCTCTATTTGTCCCCTCCAGTCACTCCCATCATTACTAATAAAAACAACCCTTTTTAAAAATCAAAAGTGCTGTGCTTGCCCCAAGGTCAGAGAGATGATAGAGCAAAAGCAGTGAATCAGGGCTGTATCCCACCACAGGATGAAGAAAACCCCAGACAAAAACCACACGAGAGAGTTGTGGAAAGGAAAGCAGGCAAAACAAATCCTTGGGCCAGTAAAGAAAACAGGTCGGGGAGTTTTTGGTGGAGGGGAGGGGATGTTAGGAAATGGCCTGAGGCTCCAGTGAAGGATTTGGGGGTTGCTCTGCTAGAAAGTTCCTTACCTAGTAACTCCACAGCCACTGCAGCCACAACTAAACCAGCAACAGCCTCCTTGTCACACCGTAAGATCCCCAGCAGTGACCTTAAAATCCACCCCCAGTGGTTTGTCATTAGGGCATTCCCTGCTGCCTCATCCAGTAAAGAAGAAAGGGAGGAACTCTTCCTGATCCCACACAAGGGGCCCAAGAAGTATACTCAGAACATCAATGACTGAGAGTCATTTCCTGAGACAACATCATTATACACAGTGAATTATCTAAATTTGAACATTTGCCCTTCCAAATACATATTCCTTGAAGGCAAAGCTCTTATCTGAGCATAAATACAGAGATCAGTACATATGGATACATCTCCAAAGGATAAATGCTCATATACCCACTGCATTATTGCCTTAATTCCCACAGAAGCAGCTCCTTAGTCGTTGCAACTCAGCAAAGCACCACCACTACGCCCACTTCTACAATGTCCACCTCTGCCACCTCCTCTGGCCTCTTTTCTGTTTCCCATCTGTATTCATTCAGTCCTATAGTGCCTCCCCCTATGCATGTATTACATGCATATTCATTACTGTTGCAAAGTTACTTACTGAGTACCTACTATGTACAAGACATTATAATGAGTACAAGGCCTCGTTAAGTTCAGAGTCCTCAGAGTTTAAGCCTTCTATTCATGTCTGCTCTAACCCACCAATTTCTAAAATGTCAACCAGGTCTTAGTCCACTGGTTCAATATGACTAAGTTCTTATTCCTCATACTCCTGGTATTTGTCTGGAGATTCTTGAATGCATGCATAGTTCTTTACTTACTGATCCTTGGCAGTCTTGTTTGGACCATCAAAACCCTCATCCATTTTCTTAGAATGAACTTCTGTTGTTCAATCATTGAAATAAATGAAATTGCCTTCAATAGAGAGCTCAGTATAACTGTTGTACAGAGATTGTATAAAAGTAACTTTAAAATGGTTATGTCCACAGATAACTCTGAGGAGATAAAAGGAGCAAAAGGAGATGAAAACTATAATTAAATTAAAATAACTGAAATCCTGAGAGAAAGAGGTACAACTGTGCCATATTTACTTGAAAATCAGAGTCTTCGGGGGGAAAAATTGAGGCAGAGGTGAGTTTTCACTTGACAAAAAGATTTACAGTATTATTTTGCAGTATGAGGAAAATATGGTTCAATTGGTCAAAGTAGAATATACATACCTCTTTTCTGGTATATATGAATATGGTAAATTTGTAGTATTTATACACTAATCACTCAATATAAGTTTGCTAAATAATGGATACCCATTTCTCAATTTTTAGCTCCCATTTCATCTTCAAAACCTTGACAAATATCTACAAAAATAAGAATAACCAGGTGGGAAGCATATTTTAAGAACGGGTTAAATGGTTTAAAATTGGATCAGTCCTCTGCTTTCTCTTAGCCACCCAGAAAAAGACTAATATATGATTGTCAGATCTGGAATCCATAAATGTCATAAGCACAAAGCTGGATAATCCATATCAGTGGAGGGCAAGGAGGGAGATGCAGAAGACCAGGGAAAGAGGCAGAGAGATTACATTTAAAGAAAACATTTTATAATCATAGTTTCTAAATGTTAGAGGAATGTTTTTAATCTTCTTGTGTTTTTGCCAGTTTCTGTGGTACCTAAATTCTTTCTATGCGAATTATTGTGTAGGTGTTGTGTTATTCTTCCTTGCCAGTAAATTGCCTTTTTTTCTACATCTTTTCTATATATCTTCTACTCTTATATTTCTGCAGATTGTCTGATCCTTGCCTCTTCTCCACTTTTCATTAGTCTATGTAATCTTTTCTTCCCTCAACCATTTTATTTTTTTCTGATTTCTTCTCAGCTTAAATCCAGTTAGTATACAATCAGGTATACAGACAACAGCAGTAGCTAACACAGGATGCTAGAAATAAGTACAAGAACAATAGCAACATCATCCTATTTTTTAATTTAAAAAAAATCAGCTTTTTGTTTAAGATTCTACCTTACTTTCTCTTTCGTGTTAGTGGTGCCTTTACTCAGTTAAAGATATTAGCCTGAATCAGTGCTTCCAATAAGAACCCAAACCCCAAGCTAGAAGCTCAGAGAACTCAGGGTCTGTGAAAACTTGCCTATGCCTCCACTTTTTGATGAGAATAGATTTGGGTCTGGATGAAGTCACCGATGTGCCTCTGAAGAAACAAATGTCAGCGCGACCTATTAAAGTCAACCCTGAGCTAGGCAGCAACAATGAGCTGGGGATTAGCATTGACAGCTCCCTTAATGTGAATCTTTTGGACAGGGATTAATTTAATGTGTTGCTGTCAAATGAAACAAAAAACGAGATGGATTTACTAATGACTCTATTCTATACCACACACTTTTCCACCCCTGATCTATGTCAGAATGAATCTGACAGCAAAAGAAAATAATTTTTTAAATGAAAAGGAAGAAGACATTGTCTTCTCGACAAACTTTCAAGAAGGGAGTTTTTTACTGGGCTCCCAAGAGGGAGTATGAGCATAGGGTGCGGGCCCAAGCCAAGGGAGACATCAGGTGCAGTCTAGCACCACTCCAAGGAACACACTGAGCAGCAGGGTGGGACCTGGTGTCTGGCCCCAAGTTTTGGCACAAATTTGCAAGATGGCCTTAACTTCTCCAGGCCTCATTCACCTCCATTGTGAAAATGTAAGGTTGTATTAGAATATATCTAAATTCCCTTAGCTCCAAATTTCTAGTATCTAAAAGAGGGAGCCCCCAAACCTTCTAGCAGTATTAGCCTTTTTGCAAAGACGATTCTGCAAGGAAGCTGTGACAAGAGGGGGCGAGTCAAAGAATGAGGGTTGATCTTTAGCAAAACCGTTTGCCAAGTCAAATGCTAAAGCCTCCTTAAAATAATTTGGATTCTTCTTTGTTCTCCCTAACAAAGAAACTTTAATTCGCAGTTCTCTGCGAAGAAAGACAATGCAGACAAGCCATTTTAAGGTGAAAGGTGTCTTGTCAATTAATAACCACTGAATAATTAAAGATTGGCAGAAGGTATTCATCGAGTATCATAAAACTGCATCGACTTAACAATATAGACCGGGCATTATTCTTCCTTGGGATTGTTTTACCTCCTAGGAGGGGCACACGTCCCTAGTCTTATTTGTGTAGATCCACGTACGTTACAGTGAGGTCAGTAAACACCCCCGGCCTCCTCGGGTCCGAGTCCGGTCTCCTTGACACGGACGCCCGACAGCAGAGCTTGAGCCCGTGCGCTGGGAAAACACTGAGGCGGGCGGCTAACTCAGCACCACGCGGGGCAGCCCCAGCCCTCGGGGGCGGTAGCCCGTCCGTGCGGAGCTGAAAGGGCGGGCCCCAGGAGGGGGGCCCCGAGCGATGGCGTGGCCGGGTACCCGAGAGCCGTGCGGGAAGAGCCTGGGCGCCGCCGGGAGCGGAGGAACGCAGCGCCTCTCCCTCGCCGGAGCCCAGCGCCGTTCGCACCTCGCTCTTACGCCGGGACTCCGGCTGCGGGGAGACTCCCAAACCGGGCCGCGGGTCGCGCCCCTGAAAAGCGCTCTTGCTTGGGGGTAGTGAACGCTCTCGCCCAGCGGCCTCCGCTGCGCGCTTCCGGAGCGGCCGCGCTCCGCCTGCCCCGCGCGTCCTGTTGCCGTGCGGCCGGCGCGATCTCGCTAGGGCCCGAATCGCGGTCCAGGGGCGGTGAGAATCCTGGCTCTGGCACTTAGCTCGGTGACAAGGCAGCGACCTAACCGCTTTAAGTTCGATATTTTCCCACCCCTCACACCGAACTGAAGATGCCGTCTCCGCCGGCTCCCCGTGGGATGAGATGAGAGGGTGGATGCCCAGCTCCTAGTGCCCTGCCCCGTCTTTGTTCGATTCCACTTCTTTGTGCCTTCTCTTCTCCTGCTTTTGCCGTCATTTTTGATACTGTGCTTTCCCTTGTTTTGTCTCTCCAGTCTTCTGCAGAATCTTTTCTTTCATTTCTCCTTTTCCTCCCCCAACAAATAAAGATTTGTTTCCACTTCCTAGATACTGGTTTCCCAAGGCAAATCCCCATAATCTCCACCGGCCCCCTTTCCCGGGGCCACCACAAATAGAGAGTCAAGGAAGAATTCTGCTTACTAACGTAAACGCGGTGTCCAGACAAAAAGTTCCCTCGGCCCACTTCCAACCATTAAATTTCTGCTATGCGGGATCCCTAAGAACACCGCTGCCTTGAGGGCAGGGGCCTCTGTGGCATATCTGTCACCCTGTCTCCGATGTCAGGCCCAGAATCTATTCAAGGGCTTAACAAAAGTTCGCAAGCGACCAGCGAACCGAACTAGGAAGCTGAAACCGGAACCCAGTCTTACAATTACTCGCTTTGATTTCCTAATACAGAGAAAAACAAATATATATATTTTTGTTCCATATTCATATATGAACACATTTTTTAATTCTTCAAATAAGATGAAAATAAAGTAAAAATAGCACAAAATACACTTTTTTTTAATAGCCATGTTCTGTAATTTTCACCTATAGAACTGAGGTTTAGATCAAGTTCCTAATTATTGAGGTTGGTTGAAAAAGAGAGAAAATTGAATTACCTAAAACTGGAACTGCATTTATTTATATGCAATATTTTAAAGATGCCCAGTAATGTTATTTCTTTATAACAGAAAACTACTGTATACACTAACATAGTATATGTAGTATAAAGAGTATAAATAAGTAAAATATCATAAACTATAACCAAAGTTTGTGCAAAAACTTTTTTAAAAGAGGCAAAAAGCTTAAGGGGAAAAAAAAACTTTCAAAGAAGGCTAAATAGAGAATTTTTAGTTGCCTGCCAGTTACCTCAAACCTAAAAGTATCAAGTTTCCTTTGAAATTATTTCTCACTTTTATTAGAATCTAATTGAAGATCACCTGTAAAATGTTGGAAGAAGAAAGACAAGTGGAGAAATATCAATTCTATGCTTAGATTTCTGAAAGAGTAAAAGAACCACAGTACCACCTTGTGGGGAAGAGATTTTTTTCATCTATATTATGATTATTTCCCTCTACTATATAATCACACACACACACACACACATTTTAAGTAAAAACAAAGCTATTTAAAGCATAGGCCAAAAACTTGGGTCTATATGAATAAATTGTGAAAATATGCCTCCTCTATTTTTTTAAACACTAATATGTCTATATCAAAATAACTTTCAAGTTTTATTAACAAGTTAAATGTAACAATATATAGTATTAAGAAATGGTCTAATACTACAAATAATCACATAAATCAAATGTAGGCATGAAACAGTAAATATAAAATTATATGCACATCCTAAAAGAATAATAATTCTTTTTAAAATTGGTTTAAATTTCACTATTAAATACCATTTATGGTTTTTTTACAATATTTTTTTGTTCAGTTGCTTGGACCTGGTAAAGGCATATTCTTAAAACACAAAGTAATGTTTTATTTTTTTAAGTTGTCTGTCTCATTACATTTAAGATTGGCAAAGCAACCAGACATTTACAGAACCTGTATTTGTTAGTTTAACAAAGCTGTTAAAGTCACTGAGGAAATACAAAGGGCATAGATCATAAAACTTGGATCTTAAGAAGATTATAAGACTCTGAAGCCAAGAAATGCAAAACAAAAAACCTTTTCTCTTCTACTGCACATCTGGAAAAATCTTACTTGACATGAATGTTTCCTGCTCTAAAGGTGTTTTCTGTAAGGCAAGAGAGAATTCTGGGGTTACCTGTAGGCATTCTTTATTCTCTGTGCTTTAGAATCACAGAGTTGGTATATGCCTCTGACCTTCAAGAAGGACTAAATCAAAAGCATCCCAGGAAGAGACCAGTGTATTTCAACTGTGTTCAGCAGAGCCCCAGGGGCTGTCAAAAGATTATAAGGGGAGGGAACACCGAGAGAGGTCCCTCACTCTCAGCTTCCACTGACTCTGCTTTCATCATTTACACATATAGGAGTTCCTACAATTGAGTTTAAACAACAGGCTCCATGACTTTTAAAATATTGGAGAATCACTAATCTAACCTACCCTATTTTGCATAAATCCAGTAAAGAATTTCTCTATGTCCTGATGCTTCCTGAACATTTATTAACAAATGAACTTTAAGAGCAGTCAACTATGCTTCCACATGTTGCATTTTTTCTTTAAAAAAAAGTTCATTGAAAAATATACACAGGTTAGCTATCTAAAAAAAAAAACTTAAACAGAAGTACAGTATATTAAATAAAAAATCTCCATATCACAACCCTAACCTCCACTTCCAGGAATAACAGTTAACATATTGGTTGGTAGACACTTTTTCTCTCTGGGCATTGAAACACACACACACATAAAGGGTTTGTTTGTTTCAAGAAAACAGAATCTTATCACCTGTGTTTTCTCCCTCAATAACATAAGAAATCTTTGTGTCAGAACCAACTACAGACCACTTCATTCCTTATAATGACTTCATATTATCCAAGGTATGGATGTATATGATTTATTTAATCTAATCTCTACTGCTGAATATTCAGGTTTTTATTTTTATATCATATATTTGCATTTGCTCTTCCTTCTATCTAAAATACATTTTCTATACTCCACCTGGCCAACATTTACACATACAAGTTTGAGTTTTCTACATTACCTCAGGATAATCACACTACCAACCTATAAAAAGCAACAATTTCAGTATTTTTAAATATAATTTCTCACTATAATATACTTCCCTACCTGAACACTTTAAACACAGTAAAACAGAAGGCTTTTTTTTTTGGCATATTACCTTCTTCACAAGAAAACAACAACCTATCTCCTTTTTAGATTTTCCCAATACCTCAAGAATGGGGTTTATGCTTTTTAGAGAGCAATTTGGCTCTATCTATCAATATTTAAAATGTGTGTATCTTTCAGTCTACCACAGCAGTAGCTTTTCTACAGGAATAGTCACACAAATTCATTAATTCATTCAACATATTTATTGAGCCCATTTAATGAGCTAGCCATTTTGCTACATTCTCATGGAAGAGTGCTTAAAAGAAGAAGAAAAAGAAAAATCTCAGATTATAATATACTGGGGTGAATCTACACTAAATAAATAATCACATAGTATGCTTGTCATTATTAATTGTGAGAAAGTAACAGGAAAGCTACATCATAATAAACTAACATTGGGCTTTCTTCTCAAGGAGCTACAAAATGTTATAAAATCTCTCATTACACTTTACCTTTTAAATCCAATCTTTTATGGCATATTTCTAAAGCATCCCACATATGTTGTTTCTTTTTAAACTATGCCCCAACATACACACAAACCACTTAAACTTAATGAATCTTTGATTAAGCCTGACAAATCACTGCTTTCAGCTTATTTAATCATTTTAATCTTTGTCCCAAATTTATTATTAAGATAGTTAGGGCTTTGTCCCTACCAGCCCTTTCATTTTTCTATTGTGAATTCATTTTTCAACTAAGGATAAAAATATAGAATATTCAAATATTAAATAAACACGGCTGCCTCAATGATGAAGCCAAGAAGACAGTGAAGCTAAATTTTTGTCTGGCAGCAGTCCCGACCCTGCACTATTTCAGAATCATTGCTGATAAGATGGTTTAGAAGAATCCAAATTCAGTGTATAGAAGGTAGTTTGGGTATGTCAATGTTTAATGTTGACTTTAATACGCTAAAAGGAATGTAAGAAAGCTAAAAGCCAACATAAAATATAAAGTGTTTTTCATTGTATTAGAGAAATACAGACTAGAAAAAAGGTGTGACTCTTATCAATGGTTCAGTTTTCAAGGATGTCATTTGTAAAAGTAGAAACAGATACCAAGATGATGCTGCGCTATGAACCCACAGAAAATTTAGACATGTCTGAGTGTATCTAGAGGACAAGTGAGACTTGGCCACCAAAGGTCTATTTCTAAAAGAGAACAAAGATACTGATGGGAAATAACTCAACTTTAGGTTAGCAGAGAAAAGAAGTACCCATTTGACCCAACTAAGGGCACAAGCTAGTGTTAACACAGAGAGGTGATTCAATCTGGTTGTTAGCAAGCTTATTTCAGACATGTATGGAGATTTCCTGGAAGCTCTGGTAAGAACTGAAAAGGCTATAATTTAAGAGATGTCAGAGTGGGCTGGAGATAAGAGAGGGGTGGAAGGGAAGTGATAACCAGAGACATACTGTTTTGTTTCTCTTAGTGTGACCCTGGACCCTATTTTTATTCGTATCTGTTGCATCCTGAAGAAATGTGAGCCAAAGAATATAATACTAGGCCCTAACTGGGGAAAATCATTATGAAGCAGACATTGTGCCAAGTTCTTTCTTTCAAGTTTTGGTTGATTTTGAATTTTGGAAGCAGAGTTCTTTTCTATTTGCATCATGAGAAGAACTGCTAACTACTCTAGAAAAGACTTTTGAGGGCTCACTAATGACACTAACTGGTATAAATCTACGTCCTGAAACAGAACAGCCCTGACCTCTGGGGATTGGGGCAGGAACTGACTTGGAAAGAGCAGGAGGGAAGTTACTGAGATGGGGGTAATGTTTTACATCTTGATTTGCATTGAATAGGTATTCATTTGTTGAAATCCACCGAATGTACATATACTAAGAATGTGTGCATTTATTATACGTAAAATTTACCACAAAAAAAAGTAAAAAATTTGAACTCTTGCTAATGACATGAATGCTGAAGTATTGAAGGGAAAATGTACCGATGTCTGCAATTTACTCTCATCAGTGAATACAACAAAGTTAAGATGTATTAATGGGTAGATACACAGTAAATAGATGGAGCAATGTGATAAAACAAGCAAAGTAAAATGTTCATGATAGAATCTAGATATACGAGTGCTCACAGTAAAATTATTTCAAGTTTGCTGTATGTTTGAAAACTTTCATAATAAAATATCAGGATGAAAAATTAATTATTTGGATCTAAGATGGTTTGAAGTCTAAAAGGGACCACAGAAGGCTAAGAAAGGATCTGTTTACACACTGTCTAAAACCAACCAAGAACCAGGGAGGGATAGGAATAGACAAGATCAGTATGTCAGCTCATCTCATTTCCCCTGCCTCTGACTCCCACAGCATCTCTCAGGACACCAGGTTACAGGGATTCTCCCACCCAGTGGGTCTATCTTTGCCTGGTTACTCAGCCACTCCACGTGTTCAGCTGTCAGTATGTCTGTCGATTCAGCTGTCCACTATATAACCACCCCCCAATTAAGGCACACATCACACTCCAAACAAGCTTAGAAACTGACACACTTGCCCATATTCCCAGTCTCATCATTGGCTTCCACGTTGCTGCCTGGGCCTCATTTGCCCAGTCAGGCTTGGGATTCAGTGCTCCCATTCATGACTATTGGGCTTCTGGATTTCCCTGCCTCTTTCAAGTCCATCTCTGGGAAGCTGTAGTTGTAAGGGAAGAGTTTCTGTTTTGGTTCCTGTTATCTCATCAGGTTTCTGTGGTCATTCTCCCAGTTTGGTGCCTGAGGCCCAGCCTATCACATAAATAGATGATGACTGCTGTACCAGAATGACCCCAAAGATAGGCAGTTAAAGAAGACTACAGAGGGTCCTTGACTTGGAAGGCAAAAGGCTCAAAAAAGGATTGAGACAGTAGAAGTTACATGTAAAAGGGCCTGAGGTCAAGCCACACAGTTATGCAACAAACATATTTAAGTCCCTACAATGTCTTAGGCACTATGCCAGGCAATGAGTAACTCAGTGGTGAATAAAACAAATATAATATCTGATCTCACAAAGCTTACGGTGGTGGGAGAGGTAGTAAATAAGCATTAAGAAACAAATATACATAAATACATATACATATTAAAGTGTATTATAAATACTATGAAAAATAGGGTTCTTTGATAGACTATTAAGGAGACCCCTTTACACTGCGTGGGGAGGGACTGTCTCTCTGAAGAAGTGTCACTTAAGCTGCAGTTATGTGAAGTGTTGGGAGAAGAGAGAGTCAGGATGGAAGGAGGAAGATAGGAAAATCTGTGAGACAGATTAATGTTAAAGAAAAGTGAAGAAATCTTGTTTGACTGAAGCCACATGAGTAAGGGGTTATAAGCTCTTGGATAAGGTTTCAGACAAGCAAGCAAGGGCCATATCCATGAAGTCCTGGTAAGCATGTTAAGGTTCTTAGATTTTATTTAAGTATAACGGGAAACTATTCTGTTTCAGGCAGAGGAATGGAGCCTTCTGACTCCCAGAAATGGCTCTGGTTCACAGTACCAAGCCTTCTTGAATAATACAAGAATGTTAACTCCAAGAGGTCGGGGATTTTTATATGTACTGCTCACTTCTCTATCCATGCCTAAAATAGCCAGAACTTGGTAAACATTCATTGAATAAACAAGTGTACATCTACAGATAATAAGCCTTCTTCATGATTGCAGATTTAGGTCATATTCAAACTTTCAATGGCTCTGCTCTCCTTTAAAAAGCATCTAACTATGGTTTCAACACCATAGACATTTCTTACTGCTTCACAGCAAGGAAAAGCTTTGCTCTCTAGCACATACCCCACAAACTTGAAGGCTTTTAAAACAGAAGTTTCAATACAATAATAAATAATAAATTATTTGGTGTTTTGATCAAAAAAGTCTTGTTGAGAGAAGAAGAATTAGGTTTCATATAGACCACATAATAAGAATTAGGAAACCTACAAGTGAGAAAAAAAATGCAAACTGTGAAAGGGTGGCAAAAGAGTGTTGGTGAAACAGTTGGAATTTAATGGTTCATGTAAGAGTTCAGGCGTGGATCTCCAGGCATCACTGGACCCAGATGCTCAAGCACTGACATTAGGATTCTCCCATCCATGCTCCTACTCCCTTTACAGGCTTTGTTCTCAAGCAAGCTCTTCCCAAATGGTCACAAAAACAGCTACTAGTAGCTCCAGATATACAGACTACCAGTATAGCAACCCTAACAGAAAGAGAATGCCTCTTTCCCAGAGCTCTTCAGGCTCTGATAGGACTGACTTGGCTTACATATCCACTCCTGAACTAATCACTGTGGCCAAAGGGATGTACTACTCTTTGTGGCCACACCTAGTGGTTTACCCACCACTCCAGAAGGGAGCAGTCAACCTCACCCGAAACCCAAGTACAGACAGGAGTCATTCTCCAAAGAAAAACCAAGATGGTAACATCAGAAAGAGTGTAAGTGAATGTTAGGTGGCCAGACAAAAAGCAAACTACAGAGTGCTAAGAATCATTTCTATGTGCAAAGAATATTAAAGATGGAGAATGATTAATAAACATTTTTTACAAAGGAACACATATTATATGAATAATATAACAAGTAACAGACTCTATGTATATCAACATTCTGCTTTCCTCAAGGTTTGGCTGAATGAAATTTCAGGTGAACATTCCAATCAATGCATGCACATGAAAAAAAACAACAGCTTTTAACTTACAAGTATTTACTCTGACATGTGCCAGGAAGGCAGGAAGCATTTAGAATAATTTTATGCATTTCTAAGGAATTTTTAACTTAATATTTTTAGCTTAGTATTTTTAAATTAAGCTTAACATTGCCACAATGTAGAAAGCGAAATTTAGCACTTATTCCAAAATAGTATATACTGCTCTGCATAGTATTATGAATGACTTGTGCTTTGGGCCACTTATTTACTTAATCAAAAATGTATTCAGTTTTGAGCACATTTATGTCATCAAAAACTCTGAAATTCTTAAGTATAAATATACCTAACCAAATATAACAATGTTGAAAAGTATTAACCTCAATGAGACATTAGTGAAATAATAAAGTACACCTTGAAACACACAAACTCTACAATGAAAAGTTATTCTTGAAAAAGAATCTTTGAAAGAGAAACTGAAGAGGGAGAGAAAAAAAGAAGTGAGTACACCCAACAGATATGCAAAACCAGTAAGCTACAATCAGTATGGAAGAGTACAATAAAGGAGAGAGACTTAAAGATGGCAGCATGAGAGGTCAGACAGAAATCTCCTCCCAAACCCACATATAATATGAAAATGTAGCAAATATATCTAATCCTGAAAGAGCAACAGGAAACAAGGCTGCAGCAGACTGCCTAAACTTGGGGAAAGCAGCAGACCTCAAGGAAAAGGGTAAAGTACCAAAGCTGTGATCCAGAGGAACCCAAGCCCTGCCCCAACCACAGCTCACTGAAGGGAGGAAGAGAAATGGAGCAGGGAGGGGGTGGCGGCCTATGACTGCTGAAGACCCAGCCCTGGAGCTCTGCTATGGGAGCATGAGCCTACATTACATGCTGCTCTGGAGATTAGTGGGGTTGGAAAGCTAAGACAGACAGAATACTTGGAGAGAATGAGATTCCAGCTGCTTGTGGAAAACACGTATCCACAGTCGGCTGCTCTGGGACAAAATAAAGGTGGGCAGTCAGAGAGATTTCCTAACAGCAAAAGAGCTACTAAAGGGGCAAGGATTGCACAGAGCTTGCTGCTCAGGAGAAGGACAGGTGGACAAAATTGTTAGGATGCACTCTACCCAGCAGGTTGGGAACTTCCGGGGGCTTCAGGCACTCTATCCCCCTGAATGGGTACACACCTCTGAGGCCCCCCACCGTGATAACGCAGCCTGCTGCGCCTTCCTCCCAGCCGGCACTCTTGCAAAATGGTAGCTCGCGCCATTGCGTGAGGCCAGCTAGAGTGTGGCCCCACCTACGGCAGCTCCAAGTGTAAAGCATCAAAAAGAGATCATATTCTAGGTCACAAAAAGAGCCTCAGTAAATTCAAAAAGATTGAAATTCTACCAACCAGCTTCTCAGACCACAAAGATATGAAACTAGAAACAAATTATTCAAACAAAACAAAAAAGCCCACAAACACATGGAGGCTTAACAACATGCTCCTAAATAATCAATGGATCAACGACCAAATAAAAACAGAGATCAAGCAATATATGGAGACAAATGACAACAATAATTTAACACCACAAAATCTGTGGGACACAGCAAAGGCTGTGCTAAGAGGAAAGTATACTGCAATACAGGCTTACCTCAAGAAAGAATAATCCCATATGAACAGCCTAAACTCACAATTAATGGAACTAGAAAAAGAAGAACAAATGAGGCCCCATGTCAGTAGAAGGAGGGACATAATAAAGATCACAGCAGAAATTTTTAAAATGGAGAAGAATAAAACAATAAAAAAAATCAGTGAAAGCAGGAGCTGGTTCTTCAAGAAAAATAACAAAATAGATAAACCCCTAGACAGACTTATCAAGATAAAAGAGTCTTTTTTTCATAAACAGTATCAGAAATGAGAAAGGAAAAATCACTATGGACACCACAGAAATACAAAGAATTATTAGAGAATACTATGAAAAATTATATGCTAACAAATTGGATAATCTAGAAGAAATGGACAACTTCCTAGAAATATACAACCTTTCAAGACTGACCCAGGAAGAAACAGAAAATATGAACAGAGCAATTATCAGCAATGAAATTGAATTGGTAATCAAAAACCTACCTAAACCCAGATGGCTTCACCACTGAATTTTATCAAACATTTAGTGAAGACCTAATACCCATCCTCCTTAAAGTTTTCCAAAACGTAGATGAGGAGGGAATACTTCCAAACTCATTCTATGACCGGCATCACTCTAATACCAAAACCAGACAAAGACACCACAAATAAAGAAAAATACAGACCAATATCCCTGAAGAACATAGATGCAAAAATACTCAACAAAATATTAGCAAACCAAATTCAAAAATACATCAAAAAGATCATCCATCTTGAGAAGAAGAGTGATTTATTCCAGGGATGCAAGGTTGGTACAATATTTGAAAATCCATCAACATGATACACCATATATCAACAAAAAGAAAGACAAAAACCACATGATCATCTCCATAGATGCTGAAAAAGCATTCAACAAAATTCAACATTCATTCATGATAAAAACTCTCAACAAAATGGGTATAGAGGGCAAGTATCTCAACATAATACAGAGCATATATAACAAACCCAACATCATACTTAACAGAGAGAAGCTGAAAGCTTTTCCTTTAAGATTGGAAACAAGACAAGGATGCCCACTCTCCCCATTTTTATTCAACATAGTTGTGGAGGTCTTAGCCACGGCAATCAGACAACACAAAGAAAAAAAAGTCATCCAGATCGGTAGGGAAGAAGTTAAATTCTCACTATTTGCAGATGACATGATATTGTATATAAAAACCCTAAAGAATCCACCCCATAACTACTGGAACTAATAACTGAATTCATCAAAGTTGCAAGATACAAAATCAATATACAGAAATCTGTTGCATTCCTATATACTAATGATGAACTAGAAGAATGAGAAGTCAGGAAAACGATTCCATTCACAATTGCATCAAAAAGAATAAAATACCTAGGAATAAACCTAATGAAGGAAGTGAAAGACCTTTACCATGAAAACTACAAGACAATCATGAGAGAAACTAAAGAAGATACCAATAAATGGGAATACATCCCATGCTCATAGATACGAAGAATTATTGTCAAAATGGCCATCCTGCCTAAAGCAATCTACAGATTCAATGTAATCCGTATCATAATACCAATGGCATTCTTCAATGAACTGAAGCAAATAGTTCTAAAATTCATATGGATTCACAAAAGACCCAGAATAGCCAAAGCAATCCTGAGAAGGAAGAATAAAGCTGGTGGGATTATACTCCCCAACTTCAAGCTCTACTACAAAGCCACAGTAATTAAGACAATTTGGTATTGGCACAAGAATAGACCCACAGACCAATGAATGGAACAGACAAGAGAGCCCTGATATAAACCTAAGCATATATGGTCAATTAATATATACTAATGGAGCCATGGATATACATGGGGAAATGACAGCCTCTTCAACAACTGGTGTTGGCAACTGTTGTTGAACAGCTACATGTAAGGGAATGAAACTGAATTATTTTCTAACCCCATACACACAAGTAAACTCAAAATGCATCAAAGACCTAAATGAAGGTCATGAAACCATAAAACTCTTAGAAGAAAACATAGGTAAAAATCTTTTGAATATAAACATGAGCAACTTTTTCCAGAACACATCTCCTCAGGCAAGGGAAACAAAAGCAAAAATGAACAAATGGGACTACATCAAACTAAAAACCTTCTGTACAGCAAAGGACACCATCAGTAGAACAAAAAGGCATCCTACAATATGGGAGAATATATTTGTAAATGATGTATCCAACAAGGGGTTAACATCCAAAATATATAAAGAACTCACATGCCTCAACACCCAAAAGCAAATAACCCTATTAAAAAATGGGTGGAGGATATGAACAGACAATTCTCCAAAGAAATTCAGATGGCCAACAGGCACCTGAAAAAATGCTCCACATCACTAATTATCAGGGAAGGGCAAATTAAAACCACAATGAGATATCACCTCACACCAGTTAGGATGGCCAACATCAAAAAGAATAGGAACAACAACAAATGCTGGCAAGGATGCAGAGAAAGGGGAACCCTCCTACACTACTGGTAGGAATCTAAATTAGTCAACCATTGTGGAAAGCAATATGGAGGCTCCTCATAAAACTAAAAATAGAAATGCCATTCGACCCAAGAATTACACTCCTAGGAATTTACCCAAAGGAAACAAGATCTCAGATTCAAAAAGACATATGCTCCCCTATGTTTATTGCAGCACTATTTACAATAGCCCAGATATGAAAGCAATCTAAGTGTCCATCAGTAGATGAATGGATAAAGAAGATGTGGTACATATACACAATGGAATAATATTCAGCCATGAGAAGAATACAAATCCTACCATTTGCAACAACACAGATGGAGTTAGAGGGTATTATTCTCAGTGAAATAATGAAGTGGAGAAAGACAAGTACCAAATGATTTCCCTCATTTGTGGAGTAAAATAACAAAGCAAAACTGAAGGAACAAAACAGCAGTAGACTCACAGACTCCAAGAAGGGACTACGAGTTACCAAAGAGGAGGGGTGGGGGAGTGAGAAAGGGATTCAGGGGTATTATGTTGGTACACATGGTGTGTGTGGTGGTCGCAGGGAAGAACGTGTAACACGGAGAGGACAAGTAGTGACTCTGTGGCATCTTACTACACTGATGGACAGTGACTTCAATGGGGTATGGGGGGAGCTGATAATATTGGCGAATGTAGTAACCACAATGTTTTTCATGCGAAACCTTCATAAGAGTGTATATCAATGGTACCTTAATAAAAATAAAAACAAAGTAAAAAAATGTACAACAAAGGAAATGTATTACAGCTCTGAGTCTTACAAGGCAAATACTAAGGAAAAGAATTAAGCACACTGAGAAAACCAATAACCTCCTATTAACAACTACTAAGATTTAGAACAACATATATTATAACATACATGATATTATAGCATGTAAATAAAGCTAGAAACAAAATAAACTCAATTTTTAGTTTCCATGAGAGCAGAGAGTTAAGACTACATAATCATTAGTCTTCTTCATTGCTCTGTATCTAAAGCCTTGAGAACCTGGCACCTAGTAGATGTTCAGTAAGTTTTGTTCAGTTGAAGAATGGCATACATAATCACTCTCACTAGTTATTTCCCTTATTTAAAGTGAACAATTTGGTGGATCACTTGGTAATCTCAAAGAGAAACTAGTTAATTCAATACAGCATTTATGTAAATGTGAATTACAAACAAATATATCCAAGAAGATTGTGCCAGTTATATGTTGCAGTATGTAAGTTTTCAGGCCTAAAAAAGAAACAAAAATCCTACCCATTCTACATATTTTGTAGACTTGCACTGCCTCAACCTAGGTTCTACCTGCACTGTTCGGAGAATACCAAGTTTTTAGTTGGGTTCCCCCAAAGGCAAATCCTGAGACAAGGATTGAGTGCCCGTGGCTTATTTGGAACAATGACCCTGACAGGTAAATAGGAAGGTGATACAGAAAGGGAAAGGCAGCAAATTCAGGGTGCATTCTTAAGCCAACTACTCCAAGTGGACACCACGGGGAAGCTCTAGAATTATTCCAGCAAAGAGGTGAAGAGCCTGGTATTTATACTTCTACACCATAGGTCACTGGGTTAAGGACCATCACCTGAGGGACATTAAGCATGTGGACAAAATGGGTTTTAGCAACAAAAGTGAGCACTCAACAAATACATAATTGCTGACCCTTGGAAGTCAAGCTGGCAGGCATGGAAATAGTAAGAGAACCTGAGGGGATGGAAGTGGGACACTCACAGTGTCTGCTACACCAGGCAAGTAACCGCAGTTGGTAGGTAAACAGAAGATGCCAAGAGTAAAAAGAAAGAATAGGAAAATAAAATATAACTGCAACTTCGTCTTAGCACCAGGCTAAACAGCCTTTAAGGGCACTAGAGTATAGTGGCTACTTCAGTCCGCACTCAGTAACTATCACTGTTGCTTGATGAAGGAGTGAATAAATGATTTATAACTGTGCTACCCAGGAAAAGATACAGCAAAACACTACACATGGTCATAGCAGCACTTGCCCAGAGCTCTGAATTTTAATTTACTTTTTAAAGTTCACTTTTGACAACCTAGTAAAGAGGGGATAGTTTTAATGCAGGGCTTGTTCTTCGGTAAGAGACAGTCATACTGTTTTAGTCATAAAGTTTCAAGAATAAAAATAATAGAGTAAACCTTAACAATTTCCCTTAATATAAACACAATTATATAGTCAATTAAAAATCTAAATTAAAATAGCATCTTGAAAGAAGTGCAGTCATTTAACTTCTTGTTCTCTACATATCCTAAACTTTATACATTCTTTCTCCAGATCTAATGGCATTTAAAGGCTCAATGTTTAATACAGACTTCACAGCTTATTACAGTCCTGCAGCTAAATTTTGTTGCATTCAGAAACCATTTGTATGACAATTCAATATACTTCAGTTGGAGGTAAATTATCAGTTCTGATGAAAACTTTTTGTAAATTAAGCTACAGATACAGGAAATAATGTATTGTTTTCCAAGGAGGATCAATCTGAAGTTTATTAAAGTTGATAATGAGTCCTTTAGAAAGAGGTAGGAAACCAATTATGAGCAGGAAAGATAAGGTAAGCAATATCATATGAAACTGAAACCAAAGATGACTCCATTTTTGTTAGTTTAATAAACATCATAGGTCAATTCAATTATGCTGTTGTTTTTCTTTTAATGAAGGTGGCTTATATTGATTAATAAACTTTTGAATTGCCTGACTGTATGAGTAGATGGAAAACCTACTCTCATTTAGATTGATCAAGAACTGCTTACTTTGATTTCAGAATGAAATTTTTCCCCTTAAGCTGTGAATTTCACCCAGTTTGGACCTGGATAATGACATACTAACTTTAAGTAATTGCCATTTATCAAGAAAACCACAATTATTTACTAGAAAAGTTCAAGAAATTTAAAGATTTAAAACACTAACATAAACTGAATGATAATATTTGCTAGTTTTTATCCTTCCAAAATTACCAATTTCTACTTAATGCTGTGTAGTATAACAAATTACATTTGATGCTCTCATTACAGTATGACCACATTCCTAAACATCCCTGAGGATTCATTCCTAAAGATTACTTGACCTTATACTCTTTAAAATGTTTTACTATGCTTAAATTTCAACTTAAATTTTCTTCTTCCTGAAACCAAAGAATCTCACTCACCACCCCCAAGTTTTAAGCATATTTGGCCTTAAATAAGTAGTAAATCATCAGATAAGAAAAGAAAGAGAATACTACTAGGAAAATCATAGTGATGCAATCCTAAAGTATAATTATCTCATCAAATAAATGAATTGCAAAGGCCTCATATTTTTCCAGCAAAGGCCTGTATTCAGAAAACATTCTTCATGCAAATAAGGTTACAATTAATCATTTGTCTTAAGGGACCCCAGTATGCACAAAGTCAATTTGATCATCTAATAGCTCGACAGAAGCCTAGAACTGGATTGTCTAGTAACCAAAACTAGTTAGTAGAACCTAGCTCAATAGCTCAAAAGAAGCCTAGAACTAGTAATCTAGCTCTAAGCTTTCAGGCAAATAGCTTTTGACAGTTTTACTCTAGGGCCCATTAAAATGAGACCTCTTCCTCTGGTTACCAAGCTAATTGTCTTTTCAAACAGTACTCGGTATTGATAAAATGATTTTTAGGACACTAGTTAGTTCACCATGATTGAACTATCTTTATGCCACCCCTTTCAAGTCTCCTTTTGTTAATCTACTCTAATTGTCCCCTGCTTAACTAGCCTCCCTTTCTCCAGTCCTTCACTCAGCGAGACTAGTATACAGTATTGGCTTTAAAGTTCATATGGTCACTGGTGGTTTTGGCAAGCAGGAATCAAAAGCCTAATCATCCCGAGTGAACCAATAAAACTGAAGCACCAAATTTACAAACCCAAAGATTACAGCCAAGATCATGGTGTCCTCACCAAGGTGAATTGTGCCATGGACCCTACTAGAAACAATATTCAACTTTAGTCAAAAGAAATGTATTACAAATCAGAATAGAATCACTAACATCAAATACTTTTTTTTAAACAATAGGAAAATATGCCAAGATGAAAATGTTATCAATAATTTTTAGTTCTTAAAAAATAATTATTAAAATTATTTGTTAAAATACATGCTGTTGCCTCTTTGTGATCTTAAGGGTTCTCAGCTCCCAACTGGGCTGTGAAACAGAAACTAAGGCTGCCTCAGTCACATCTTAGACCTACTGAATCAGAATCTCCAGAAGTAATACCAACTGAACTGTAGGTTACAGCTAACTTCTGTTGTCATATCATGTCATTATTTGCTTTTTTATGTAGTATTTCATTCATATTAACATTTTTGAACACCATATAGTTTCTAGGCACTGCACCATATATTTTCACATACCATTTTGTATACATAAGATTTAAAGATGAATTGACATTTTAATATTTAACACTATGACTCATATTGCTATTAACAATACAAAATATTTTCATATTGATAGGAATATAGCATAACTCACACAGCAAACTCACTTAGATCAATAGTGACGGCATGGTTAGTCAGCAAATATTAAAATTTTATCGGATTATTTCTTAATGAAGCTAAAGTTACCAGCATGGGTTTAATGATGCACACTAAAATTGTCTTCTGCACTTCAGGTGGTTATTTTCTACCTGAAATAGTTGTCTTAACTCCACTTTCTGAATGTCTTTAAAGACTTCTAATATTTCTTCAAATATCTGAAGTATTAAGAAATAGTCTTAACTCCACTTCCTGAATGTCTAATACTTCTAATATTTCTTCAAATACCTAAGCACTGAGATTTCCCAAACTTATCAAATGTGATGGAACACGTGAATACTGAAGATCAAACTAAACACCATTTGGGGATGATTTTCCATTTAGACTATTTCCCTTAACTTTCTGAAGGCCTGTGGGCATAATTGAAAGATACTGTTACTTTTCCTGTACCATGTATTAAAAGTTTAAGTGTGTTACATAATTGAATTGATTAACAATTTTTAGAAGATTAATTAGCATCCCACCAGGAATTTAACAGAACTTTTCATTAATACCTTAATCTTGACAGTACCAATTTCCCTCTCAGAACACTTTGAATTCCCAGAGAAGGCTTCTAAATATGGAGCTTCTATTTACTTAATGGCACTTTGCTCCACTGAGAGTAGCTCTGTGGGGTGCTGGGGTTTCAAGGAAGATGTGAAATGGGCTGCTTAGGAATGAGAATGCAAAGTAAGCCCTCTCAGCCTTGCAGGTTTCAAGCACTATATATCTCTACCCTGATTGCAACTTCAGCAGATGGAGTGATTTGTTTGTTGAACTAATGAACAGTAGATGGCATCCATTTTAGTGGAAAGTTTTAATTTGTGATTCCTGGAGGCTGTATGAAATGAAACACCCTTATTCGTTCCAGTAAATGAAGCCAACTGTTCCTGGAATTTCCTCTAAGACCATCTAAGAACACTGATTTGACATATTATTTTGTGAAATAAAACATTTAATGAATGCACTTTTGTAGTGAAGAGCACTATTTCTATGAAGATTATTTTTATTTCTGAAACATATTCTTATCTGATTAAGTTTCTGCTTTTAAAAACATGCTGAGGTGTTTAAGCATCATAATGTTTAAACTTGTCTCAGTTCAGAAAATAAAAATCTATTCTGATTTTACATTTATTTTAGTTAAAACATCAGTTATTTCTGAAAACATCATAAATGCCACAATAATACCTTATTATTAAATTTCAATAAATAATTCAAACATATTAGCATTTGGAAACAAGAGGAACTAAAGTTTACCCTTGCAAAATCTATAAGTAATATTCTAAAAATTAGTAATTTTAAGATTTTAAGGTTGGAGAGAGATTTCAACTGACCACGAGAGCCTTCTCCACCTGTGGTCCCACCTCACAGTTGCTCCTTTATATGAAGAGACAGTCATGGGCATGTATTTCTACCCTCTGAGTAGTTACAGGCTAAGGGGTACAGTGATAACTGTGATGTAACTCACAATGACCCCAATGTTAAATCCTTCCATCTATAGTCTGAGACAGTGAGACATGAAGGCTTCCATGAGGAAACTCCTCAGCAAGAGAATCCCCTCACAACTAATAATGGAGAATGCACTTATCAATAAGATTGTACTTGAAAATCCAGTCCCAGTGTTCTCCCTTCCAAAAAGCCACCTTTGTTCGTTCCAGCCACTAAATTCCTCTTCTTAGATAATTTGTAACATTTTGATGAGATGTACTATTGAAATTATCAATTTGCACAAATTATTGCTCCTTTTGTTAGGTAAAAAATGAACAAACTGACCAGGAGAACAAAGCATTTTTAAAACTCTCAAATACTTAAGAAAGCTCCATGATAAATACTTGGTATGCCACTTGTATATCAATTTAGCTATTTATTAAATCTTCCCTCAATGATATTATAGGAAATATTTGGCTAACCCATTCCTTATACCTGGAATAAATTAAACAACATTTACTTAGAAATGCAGATACTTAATGTTTTAGAAAACTATTAAGTGTCTACTACATTTCAGGTGTCCTAAACCTGAGTAGACAGTGAACACAAAGCTTATGATCTCTGTCCCAGTGCAACTAACACCCAATGGGCAGGAGTATGGAGGGGGTAGGAGGACAAAAAATAAACAAGACAACAAATCAGTAGATAATGTCAGATAGGTAAATGGCTAGAAATAAAAGAACTGAGTAACAGAAAGTGAGGAGATAGGGAGCTGAAGTAGGGCTAACATCACTACCTCTGGGACAGTAACTGAGCTAAGACCTAAGTGATAAAATAGAGACCTCTGTGGGAAATTTGGGAAATTGCAAATCCAAGCTGGTAACGCCATATCTATAGATCACTAGTACATTGGAATAGAAATGTAACACATACAAAAACAGGCCTCCTAACATTTGTGAATATAAATGAAAGCCCACATACTTTATGTCTAAATATTTGTCAGTTCTAAAGCAAGATAACAAACTGGTAAAGGAAATATATTCCACCCTTCTACCTTGACAATATTACCTTCACCAGAAAGTGGTGGTATGAGATAAGCTAGCCTTTAGCTCCTGACCTATCCCTTTCTCCTATTCTGGACTCAATTCTGTACTGCAAGCAACCTTACACACCCACCAGTGGACACCCCTCATGTTTAACTTCTTGGAAGCAGTCAACACTGAAACACCTTTTCACCTTGATTTCCACATCATAACTTTTAGTTGTCCACAAATTTCTTTGGCAGTCCCTCAGCCTCCACCCATGGCTGAAACATTTTATTCTTTAAGGCTCAGTTTTAAGTCCTAATCTTTCTCACTTTACATATCTTCCCTAGGTAATCTCATTCATTTCCATGACTTAATTATCACCAACAGGCCAGTTACCTGTTTTCTCTAGTTCCATCTTTTTCCTAAGACAAAGTACCTACTTGATGACTACACTTGGAAGTTTCTCAGGTACCTCTAGCTCAACATCTAAAACTTATTTATTCTTTTCCCCTCCAACCTTGTTCCAGTTCTCTCTGCTTCCGTAAATAGCACCCCTCCTATCCAAGTTGTACAAGTGAGAAATCAAAGAATCAGCCTTTATATTGCCCTTTACCTCCTTCCCCCATATTCAGTCCATCACTAATCCCAATTCCATTTCCTAAATCTCTCTCAAATCTACCCAGGAATTTATAACCTCTATAGCCACTATGTTGCTCAAACCACTGTCTTTTTCTTACTTGACTACTGCAACAGTCTCCTTACTCAAGGCTTCTCAAACTTTTTCACACTATGGCTCATGTTGAAAATGATAACATTGTAAGATACACTGAGATTAAGGATTTGGAGGTACCTATTTAGGGCTTAATTGAAAAAAATTGCTTTTCTCAGACTACGTAATTTTGAAAAATAAATACAAGGTCTTAGAGACAATGTTAAACATTTAATTTGCATAAATATCACATATCTTTCAAACATTTAACACTTTTAATATGCTTTCATTCATAAATGTAACTTCTTAAGATTTTATTCTTGAAATGACTATCAATTTCTGATCAATACTTTAAGGATGATCTCTTCAAATTCTTGACAGTCATCATCAAAGAGAAACCTTGTTTATAGAGGAAATGGCAGGCCCGCTCTTACCAGGTACATTGTGGGCAACTGACATGAAATTGTGAGGCCCAATCTTCCATTCTTAACTCACAAAAGTTAAAGAAGTTAAAGGGAATGCAAAGTCAAAATTGAGGTGAACTAAGATGGGTTCAGCCTCCTTCCTCATTTCTCATGCTTCAAACTGTAGTATTTAGGATTCTTTGATTACAGGTGAAAAAATACATCTTGAATCAGCTTAAATGAAAAGTGGGAATTTGATAGCTCACAAAATCAAATCACAGAATGAGAGAGGTGGATTGGACCTTGGGTATGACTGGATCCAGAGCCATGAACACTCCTGGGACTTTATTATCAGGACCTAGAGAAAAGGCGCCACCCAGACCCAAAAAGGAAGTTGTCTGCAAGGAAATAAGACAAGAATTGACTAGACTAGTATCAGTATCAGAAGTCTCAATCAATGGATAAAACACTGAGACATAAGTATTGAACTAGAAGATGCTCAAACTCATGTAGGAAATTCACTTTGAAATGCATCAACAAAAAAAAAAGATTCATGTATATGTATGGGTGGATGGGTAGATGAATGGATACACGATAAAGCAAGGACAGTAGAATGTTAATAGCAGAATCTTGGTGGTAAGTATACAGGTGTTCACTTAAAAATTCTTTCACTCTTTTTCTATGTTTGCTATTTTTCATAACAAAATGTTGGGGGAGGGTGGAATTAAGCAGGAGAACAGCATCATGGCTGTAGTGATTAGTCCCTTGTCAGCAGGATTCTAGTCCTAAACTGAAAGTATAGAAAACACATCTTACACCCCAGAGAAAGGGAGGGCTGGCAAAAGCTATTCATTCATCCAGAACATAAAACAAACACTTCTTGAGTTGCCACTTGGTAGCATCTACCACATTAAGATCAAGGTGTTAAAGAGAAATCAGATATGACCTGCAGAGTAATAGTACAAGGTTAATAGGTGATCATCCTAGTATGGGAATTCAAGTAGAGAAATGACAGGCAAAAATGGTTATCCCATTGACTTAATCGGCTTCAATTTGGTTATTGCACTAATAAAGTCCTGGTTTTACATGGACAGCTGAGAAGATGACGGGATCCTTCATGAAGACAGAATATGCACACAGAAGAACTTATTTGTGGTGGGTGATAAACTTTGGAATTTGTTTTTGTAATCTTGAACTTTAAATATTTTGTTACACCTAAATAAAAATATCACATAGGTACAGAATGCAGGAAAAACTCGAGCATTGTTAGAGATTGGGAGTCCCCATCGTAAAAGTGTATAGGTAGTCAATATCCTGGGTAAGATCACCCGAGAGTGTACAGTGAGAAGGAATTTTTCTTTCATTCTTTAATCCATTCACCAAACTATCATTGAGTGTTACTAGAATTACGAATAAAAAATGACAGAATGTTTTCTACGAGTTAGTTACTTCTTGATTGCAAAATACAATGACCTCCTTGAAATCCCAAATGTGTTTAACTTATCTACAAGGCACTTCTTTGGTTGGCTACTCCTTAATTGGAAAGCTCTCCTCCAGTGAGTCAGATCACCATTCCCCTCACCTTCCTCCTTTTTGAATATTCTTTTTTCATCTCTGAGACTTAAAATTTGACATTCCAGGGTTTCATTCTTGGTCCTTAAACCTTCCTCTCTAACTCCAATTTTTCCAGTTAGGCTTTAGGTCAAACCAGCTAGGTAAAGTTTAATAGTTTTAAACTATCCATTGACAACAGTACACAGGCGATACTATCTGCTTTGGAGATTTATTGACCTAGGTTCTACTAGCTTGTTAGGATCTTAATTGTTTTGCTCTGTCTGAGCCTATTTTCTTATGTCCTGAAAACAGCAACAAAAATATTTAATTTTCAAGTCTATTAATATTAAATTGCAAGTTTAAGACTTTTAAATGTTTCACGTTCGATGTTGTACTATTAATACAATCCACCTTCAGATGAACACAACAAATGACGCCAAATTATAAATATCTACCTTACCTAATATTAACTTCTGTTCGTGAGCACTCAGACTACATAGTGTTATTCAGGTTACATGTCCTGGCTCGCTCTGTTTTATTTTCTTTAGAATGTCTCATAGCGTCAGGGACTGGCTCAAAGTAACAGTGGCAACTGCTTCTTTCCATATACGACGTTGAAGAAAACACATTTTTTTCAAGTCTTCTTGAACAGTTTAGCGTGGCTTAGGGCTGAAACTGAAAAGTAAGCTTCGGTCACAAAAACTCAGTCCAATACTATCCGTCTGACTGCAGGTCTCTCAGAGAAAAGGAAGCGGGACCACAACACAGTTCCCCAAGCGAAGTTAAACCCACAGCTTTTATCTTTCCCGCTGGTTCCAAAAGGCCCAACCACATGATAGTCCGTCATGCTCCGCGCCACTTCCGTTCGCGCATTTTAATTACGTCAGCGGGTCAGATCTCGCGCTATCATTAGGTTACTGAAGCTCTTTGACAAAGATCTCGCGAAACTTGTTCTACAGGTCCAAACTAGCCTCTCACTGTCCTGCACCCAACCCCCAATCTGTCCTTCCTTTTTCTGTCTCAGCAGCAGAATTCTCCCCTCGCCTCCCTTGAGCTCACAGCCCTCCTGTTTCCGATTTCAAGCCGGAACCGGAAGTCTAGTGGGCGGGGCCCGGCGGCGGAAAACGCAGCGGAGCCAGAGCCGGGACTCGGCTGTGGCCGCTGCTGTCGTCCCCGCCACGGATCGCCGTGGCTCCAGGCTGAAGGTCGGTCCGGAGGCGGGTGGGCGCAGGTCTCCCCCGGAGTGTCCGGGCGGCAGCCTCCCTGGGCCTCCCGGGCTCCGCGAGGGATCATGTCTACAGCCTCCGCCGCTTCCTCCTCCTCCTCGTCGTCTGCCGGTGAGATGATCGAAGCCCCCTCCCAAGTCCTCAACTTTGAAGAGATCGACTACAAGGAGATCGAGGTGGAAGAGGTGAGCGAGGCCTGCACAGAGGCGCGGGCCCTGGCCCGTCCGCGCCTCTGCCTACTAGCGACTCCTAAGGCGCCTTCCCCGCCCCTCTGATGCGCGGGGCCCTGCGGGGTGCACGCAGGAGTCCCCACACCCCAACAGAGACTGGGTGTAGAAGGGACTCTCCGCGTTCACGTGCTCCGGGGTAGCCCCCTTTTTAACTCACTTCGGCACCCTTGAGTTTGGATTTCATACTCCGGTGCCTGGATTTGGGTCTTCTCAAACGAGAGGATGAACTGGTGAGATAGTGTGGGCCACTAGTTACTTCTCTTATCTGTAAGTAGTAAGTTCATTAAAAACCGTTTTGGAGTTTGAATTCACCAAGACGTGGTGTTCTTAAGAGTCAGGAATTGTATTATGTTCTAGCACAGTGCCTGGCACATAGTGCGTGTTGAATAAATAGGTAAATTAATACATTAACATGTCTAATAAAGTGTTTCCCTGAGTTCAGTGTGGTTCTCAGATTTGCCAGTTCCATAGAGCAGTAATAATGTTAAATGTTTTGTCTTCAATTGGAATAATTTAAATAGATTTCACCGTTAGTAATCTAGACTGGTCTACAATGAAAAGATGTTTCAAGTAGCATATTCGGAAGAGATAACTAATGACAACCAGAATATAACACCAGACCAAGAATCGCTGTTAAAAAACCGAGTCCATTCTTTACTACACAATAATTTTAGAGCAAGGTAATATCCCTTTAATACATTACTACTTTTCAAATTTTCAGAGGAGTGAATTGGTTCAAAGGGCCTTAGATTTAGAAAAATAGAAACTGTGTATATATATTTTAAAAACACGCTTTAGAAAGTGTTAAAACTTGATCGAAAGTATCTATCAGTTACCATTTATCATTTTTAAGAAGTATTAAACACTTTGTATAACATATGCTGTAAAGAACCCTGTATGTCCTATATATAAACTCTCAAAGAGGTATCTCTACTTCAAAAATCCAAAATTGTTTTTAGGTAGTGGCAAGCTAAAAGTGAGAATTATCATTCAACAAATAATTTTTTTAGTATGCTTGTATTGGAATTATAATGGATTACTAAATCATATTTTTTGACTGCATGAACTAACCTAGAAATTACGCAGGACAGCCTCATTTTACAAGACAGTGTAAGTGGAAAGAGAAAGGCCTTTGGAGTTAGAACATTAAGTATATCAGCTGTGCTTCTTATTAGTTGTATGATTTGGAGCAAGTACTCTAACTCACCCCTTTAAGCTTTAGTTTCCTTAACTGTAAAATAGGGATAATAGTTTCTGTTTCATTTTATCTGTATAACAAATGCTAATAGGCAATAAATGCAAAACACCCAACACAGTGCCTGACACATATTACTGGAAAACTGAGTTCCAGAGAGTAACAGTGTCCTGTTTTAAGGTCACACAGCTAAAATAAGGACCTGTATTTTGAAAAGAGGGTGGAAGTGTGTGTGTGCTTGTTTTCTGTTGAGGCTGTGATAAATTCCTTTTTCAGAAGTAGATAGTTGATCCAGCTTTCATGGCTAGCATTCTTTCTTTTTTAAGAATAAAAATTCAGTGAGTCAGTATAAAAGAATTGCAGTTTTTAAATAAGCATTTACGTCTACTCTGGCAAACTGCTATGCTTGTAGACTACAAATTGTTATATAATAATAACTTGTATTTCATGGTCTACCAAATGCTTTCACAAACTTACATCATTTGAATCTTAAAACCATAGTTTTTATACACTGCTTTGTAAAGCATTTTATATTCTTGCTTCTTGGAAGAATGAAAATTACTAAGGGGACATTTATCATTTTGCTGCTCTTCCCCCAAAGCATATAATTTCTGATTAGGTTTTTATGTTTCCAAAGACCCTGCTTTCAGTTCAGCTAATGTTTCAACAGTTTTTCAGTATATTTAGGATATTCCTAAGGAGTAGATTTTTGTTTTTAGATGAAATTTTCTATATTAAACACTCATTTAATTTTTCTCAGTTTTTAATAGCTGCTTTATTTTCACTTTAAAGACTGAATTGGGATTTATGTGATGTTGAAATCATTACATAATTTCCATCATACTCATTATTTGCACATTAAAACAGTGTGATACAACCCAGAGTACACCATGGGCACTCAGCAACTACTTCTCATCTTAGATTCTGCTTTTGGGTTAAAATCATGAATAAGAGAACAGAGAAATATGACCAGAAATAGAGTATTTTACATTGCTTTCAATATTTTACATGGTACAAGTATATTGATTATAAATAAAACCATATTCTGTATTTCTCAAATAACAATGTAACTGAATCAGCATTATATAGATTCAGTTAGAAACTATTTTAAGAAAAATACTCCAGCCACAGGCCAAATATGCATTTAGTAGATGCATATTCTTAAGGCATTAGCTGATTTTAATCCTTACAATCCTAATATTTGTGACCTAGTAATATCAGTGTGGCACTTCCTGAATTCAATTCTGTTACCAAATTATGTAAGGTCTCAGACTTTGAAACCTACATGGGTTGGTTGGGTTTTGTTTTTTTGTTTTTTTAGTTTTGACCAACCAGGATGCAAGTGTAGAGAATGATAACAGTGAGGTATGTACATTGCGGACTAGATTTTAAGAAGTGGTAAAGACAGTGTGGTGTGGTGAAAAGTGTACTGGGCTTGGTACTTAGAAAATTTAGATGCTTTGCTGATTCCATTATATTTGATAACTGAGCAAGTCACCTCATTTTTCTGGGCCTTTGATTTCTCATGTAAAATGAGGGATGGAACAAGATCCTTTAAGATCCTCTCCTGTTCTAAAATGAAAACACATTTATTTCCAGTATTTTTACTGTTTCCACAGTAAGTTTTAGGAGCAGTGATTATGATCTCCCATGAAATGTAGTTGGTGACCAACTAGTCCTAGACAGGGTAAAAGATAGTCCCATTTTACAGGTATTAATAAGTAGTCATAGGGTTTGATTTTCCAGAAACCTCATGTCCAAGGAGGTGGTAGAGCTGGGGATTGACTTTGAGGTTTCTTATTCAGTAGTCAGGTGCTCTTTCCACTGGATTTACAGTGTTGCTTTAGTTGTTTCTGAAGTACTATTCCGAATGGGGAAACAGAATACTTTTTTCCGTTATAGTTGATCCTGATCATTTAATGAGCAATCTCCTCCATGCACAATATTGCCAAGGTATTGTAGAAGATGGATAGGAGACTCTTAGGATTCTCTCCTTAAAAATTTTGACCTGTTATGAGACTAGAATAACACAGAACAATTAATAAAAATATTTTCAGAACCACAGAACTAAAACTATGAATATACTGTAAATTAAGTACTTAAGCTATAATTTGAAAGTAGAGTTAATTACAGAAGGTTGCACTGAGTGAGTGGAAGAGTTTGGACTAGATTTTGAATAAAGTGGGCATCATAGGTTCTGAAAGGCACTAAGATAAATTGTCTTTGCAGTTGTTCCTCTGCCTAAAATGCTCTCCCTGCCGCCCCTTAGAACTTAACATGGTTGGCTCTTTCTCACCTTTCAAGTCCCGCCTCAGATTTTCCTTCTTAAAGAAGCTTTCCCTGAAAAACCTAGATCTTTGTCACCTTTATTATCCTTTATGACACTTACGAGTAACCAAAATTGTATATCACCCAGCAAAATGTAAGCTGTTGTTTAATACTCACTGAATGAGTAAATGAAGTTACACAGCATAATCATGAGATTTCATGCTCATCGGGTTAGCTTACATTACGTGTGATAAAAACCAGAGGTTAAGATAATTTGGTGATTTGGCTTAAGCAGCTTTTACACTAGAAATCTGATTCTCTTTCTAAATGCTGATTGCATTAACCTCCATTACATCTAGCAAATACTTCTGTTTAGCAGGGGTAAAAGATGTTGTAAAGCTGTAAAGGATCAGGTGCTGTGAATAAGCTGTGTATTGGTGGGCCTTTACTAAAATGTTAGAAAGACCCTATTTGGTATAGTTGCTTTTAAAAAGGAGACCATGTTGATCTCAAGTATAGCATATGAGCAAGGCACATAACAACCTCCACAGCATTTGTATGTTCAGAAGCTTCATTATAGAGACACACAAAGGTTTTGTTTTAAAGAGAAATATACAAAGAACTTTGGCAATAATGTGTATTTTGTAGTTTTAGGTTATAAGTATATGGGCAACTAATAATAGAGAAAAACCTAATTTACAGTGCCTTGAATAAACTGAGTCCATAGATTTCTTGATCAGCATTTAATTACGGATATCCAGAATTATTAATAAATTGTCCCATGTGAAACTTGGTGATCATTGGTTTCAGGAGAAATCTGGAATTGTTAGCACAGTGAATAGATAGCCACAGTAATTTTTATATTGTGCATGGTAGGTTAAAAGATGAAAGAGGCATATTATTTAAAAGAAGGGTCAGATGTCTTATGGGCAGGCTTTAAAAGATTGCATGAAAAATTCAAAAGAAAGATTGAGTAATCAAAGCTTTACTTTTGTGTTATCAAGTTTGTCTTGTCAGCAGATGGCAGGTCCACACTGCCACTGTTTATTAATAGATATTGAAGTTCTGAAATAGAGGCTCCAAGTTCTAACTAATAAATTTAAGATCTCTGCTTGTTCTGTCATGTTCCAAATTTCTAGCCAAAGCAATAGCATCCTCACTAGGGTCTGTTCGCAGAGTCCACTGAATAGGGCCAAACCAAAATGACAACATAGTCACTGAACTAAAAATAACATGAATTGGGGACAATTAAGAATTATTTCATGGTGAATCAAGAGCACAAGGGCATACTTCCTTTTCCATTTAATTTAAGTGGTTTAGTCTTTAATAACCTGATGTGGATGAAGAAGTGGAATAGTCTTCCATCCTAAAGAAATTCATTTTTAAAGGAGCTGCTTTCTTTGAACACACAACACATTCTGATTTTGGCTTTTACGCGTTTTAATACTAATTGCTTGGAATAACTCTACACAACATCTCATATTCTTCTGTTATATTTTTATTAGGAAATTAAATTTAAATCTGCTTTACTATCTGAAGCTAAAGTTGTGGACCCAAAAGCAAGAGGACTAAACTATAGAAGGAACGATGTGTATCATGTACATATGTGATGCATATATCGTTATCTAAGAACATTTTTGTTGAGAAAACCTTCACAAATTTAGAAGGAAATATTTCTAAATTAACTTCCCTTTTAAAACTAAAATCCTCTTTACATTCCTCCGTTCTATTTTTACAGATGAGGGATTGTTAAAAATATCTGAAATATTTATTTCTTGGTTCACCATTTTGGCTGGATGTGTGTGATCAGGGAGATACTTGTAATTTAGGTGTATGCCCCTTTTTTACACTGTTGGTGAAATCTTTGGGGAAAACTGTTATCCAGAACAATTATTAATGATAATGTGCCAAAGAAATTTATATTATTCAGATATGAATGTGACCCAAAAAGCATATTTGATTGTGAACTTGAATTAGAAATTTGGTAATAAGTAAAAAGTGACTTCCTTTCAGTGTTTTGTAGTTTGAATATTGGGTTTATCATTGTTTACCTCAGTTCCCAGCATGTCCCAATTTTCCATCTGTCCCATTCTTTTTTACTGATCTATCTTGTGTCAAGAAAAACATTGGGTTATTCCCAAGAATTCTCCTTTTCCTTTTTTTCCTGTCTAAGATGGCATCTCAGCGCTCTGAAAAACTTCCATAAATAGTATCAACAGCAGGAGAGGAGAGGGCTTTCTGGCCTATGTGATGGCTTCCACTGAAGTCTCTTGTCTCACTGTTCATTGTTTTTAATATAACCTAATACAGTCTTTTTCAAATATCAAAAGTACTTGAAAGCCTTGTTGAAAGGCAGATTGCTGGGCCTTACCCTCAGACTCAGTGATTCTGGGTTGGGACCTGAGAATTTACGTTTCTCACGAATTTCCAGATGCTGCTGATGTTTCTGATTCAGAGACTACACTTTGAGAGCCATTTGCTTACTGCTTTTTCTGCCTTTATATCTGCTTTCTTCTTGAAACCACTTCCTTTGGCTTCTTGTGACACTCTCCTGGTTTGCCCGCCACCTTACCATTTGTTCTTCCTAATTTTTGCTGGTTCTTTCTCTGTGTTCTAAATATTGAAGTTCTTCAAAACTCAGTTCTAGGATCCCAGTATTTACATACTATTTTTTTGGTGATCTCATCCAATTGATTGACTAGATATACCAACTAAGTGCAGAACTGACTCTCCCAAGTTTTTATCTCCCAACTTCTCCCTGACTCATGTTTCTACTTTCTTTTTTGATGCCTCAACTCAGATATCTAATAGGCATCTTAATCTTACTTTGTACGACTAGAACAGAACTCCTTGTTACTTATTTTAAAAACCTGCTTGCTCGCTCTTTTATTTCATTAGACTGTTACCTAATCCAGATATTGTCCTTTATTCATCTCTTTTCCTCTCCAATTTTCCTGCCTTGCATGAAGACCATCAGCAAGCTCTTTGGACTCTTCCTCTGAAAAGATATCCTAGATCCGCCCATTTTTCGGCAGTCCCGACAGCCTTTCCAACTGTTGTCTCTTGCTTGGGCTGCTGTAATAGCTTCCTATTTCCTGTCACTATATACCCTGGCTTAGCTACAATCCACTCACAGAAGAGCTAGAATGATTTTTTTCACATGAAATCATATTTTATCTCTCCGCTTTAACATCCTCCAGTTACTTCCCATTGCGTTTAGACTGAAATCAAACCTCTTTTCCTGGTGCAGAGCGCCATTCAGGATCCAGACTGTTTGTCTGTCCAGCCTTATCTTGAATCACTCTTCCTTCTCTCACTATTCACCACCCACCCTGAACACTCTAAAGTATTTCTCCAGGTCATCAGTAAAATGTCACCTTTCTTCATGAGACCTTACAGGACTACCCTGTTTAAAATTGGAGGCAGTGCATATATGTATATGCACCTAACACACAGAATTTGTTACTTTACTTACCAAACTTAGAATTTTCTAAAATATTACTTTTTGTTTTGTATCTTCATCTTTATTTTTCTCCCGCCACCAGAATATAAGAGCAAAGGTTTTTGGTCTCGTTTGTTCACTTCTGGACCTTGAGTGCCTAACCATAGTGCCTAGCCTGTAGGTGGGATTCAAATATTGTTGAATGGGGAATGAGGACTTTTTCCCTGCAGGGTCTTTTTTTTTTTTAAGGTATTATTGATATACACTCTTACGAAGGTTTCACATGAAAAAACAATGTAGTTACTACATTTACCCATATTATCAAGTCCCCACTCATACCCCAATTCAGTGACTGTCCGTCAGTGTAGTAAGATGACACAGATTCACTGTTTGCCTTCTCTGTGCTACACTGTTTTCCCCGTGATTCCCCACACCATGTGTACTAAACATAACACCCCACAATCCCCTGCTCCCGTCCTTCCCACCCACCCTCCCACACCCCTCCCCTCTGGTAACCACCAGTTCCCTCCCAGAGTCTCTGAGTCTGCTACTATTCTGTTCCCTCAGTTTTGCTTTGTTATTATACTCCACAAATGAGGAAAATCACCTGGCACTTGTCTTTCTCTGCCTGGCTTATTCCACTGAATATAACATCCTCCAGCTCCATCCATGTTGTTGCAAATGGCAGGATTTGCTTCCTTCTTATGGCTGAATAGTATTCCATTGTGTATATGTACCACATCTTCTTTATCCATTCATCTACTGATGGACACTTAGGTTGCTTCCATATCTTGGCTATTGTAAACAGTGCTGCAATAAACATAGGGGTGCATATGTCTTTTTGAATCTGAGAAGTTGTATTCTTTGGGTAAATTCCAAGGAGTGGGATTCCCAGGTCAAACAGTATTTGTATTTTTAGTTTTTTGAGGAATCTCCATATTGCTTTCCACAGTGGTTAAACTAGCTTACATTCCCACCAACAGTGTAGGAGGGTTCCCCTTTCTCCGCATCCTCACCAGCATTTGTTGTTCTTAGTCTTTTGGAGGCTGGCCATCCTTACTGGTGTGAGGTGATATCTCATTGTGATTTTAATTTGCATTTCCCTGATGATTAGTGATGTGGAGCATCTTTTCATGTGTCTGTTGGCCATCTGAATTTCTTCTTTGGAGAATTGTCTCTTCATATCCTCTGCCCATTTTTTAATTGGGTTATTTGCTTTTTGGGTGTTGAGGCATGTAAATTCTTTATATATTTTGGATGCTAACCCCTTGTCAGATATGTCATTTGCCAATATATTCTCCCATACTGTAGGATGCCTTTTCGTTCTGTTAATGGTGTCCTTTGCCGTACAGAAACTTTTTAGTTCGATGTAATCCCATGTGTTCATTTTTGCTCTTGTTTCCCTTGCTTGGGGAGATGCATTCAGGAAGAAGTCACTCATGCTTATATTCAGATTTTTGCCTATGTTGTCTTCTAAGAGTTTTATGGTTTCATGACTTACTTTCAGGTCCTTGATCCATTTTGAGTTTACTTTTGTGTATGGGGTTAAACAATAATCCAGTTTCATTCTCTTGCATGTAGCTGTCCAGTTTTGCCAACACCAGCTGTTAAAGAGGCTGTCATTTCCCTATTGTATGTCCATGGCTCCTTTATCATATATTAATTGACCATATATGGTTGGGTTTATATCAGGGCTCTCTAGTCTGTTCCATTGGTCTATGGGTCTGTTCTTGTGCCAGTACCAAATTGTCTTGAGTACTGTGGCTTTGTAGTAAAGCTTGAAGTTGGAGAACATAATCCCCCCAGGTTTATTCTTCCTTCTCAGGATTGCTTTGGCTATTCGGGGTCTTTTGTGGTTCCATATGAATTTTAGAATGATTTTCTCTAGTTCGTTGAAGAATGCTATTGGTATTTTGATAGGAATTGAATTGAATCTGAAGATTGCTTTAGGCAGGATGGCCATTTTGACAATATTAATTCTTCCTATCCATGAGCACGGGATGTTTCCATTTATTGGTATCTTCTTTAATTTCTCTCATGAGTGTCTTGTAGTTTTCAAAGTCCCCACAGGGTCTTTACATGAGTTGTTTCTTGTTTGGTTGGTTCCTTATCTCATTCTTTTATCAAGTTAGTAACCTCCTCAGGTGGTCTTCCAGCCTAAACTATCCAGCCTGAAGTTTCCACCAGTCTCTGTCATATCATCCTATTTTTTTGTTTCCTACATGGTATTTTTTTACAATCTCTTTTCTTACTCATCTCTTTGTTGACTGTCTTTTCTCCTCCCTCTCCCCCTTGATTGAAAGTACATTCTACTGTACATCAGGACCTTTGTCTTACTTACATCTACATCTCTGGTATCCCAAGTGGTAGCTGGATTTGTTTAGACATTCAAGAAATACATTGGTTTCAGGAGTAAACAAATGAAGTTCATTGTTCTCTTAGTATCAGCCTCACTTTGCCCCTTGAAAGCAAAGGACCTTACTCCCTGCTTGCTGACTAGGCCTTCCCCTTTGCTTTCCTCTGAAACTCAGCTGAGCTCTGCCTTTAGCTCCCTGTAGTTGAGCTGCCTACCATCCCATAGTCTCTTACATGGTTCCATCTCTGCTCCACAACAGCTTCCTTTCTGCAGTCAGAAGTCTCTAATTTTCAGTTACCTGCTTTTCTCTTGGCAAGTTTTCTGTATCATTTCTATGTCCTGTTGGGGCTGAGAGAACCTGAGTAGGGACTCCCTCCATCTGCCTCTCTTGCCACTCCTCATCAATTGTAACTTCCCATGTTGGCAAAGTGTGTTCTTTGAGGCTGCCTACTCCTGGGGATCTCAGTGAGAAGTGAGGCAGAGGGAGTAGGTCCGTTCTGCCCTTGAATTCCTTTGCTAATCCAGAAGGGGAAGGATGGTTCTGTAGCCACCTTTGGCTCTCTTCAGCTGGGAAGTATGGAAAAAATTGTTGAAGTACTATTGTTTGTACTGTTTTTTCTCTATCTCACTTTCATCCCTTGAAGGCAAGGGTGAATTCTTATTTTTCTTTTCACCCCTAATATCTCTGGACAGTCCCATATTCCTGACCTCCAGGGATGGGAGAAGGGATAGAGGTTGAATAAGCCATCAATGGCCAGTAATTTAATCAGCCATGATTGTGTAATGAAGCCTCCGTAAAAACCCAAAAGGACAGGGTGCAAAGAGCTTCCAGGTTGATGAACGCATAGATTGGGAGAGTGTGGTGCACAGGAAGGGCATGAAATCTCAGAACTTTTTCCACATACCTTGCCCTATGCATCTTTTCCATCTTGCTATTCCTGAGTTACATCCTTTTACAGTAAACTGGTAATCTAGTCAGCAAAATCTCTGAATTCTGTGAGCTGCCTTAGCAAGTTAATCGAACCTAAGGGAGGCATCCATGGGAGCCTCCAAACTGCAGCCTGTTAGTCAGAAACACAGGTGATAAGCTGGGTTTGTGACTGGCATCTGTAGTTGGGGGCAGGGTGATCTCCTGGAACTGAGTCCTTAACCTGTGAGATCTGATGCTGTCTCCAGGTAGGTAGTGTGAGAATTGAACTGAATTGTGGGATACCCAACTGGTATCCAAGAATTGCTTGGTGTAAAGAGGGCTTTACACATTGGATTTGGTGCTCAGAATCATTAGATAAACAGAAATTTAATTGTTTAACCATCAACTCTGTGCTTCTAACCTCACTCCTTTGAATTCATAGGAATTGTTTTTTCTGTGTTGTATTTCAGTTTATGTATACAACCTTGGACATCTTGTACTTTCTACATAGTCACTTTTTAGATCAGTTTCACCATACATGTGAAATAATCTTATGGCGCTAACGTGAGTGAGGCTTCTTAAGGGTTTGAGCTCATAATTTACTTGACTATGCCTGTTTTCTATTTCAGAGTGATCCCAGAAATTGCTTTCTTAAGCAAAAGGGAGAAATTTTATCATGTCCTCATTGGCCACATTTTGTTCACACTAATTGAAGTTCACCTCAGTCAGCTGTCATCTCAGCACTAGGTGGCACTGTGCACCAGTTAGTCATACACACCTTACAGTTTTTGTAACAAGTGCACAAGCCTCAAATATGAGGCTTGGAATCCTTGCATAGGCATTCCTAAGAAAATGTAACAAGGGGAGACGTACTAAGTGCCAGTCACATGGGTGTACTTGTAAATACATGGTTGAAAAATTCATTAAATTGCTTCATAGTCATTATTTCATAGTAATACCAAAAGGTTGGCTGGTCTCTATCCAAACCTGCTTAGCCTAGTGTGACCTCAAAGCTGAGATTTGTTTTAGGACCCCTTTGCAATTCATCATGGTTAATTGTGAAAGAAGAGAGTAGTACAGCTTTTCAGATTCGTGTTCTTTTGCTTACTTTTTATAAATGTTTGAAATTTGCCATAATATGAAAACAACAAACATTTATAAAAGTTCTCATGCACTTACTGTTCTTTTGTGATGTTGAAGGAAATGCTGGGTTTTGACTTAGGAACCCTACAGATACTCACTGAGGAAAATGTAAGCATCTTCCTTTTATTGATGAGAAAACAGAAGTTCAAAGATGTTAACTTGGGCACAGCATGAATAGCTACTGGATACACAGAACCTGTGTTCAATCTCAAGCCTGTTGGGTTCCAGAACCTGGGAATGCTCTTCCTGTTATTCTCATGGTGCCAGGTTTAGCCAGTACCCATTTATGTTAAAAGTAATATGGGTGACAAGTGCAGTGACAGATGTTGACCTGTTTCTCCTAGGAGCGGTGTAGAGAAAACAAGAGCCTAAACAGTAGGACCCTGAGCATCCAGGGTGAGGAAGGGAAAAGGGAAAGTCACCAAAGGAAAGACTGACTACTAGAGATGTTGGTCTGCTTTTGCCTGGAGAAGCCCAGTTCCTTTAAGTCAGTGACATATAGAACTGAGCTGAATATACAGTGAATCAATCATTATGTACTCTAGGTCTCAAATGCTGGCTTCTCTCGATACTTAGTCTCCATGTGATCTTGGGCAACTTGTAACTGTGAGACTTAGTTTACCGGCCTTTAAAATGGAGGAGGATGAAATGTGTTAATGCATGAAAAAGCACATAGACTAGTACCTGATACATGGTAAACATTCAATTAATGTTAAATGCTTGGGTAGTTTTATACATTAAGCAACATGAGAAGTGTCCATACTGCTTTATCTAATTTGAGCTGTGGCGGGAGCCATACACCCCAGTTTACAACTACTATCCTGGTAGCTCACCTTTCATACTCTACAAAGAGGTCCAATGTAGACAATAAAGTTTTTGCTCACTGTAGCTGCAGCCAACTTTGTTACAGAAGAGTTTTGTGCCCAGAGATTTGTTCATGTAAGTTTGTCTAAAGTGAAGACTCTTCTTCCAAGGGAAGATAGAACTGCTTCTTTCTGATACATAATACAGATATATGTGTACACATTAGGACCCCTAACGTTTCGTGGTAGACTGCCTAGCATCAAACTGCACTTGGTATTTACTAGCTGTATAGCCTTTGGGCAAATTAGTTTACTTCTTTAAACCTAAGGGCTCCATCTGTTAAATGAGGGTGGCATTAGTACCTGTCACCTAGGGCTGTGTAAATGAGGTGATGTATATAAAGCACTTAGCTCAGTGTCTATTACACAGAAAGTACATCATAAATGACAACTGTATAGGGACGGTAGATTTTTTTCACTTAAGGAAAAAGCTGTGACACAAAGTACTTATTAAAATCCATTAAAATTGAAAGATAGAATTACACTTAAGTCCTTTACAATAATTAAAATCTAATGATTTTGTTCTAATGGGTATCAAAATAAGTAATAAGTATTCTTTTGTTGTTTTATATTATGGCAAATTTCAAACATTTATAAAAGAGAATGATGTGAGAGAGCAATGAACCCTTGAGGGTACCTATCAGTTACCTTCTATAATAATATAATACATGGCCAATCATTTTATTACTTTTTTTTTAAAACTTTCATGAGATATATTTTGTACATCATAAATTTCACCCATTTGAAGTGTACAATGATTTGTACAAATTTACTGAGTTATGTAACATCACCATAAATCAGTTTTCAAACATTTTCATTACCTTGGTAGGGTACTTCCGACCCAGATGCCATTCTCAGCCCTAGGCAACTGCTGATCTGCTTTCTGCCCTTATAGATTTGCCTTTTCTGGACATTGCCTATAAATGGAATGATACAATGTGTAAGTCGCTTGTGTCTAGCTTCTTTCACTTAGCATAGCGTTTTTGATGTTCATCCACATTGTAGCATGTTCAGTAGTTCATTTCTTTTTCTAGATGAGCAATTTTCCTTTGTATAGATGATACTTTTTTTGTCTATCCTTCACAGTGGCTAGTCTTCCACTCCCTACCCCTACTTGTTCTTTATTTCATAAATGATAACTAAAACATTGTTATATATTCCTGCTTTTTATTTTTACTTTTCCAAACCATCTTCTCTCCATCCTCTTATACATCTTACCTGTTTTAATTGGTTTTCTGTCTCCAAGAGTCTTTTTTGTTGTTTTTGTTTATGGTTTTACTTGACACTGAACTGGTATCTAGACCATAAACTTTCAAAGATACAGTGCATTTCATTATCTCCTCCCTTTAATGAAAATTCATACTTGCTTAGTGTCAAATCCAAATACTGAAGGTTTTTCTAAACTCTGCAGTAAGTCTTTCAGATTGTCTTCAGTTGGGCTGGAAACTGTTTCTAATCCTCATGATTTTTTTTAAACTCAGGTTGTTGGAAGAGGAGCCTTTGGAGTAGTTTGCAAAGCCAAGTGGAGAGCAAAAGATGTTGCTATAAAACAGATAGAAAGTGAATCTGAGAGGAAAGCTTTTATTGTAGAGGTAAGTAGAGAGAGAATCATTCCCGTTGTATAGTTGTTCTCTTCAGACACTCTCAATTTAATATTATGAAAAAAAATTGTTTTTCAGTCGTTTTTCTGTGTACTTGAATATCAGCAATTTGTCTGAACCAAAGGTAATGCCATAGGAACGCTTTTTCATTCACACTCTCTTAGTTCTGATTTAGAAACTAGGAGAAAAGTAACAACATAAATGAATTCATCCCTGTATTAAAATACAGTTTCATCCATGTAATTCAGATCTATTTCAAGGCATAAAATTTAAATTTTAATGTGGAAAAGAAATGGCATTTTCTCCCATTACCTAAAATTAAGAAAGGGAAGTTGTATGCATTCATTTTAGACTGAACATTTTTAGAAATTCGAATGAGATCATTTTAAGGGAAGATAATTTCAAATTTGATTTTACTCATTTAGCATGAAAATTTACAACTCTGTTGTCTTAGATTTGATGGAGATTTTGATAATCATGAGATTATTGTCAGATTTATTGTTTATTAATTTTGTGCTATGTTGTGTATTAGATTACAGTATTTCATCAAGTCAGTGATTGATCACTTTTTAACCTCATTGGCCAAAGGCTAAGTGGTCTTTACCTTATAAACCATCTGAATTTATATGTGATTTTATTTAATTATAATTTCAAAATATATTTCATGATACATTTAAATGTGTAACATGGAGAAATTAGAACTTAGTTGTGATATGATGAAGCAAATTTTTGTAATTAGTTAAATGAGTTGAGAAATGCTGATAGTTTGATGGAATCATGAAGAAAGATGATCTATAATAGTATATTCTAGAACTTGGGCCTCAGTCTTCCCTTTTTTATGATTTTTGTTCATGGTTTAGATAAGGTCACAGATCCTATACTGTTGTATTGGTAGTCTCACAAAACCAGGTAAAAGTATGTGTGTTACATGCTAGGGATCAGGAGTCAAAAGATCATAATAGCTTGGAGAAAAAAAATGTAATCAAAGTTATACATCTGTAATCTAAATTGTCAGCTGGTTCTCTACATATTCTTATTTTTTAAAGTTTTATCCCCCACACCCCCTGTCAAGTTTTCTGCTTCTCAGAAGCAACTACTTGAGCTCATCCTTTAGTTTTTTGTTTGGTATCCCCCAGTCCAGAGACTCTTTGTTATACCTTCTCTAATGAATCAGCCTCAAATCTTTGGAGTGATAAAGAGGCAGCCACTAAGCTGTTTGAAGTCAGGGAGGGAAGGGATCTTTGGGTCTAACTTTCAGCTAATATTGCCACTCTTTCATTAGCTTATTGTCATAGGAACCTGGTACTTACTACCACTCTCCAGCCTTTTAGAGCTTTTGTGAGGTAAATCTGGTTGCTTTATACTTATTCTCATTTCTTTTAGGTCTGCTCTTTCAGTATTGCTAGTCATTTGCTTTCCAACTTTCAAAAATATGTGGTGTTTTCTCATTTCACGTTCTCTTCATCCTTCTGCATATATGCTTTGAGAAAATACCTTTACTGTCTTAGTAGGATTTGGGGATGAGGCTGAAATAAATGCTTAAATAATCTTCTATTTAAAGCTCAGTGCTAAATCTAACAAGAGGAAAAATAACAAATGTATATATATACATATATATATATAAATGAATATAGTAAATAGTGACAATTTTTCTGTTAGGACCGAAAACCCACAAACATTGCCTATAGAAAAATACAGCATTCTAATAGCATATAGTAAAAAGGTTTACTTTAGTGGATTTATATGAGTCAGCAGTATAATGTAGGTAATAGAGAAGTAGAGGAAGGGAGGGAAAAAGGCAGAAAAGAGAAGAAGAAGAAAGAGCAAGGGGCAGTTTGAGGGGGATACATTAATAGGAGTTAGAGATGAAGAGCAAGAGATTTGCATACAGGCAAACCCCTCACTGACTTCATTGAATATGACTTTAATGTGAATCCTTGGATTGGAGAAAATTAAAACTGGAAGTAGGGAGACCAGCTAGGAGAAAGCAGTAGTAATTACCACAGCAACTCAGGTTAGAATTGCTAAGGCAGTGGTAGTGTGAATGGAGAGGAAAGAAATGACACAAGAGATGGGAGACTATAGGAAAGAGAGTGCAGGTGCAGATTTTAAATCTGGTGAAGTTCTAACCCTCCTGCACCACTTCCTGGCAATCAGGTAGTTAGCAGCTCACTTAACCCTCTCTGAGCCTTGACTTAAAGGTCCCTCCACTTTAAAATGGAATTGATAATACCTGCTTTGCAGAGTTGTGAGAATTATACAATATAAAATGCAACAAGGGCCCGGCATGGAGTTGGTAGGCTGTTTCCACGTTATCTGTGAAGGCAGTGATGATGGTGGTGATGGCATGGCTCCTTTTGGTTTGGATAACTCAGCTCAGTGCCATCTCTGGGATAATGTCCTAACATGTCCTGGCAAAGTTATTTCATCTTATTTGTAGTTTTCATAACTTGTTCATAACTCCTGTCATAACACTTAGCACATTACTTTAATGATTTTTTTTACAAGTTTCTCACCCAACTAAATTGAGAGGGCCCTAGGGCAAGGATTCTGTGTGCCATTCTGGGGGTGGGATGGGGAGGTACTTATGACGGTAGTGCCAGCTACATAGTAAATAGTATTGTTGAATGATTAAACTAATGTTTTGTACAACCCTAAGATTCTTATGATACTGTGAAATCAGTTCCTCAAATTTAGCACTTTTTAAAAGAAACCTTAATTTGTTACAGCTTCGGCAGTTATCCCGTGTGAACCATCCTAATATTGTAAAGCTTTACGGAGCCTGCTTGAATCCAGTAAGTTTGTCGTTTTTTCACTGTCACCTGTCTGTAACAAATGATATGGCAGATGTGTACAGGTGTGTAGTTTTTGAAGCTATTCTGATCTGTTATGTTATTTCTGGGGAAAAAATATACTTTATATGTTCGTTTCTAGTCTGTTAGTAACACAGTATATTGGGGGGGTTCTTAGGTGGTCTTACCCATAACCTCATCTTCTTAGGAGGCTTATCATATTATGTGACGGGATACTATACTCATTAGCACTGGAGAAAGTCCCCAAAGATCTCGTGATTGTGTCTGTATATACATCTCCACTCTTAGACAGTGGGATCCTACAAGACAAGGTCTTAGATCTTGGTAACTTTTTTTTTCTCTAATGCCATTCATATAGTAGGGACCAAAAGAATAATTTATAATTTATTTATAAAATCAGAGGTTGAATTAAATTATCTCTCAAGTCCTTTAAGATGCTGTAGCTCTGTGGTTAATATTCTGACCTACATTTCATTTAGGTGTGTCTTGTGATGGAATATGCTGAAGGGGGCTCTTTATATAATGGTGAGTATCATTAGAACTCTCTTTGCCTAGTAGAGTAAATAATTGAAAAGTTTTTAATATAACCTGTAACTTAATGTTCTTCATAATTTACCCTCAGAGGCCCTAGAGGAGATAATTAAGAATCTGCTTAAGATTAAAAGGGAAAGATGCTACAACATTAGTATGTGAAATTTAGAAGTCTAAGTATGTCAACTTTTTTAATCAGTGGTACTTTCCATAATGTTATAAAGCATTTAAGTAAAGTAAAATTTGCTTTTTAAATAGATTTTAAAATATCTTCATACTTTCTTTTTGTCTTCTCTTAGATTTGCACCTCCTCATTTTAGAACTCTAACCATACATCCATTCAATTTTTTTATTTTGCCTCTCAAAAAATAAACTAGTAAAAACTCATTTCACAGAACATTTTAATTATAAAAATGAAAGACTGTATCATTTAGTCACCTTTATAGAAGAGAACTTTTTCACAATAAGAAATACAAATGGTTTCTTTCAAACACCAACACCAGTACCTAAATGTGTTATCTCTTGTTGCACCATTTATATAAAATAGCTGCATTTATTTTTTAAAGTGATGTTAATTTATATAAACATTGATTTGTATTTACAGTCCATGTATTCATCATTTTAAGGGTTATCTGATACTCCATTGTTTTATTTGGTTGAACTATTTGTAGTCTTTAGCTATTGTAGAAAATGTAATTGGGAACATCTTGGTCCACATGATTTTGTTTCCTTCTGTACTATTTCTCTGTAGGTCTCCTATAGTAGTGTGCCATCACATTGCTTATCATTTATATTACTGTATGAAAGACTGTCCATCAATATGAAAAACTGTGATAATGTTTATGAATTTTACTTGAATGAAAAGCTGTTACATATTAGATACCTGTGTTGTAGCTGTTCATTTGAAATTAGATACTTCCATCATTTTACTTAGAAAAGAACTAAAAGTAGGGCTGCGAGGAGCATTGGAAGAGAAACAGCTAGTCATGTGTTCTGACGGTGCTTGCAGTCACCATGTGTCTTTTTTATATGCAATAAAGTTCTTTTTAGTTTGTACCTTTTTCTTGCAGTGCTGCATGGTGCTGAACCGCTGCCATACTACACAGCCGCCCACGCAATGAGCTGGTGTTTACAGTGTTCCCAAGGGGTGGCTTACCTTCACAGCATGCAGCCCAAAGCACTCATTCACAGGGACCTGAAACCACCGAAGTAAGTTGTAACATGGCATCTCCCTTGCCACCCTCTCTACCCACCCCCTCATTCAAGCTGATGGGTGCACGTGAGTTTCTCTTTTCTCTTCCCTTTTAGTTTGATCAGGTGTTTATTTTTAACTTCATTTTCATCCCTTAGTCATTTAAGCTTGCATTTTAGAATGTTGTCTTTGGTAGGACTTTTATTTCAGTAAACTTTTATTTTTAATAACGCTTTCCTTAGATTAGCATATTTCTGGAATCCATTAGCCTTATAAATCTTATTTTATGCCTTCATATGAATATTGTTTTATGTGTGCAGTTACACAGTTCCATGATTTGTGCAGAGACAAATCTGTCTTGTTCCACACTATATCCCTAACAACTAGCACAATGTCCACACGTGGTAGACCTTCTGTTACGAATTTATAGAACGGTTATTATTTGTCCTTTCAGAGGAAGGCAAAAGGGGATTTCTGGCATCTGGGTAGAAATTGAAATCCTTTTCCCATATTGAGGATTCTGGAATTTTAAAGAACTTTAAAATTCCCTAAATAAGTACTTGAAAAGGCTGCAACTTTGTTAGTTTTTTTTGTATCAGTTTTCAATTAAAGAAAACATACATGTGGTATTTATTGTCTCCTTTTCACCGTAAGTTCTGTCATCTTTATCCACCTGTTACAGAGTGAAACTGTCCCAGGTGCCTTTCTCCCCACCCCCTACCCTCCTTCTCCTGGCTATCACATCAGTCCTTAGATGAGAGGTTACTCGTAGGAAATCAATCTCAAGTATTCCGTTCTCTTGATACTGGTTTAAAGCATTAAAGCAACCCTTCTGGGTATAACTTGTCACTCTCACGTATAATCCAATATCCTTTACGTAGGTTCCAACTCTTGGAGTCACTGTTCTCACTGGTGTACCTTATTTCTACTCCCAGGCTTAAACTGATTTTTCTTTCCCCAGGTCCCTGGTCAAATAAATGCCTAAGCTCTAGATTCATGACACTTTTATTTTCCTAACTTAACTCCTAAGGCTGTTATCTTAGCTCCTTCTCTTGGCTAGTAAAGAAGAAACACTGAACTTTTGTTGCCTGGTTACAGAGACTGAGTCCTCATTTTCCTCTCTGTATTAACATAGAGTTGAATTATCAAAACAAATTCATGAAAATCATAGTGTTCATGCAGCAATAAATTAATGATCAAAGGGTACAGGCAAGCATCAGGTACAGACAAAATTTGGTTCTTTTCCTAGAGGAGCTAGAAACCATCAGCTGCAACTCCCTCTACTGTCTATTTTCTTCTGCATTAGGAGTGTTTTGGCTTTTGAATGACATTAAACAAATATATATGGAATATCTAATAAAACTCATTTCAGTTTTCTAACATCTTTTGTATTTCTTAATTACACGGCTTGAACAACTATGTCCATTCTCTGTCCACTCGTACTCCATAAATCCATAAATCGTTGGTTTATTTAATCAACCTATTTAGAACAGTTGGGTCCTACTGAAATCATTTGTAGATAGGGACTCTGCTTTTGCTAATTAATACCATTAACATATTTATAAGAGGTCTAGTCTAGGTCATTCATTCCTTTTGGGCATCCTATGGCTGGCCTCCCCCTGTAGTGTTGCAGATTGTCTTTGGGGCACCCAGTGGACAAATTGGGCTTTAGAATTAGAATTGATTTTTCAGAAGGTACTGGGAAAAAGAAAATTCTTTGGAATGGCTATGTTTTCATATACAGTTGTATGTATAAGTACATACACCCTAGGTTATTGTCACCTGAAAACCTGTGGATACTGTGGTCAGGAATAGTTCTCAGAATGGCACGTAAAGATGGCACCTGATGATTCGGTCAGGTGTTTTGTACAGTACCATATTGTGCTTGTGCCCCTTTTAAAATTTTTTGCAAGTTCATTTACATGTACATCAGAAATAAAATGTGTTTTTAGTCCTGTGTGAAAAGATAATTTAGGTTCATATTTCATTGAGCCTTGAATATCACTCTCAGGATTGGTGAACTATTAAAGACTTAAGAGTAAAGGAGTAGTACTTGTGAAAGTATTAATATGAAATTCATTCAGAAAAATTGTGTCTTGAATGTGCGAGGAGAAACAAGGAACCCGGTTACAGAGTCCTTACCTTGGGTAAAGAAAAGGGCAGTAAGAGCTTAACCAAGTGCACTGAGACAAGGGGAAATTTTTGTTACCGAGGTACATATAATGGTTAATTGTATTTAGCATTGTTTCCCCTTAAACTATTATAGAAGTAGTTATGGCATTATGGAGATGTTAGTGTAGTTTATCTGGCTTATGTTGGTCATGTTGGGCATTAAAAAACCTAAGCAAACTCTCCAGTTAGAGTTTTAGTACAAAATTAGATACAGAGAATTTACAAAATTTGTAATTATAATGGATCTCCATATATTGCTGTTGAGTAGGACTACAGTATGATGCAAATTGTATTATCCAACTTTATTTCTGTTTGTCATCAAAAGGAAAACCTAAGAGTATGCCTCTTGGTGGTTGTACTTGGGTAGCGTGGCACCGAGGACAGTCAGAATTCTTATGTTCTGGAAATCTTCCGTGGTCATTTTAACCATGATAGAGTTATACTCCTCCCATATATACATATTCTAAACATAAAAGTAATTTGAGGATTGAACATTTTCAGAAGTATATTTAAAATATGGATCATTTTTTCTTTCTGCTATATTGGTTTATTTTACTTTGTTTTCTTTAAGTTATATGTTATTTTTAAAAATAGCACAGGTTCATGATTTTAAAATTCAAATAGCATAGAAAAATATAAAATAAATCTTTCCTGGCTCTCATTTCCATTCCTTAAAAGTAACCACTGCTTTGTTCTGTTTTGTTTTTTTAAGCATATGTGGGTTATACTATACATAATGCTTTTTTCACATACACATACATCTTTTCATATCTATATATAGCTACCTCTATTTTTAAGGGATAAATAATATTCCTCATTACCTGTTAAGTAAAGTAAGTACTTAAAATAGAAACTATTCTTGGCCTTATGAGTAATCTTAGACTTGGAGACTAGATTTGTAGAGCTGATTTTGGAAGATGAATGCTGCTGAATCACTTGACATTTTGAGATTCTGTGAAGTTTTTAATGCTTAATTGATTCTCAAGCTTTCCCACCCCTCAGAACAAAGTCATGATATGATCCAACCTCAGTAGGTCTGAGAGTTGTGATAGTGCCCCAAAACCTTCCTAAGGAAAGTTGCATATGAATTTTGCGTTTTACTTCATGCATTCTGCAATTTGTTGTAAAGACGGTGTTAGGATGTTAAAAATACTTAAAACTGAGTAAAAGTGGTGGTCCGGGGAGGTGTGCTAGCTTTTACACGGGGCTCTTTAGGCCCCCTGCCACTTATCCCAGCATACACTGGCAAAGTTTCATAACCTAGTTTGAGAAGCACATGAAGTTTAAACCATGATACATATGTATTTACATTCTAATACCCTGTGTGTGTTCATAGGGGTTTTATAAAAATGTGGCTGTGATTTCTTATGCTCAACATGATAAAAATTTTGACACTCCATCAATATGACAAGCCAGATAAACTGAAAAAACAGCCGATAACACCCAGAGATGCTGCATATTAAAACAGACATCCTTTTACATGCATAGGCAATACTACAAGAAAAGAAGGGGAATCATCAGGGCAAAAGATAGAACTGAATAAATCTTGAGTAGGAAACAAGCATGTAAGCCAATCTCTACTTGTGAGCCTCTGCCAGGTTCAAGGATGCAGTATCCCAGGTTCAATGGCTCCTGTGTGGTTCTCTGGATACAGACTGGAGACAGTTCTTTATTCTGCACCAGGTGAGGTAGCAGAGCTGAGAGCTCTGTATAAACTCACTATCCTTGAAGGAACAACTTAAAAGATTTTTAAATTGGCTAATCACAAAAGAGATTACCTGAAAAGAACTGACAAATTGAAGTATACTTTCCAGACCAACAGGGGAAGCTAGAAAACTGGAATCACAACTTCACAAAGCTGAGGAAATAGTTACCTACCCAGAACTGTGTACCTGCCCTAGATTATTTTCCCTGGGGCAGGGCCGGGGGTGGGGGGTGTTGCAAATTAAAGACACCATGAAATAAGACCTGAGAGAATTCACTGTAAGTAGACTTTCATTGAAGGTGTTTGGGGAAGAAAGAAAAATGATTACATAAGGTAAGTATAAGATTCAAGAAGGAATGGTGAAATAAAACCAGTATACATACATTAACAACATGTTGGCTATATAAAACAGTAGCAATTTTTTGCTTGTAAGAGGAGGTGGTTGAAGGGGATTCAACATACAGGATTATTTCTGCTGGTTTGCAGAACAACCCACATGCCTAAAAGCCTTTTTGGTAATACAGGGAATGATTTACATTTTTAGATGTATAACTTCTTTTAAATAATAAGTCTAATAAAAATTACCTTTTACTTTCACGGTTCTTTTGACACTTTAAAAATGCCTTATGTATTTCATTTTTTTTAAAAGAGTAACAAGTGATACTGGAATATGAAAAACCTGAGTCTGAATATCAGTTTATTAAGGGAATCTTAATAGTTGGTTATGTTAGTTCTTTTAATACTAGCAACTTGTAGCCAATACAAGTCTTAGCACAATAGAAATTTATTTCTTGCATATGTGAAATCCAAAACAGGGTTCCTGTTTGGTAGATGACCTTCCATATGGTCATCCAAAGATCTAGTTAGGCTCTGCATCTTGTACTTACGCCATCTTCCAAGACTTTGAGGACCTCTGCATTATTCAGCCAGCAAATAAAGAAAGAATGGAGATCATGTTTGACAGGTTTTTTGAGCCAGAGGTAGAACTGACCTATGTCCCTTCTATGCATGTACTGGTGGCCCAATCTTAGCCATACCTACCTTCAAGAAAGTTTGGGGCATGTTTTGTATGCTCCAAAGGAAGAAGGGGATGGCTTGGGTGAGCAGCTGGCCAGTCCCAGCCATTTGCCTTTTAGTAACCCAACATCTCTAACCATAGGTAGAACCCCTCACTGCCCTTTACCACTTAAACATCCAAAGGGCTCTCCCGGGCATCACCCAGCTCACAGTCCAGGATCTCAGGATGATGTGCAGTCCTCCCCAGCTGGTCTGGATGTGACTCCTTTAGTCTGGAAACAAATTAAAAATACAAGTTATCTGTCACTTTACTCCTCTCCCTGCTCCCAACACACACAGTGGCAGAAGAGAGGATAATCAGTACAAGTATCCATTGGGAAAAGGGAAGAACGGAGGCACACAGCAGTTAATGGTCTGTCAGGAAGAATGCTTGCCTTGTCTGGTCCCTCTACCCTGGAGTTGTAAGAAGTTTCTCGATCAGATCCTGTTTCTGCCCTTGGGGAGGAACTCCCTTATCCATTGCTCATGACTCTCAGCACCACCCTTTGGGAAGCTCCCTCGTGTGTTCTCCATAGCCATGTCAGAAGTGGGTATTGGGGCATACACTCTCCTCAGAAGCTGCGTGACCACTGTAGCCTGCTCCCTGCTTAGGCAGATCTGACGTCCTGAGGATTGTTGGAAGACTCAAACACCAAAGGCTTTTTATTCCAGACTCTGTTTCTTTGGCAATTTGATTTCCTCAAAAGTAGGCTCTTGATCTCTGTGATTCTAGTCAGTTCCATTGGACGTGACTACTATCATAATTCTTTAATAGTTAAACCTTGAACCTGGTTTATTTGATTCCTGGCCTCAAGGCCTTTTCTCAACTGAATGGAGGCACCATGAGGCCATTAAGTTTACATGGGAAGGACTTGCTCATAATTTTTTCTTTGCTGCAGTGCTCAGTCTTAATGGGCCTGTGTCAGTCTTATTTCCTGCAATTTGGAGTCTAGAAACACTCAGCTTTTCCAATCCTTTAAGCCACAACTTATCACAGGAGACATTTTACCAAATGCTTTGCCATGTATTTGCATGGATTTCTATCTTCCCAGCCTCCAGAGTCCGTTTTCTTGTTGCCTACTACTAAGTTAACACCAGTTACATTAGATTTTTGTTAGAGCAGCACCCACTTTGGCAGCATTTTCTTATATTGGTTAGAGTGACACTGTGGTAATAGATAAGCCCTGAAATCTCATGGCTTAGCAAAGTACAAGTTTTTTTCACTTATAGAAAGTCCAAAGTGAATGTTCTGTCAAGTGGGCAGTTTTCTGTGTGGTAGTTGAGGACCAGACCCAACTCTGGTTCAGCCTCACTGGCACATGGGGAAAGGAAAAAGAGCATATATGTGGGAGATGTTTACAACCAGGCTTGGAAGTGAAGTACGTTGCTTCCATCCACATTGCACAGGCTAGAGTGGTCATATAGCCACATCTAACTGCTCAAGAGGATGGGAAATGTAAAATTTTGTGTGTACCCAGGAGGGAGATGAAGTAGGGTCAGTGAATAGCCAACCAGTCTTGCTACATTAGGCTAAATTAAAGACTCTCATTTTCCATTTACCATAGGTGAATAAAAACAAAGGCTTGCAGCCTCTGGACCATGATCCACTGTAGGAAATACTTAACAGTCTTACCATGTGTGTACATATTATACGTATAGAACTTAACAACTTTCATGAAATAATATTTAATCTTACTAGTTGTGATGTGCTGTCATATTTTCAGTTCTATTTTTTTAATACTGTTATTGTCTACTAAACTGATTTTGTGATCTAGGTTTCCAGATTATGATCTAGATTTTTATGATAAAAGATTTTATGACTAGGCCCTGCCTGCAGCTTGAAAGACCCTGGGATAAGTAGATTACAAGCAATTTATGAAGGTATTGATATCCATCCACTCCCATTTCAGGACACCATAATATTGACCTACCAGAAGTTTTTAAAACCCATGCTCTCTTTGGGCCCAGAGAGAAATAATAGGAAGGATTATGGACTAGAGATAGGAGACATCAAAATGGGGGTGTAGCTGTCTCCTTAAGAGGACCAGGTGAAGGTCAGTTACTTCTTGCTCATATTCCTCTGGACTATTAAGCTGTTGTAATAACTAGGTAACATTTCACAGAAGCTGAACCGTGACATTTTGTTTAAACCTTCCTATTTCCACAAATAACTTACTATAGAAGTAAGGGTCTTATAACCTTTGTTTTTTGTTGTTTGTTTTTTTCAAACAGCTTGCTACTGGTTGCAGGAGGGACAGTTTTAAAAATTTGTGATTTTGGTACAGCCTGTGACATTCAGACACACATGACCAATAACAAGGGAAGTGCTGCTTGGATGGCACCTGAAGTTTTCGAAGGTAAAATGACAAAAGTGTGATGTGACTGATAATCTGCCTTACTACTCCATGTAAATACAAAACATGTTTATGATTTTTCCCTATTTCCACAGTTTCATTTCTGCATAGCACATACTTAAAAGGTATATACCAAAAGTCTGGAGGTATTAAATAAATACAGCCTTAGATCTTAAGACTCATAGCAAGAATTGTTGTCTGGCACCTTCTATGCAAGTTCAAGCATATGTACAGTCAGTCCTCACTCTTAGATTCCATAATTGCAAAATTGCCTATTTGTAACCCTAAAATCATTGCTCACAGTACTTTCATAGATATTTGCAAGCATGCACAGAGCAGGGAAAAATTTTGAGTCACCCAACACGCATGTTCCCAGCTAAGACTGAATAAGACAGCACTCTTCTTGTTTCAGCTCTCATATTGTGTTATTCTGTGATCTGTTTAGTGCTTTGTTTTTTTCGTTTTTGGTGATTTCACTGTTTAAAATAGCCTCCCAGAGTAGTAGTAAAGTGCCTTCTAGTCCTAAGTGTAAGGAAGCTGTGATGTGTCTTACAAACAAAATGCTTGCTTATCTTTATTCAGGCAATTACAGTTACAGTGCTGTTGGCCGTGAGTTCAGTGTTCATAAATCAGTAATTGTGTGTGAAACAGAAACACATTAACAAGATTATGTATCCATCAGTTGACAAAATGCTGTGAAAGGCATGCGAGAACCTAACCCTGTGTTTCTCCAAGGAGCAAATGATTGAGCACTCAGTAATTCAGTGTTCACAGCAAGTATACAGAGCATAAATAGGAGAAACAATGAAATTCAGCTGTGCTTTTGTGTTGGTTCCCTAGCAATTAAAAATTGACAGTCTGCGGGTTAAATGAGCATGTCTTAGAAGGAATGCATGTAATTGGGCAGAAATATGACACTAAGAAAAGCAAAAGATAAACGTAGGTTTACTTTCTTTTACATCTCTATACCTCACTCAAGTTCTGAAAGAGTGATTGATAAATTTCATACTAAGTTTCTGCATAAAAACATCAGAATTTGGGGGGGTTTTTTAAGAGAAAAGTTGAACTGAAGATGTGTGATTTGTATGTTAGGAAGTATGAATGCCCCATAAAATTCAGATATATTGAGTAATCAGATTCTGATTATGATTTTTTTTCTTGTCTTTTTGATGAATTTAAAGGTTTCTCTTTGTTTTTAGCCAGCCAATAGAATAGGAGAAATTTACTATACATCTGGTCACTTGAGTAGAGCTATTTTGCCATAAAATACAATTTAAAAGTTAGTGGACAAGCAGGTGTTACACAGTACAAAATTAATAATGCATCCTGTTTTTGAGTTCATATACAGAATACATATAATTGACATTGCTTTAAAATCATTTACTTAATAAAACTTCCTGTGAGTTAAAATAATGCAATATTACTACAGTTAGAGTAACAAAGCTCTACTAGACTATGTTGGCCTCTTCATTTTTCTGAGATGAAGCACCTGTAGCCCCAATTAGATTGTGACGTCATTGTAATGCTTCCAGTCCGCTAGTGCACGTGTAGTACACATGCTGAGTACATATGTAGCGGTCACTTTAATAACTGTTCATTCTTACAGTGGTAATTGGGGGGGGTTCGTTGGTTTGGTGGGGTTGGGTTTGGTTTGGTTTTTTAGCTGTTCATTGTGCTGATTCACCTGCCAATTTAGTGATCCTATAAATTTCGCTGCATAATCTGCTCACTATAAATTTGTTAACATAATTTTCACTCCTTACAACTTTAAGTTTGCAAATTAAGAATTTTATCTCACCAAATATTCAGAAATTCTTAACACTAAGTTAGAATTTTCTTCTACTTTGATAGTAGAGTACATTCATCAAGAAAATGAAGGAAAAAAATTAAGATTAAAAAATTATGAAAAGGAATGTGCACATGTTTCATACTCAGCCCCAGAGGAGGTATAAATCTAAATAAATGAAAGATAAGTCCTGTGCCTCTTGATAAAAAGGTAGAAAATGACCAACTTTCTGAAGTGCTGTTTTTAGTGCCTTATCACTTAATTTATTTAAAAATCTATTTTTACTAAGACTTAAGGTACTTCAGAAAGAGTAATTTCTCAGCTCTTTAAGTGGCATCCTCTTATTTTGTACACAATGCTCTTTATAAAATTTAAGAAAGCAGTTGTTTCTGTAAGTCACATGGAAAAAAGTTTTAAAATTATACTACCTTTTCTTCTAGGTAGCAATTACAGTGAAAAATGTGATGTTTTCAGCTGGGGTATCATCCTTTGGGAAGTGATAACACGTCGGAAACCCTTTGATGAGATTGGTGGCCCTGCTTTCCGTATCATGTGGGCTGTTCATAATGGTTCGTGAAAAGGAATTTTTTCCTTAATGTATTTTTTTGAGAGACTTTGGGTTTAGGGGAATTTGATTCATACTGAGTTTTAATGGGATTTTAAAGTAAAGAGGCATTATTGCTATTTTCTAGTTTATACTTTTCTGCATTTTCCTATTTGGAAAATTGTTTTCCTCCAAACACAGTTTATCCCTGTCATTAAAATGTACAATTCCTGGTTGCCATAATACTTTCCTTCCATCAGACTCCCAGCACTCCCCACCAGCCCCCCAAATCAGTCAGGTAGTCTAAGAGCGATTCTGCCCTTTGTGCAGGGCTGAGGAGGCCTGCTGGCTGTGATGATTAGGGAAAGACCATCGGTAGACAGCCAGCGCACACTTCCTAGGTTGGCTTTCTCCAGGGGATAAAGACTCATCAGACTGGACTGTGTGAAGAAAAACTTAAATAAAATCTCTCACATGGTTAAGATAATTGTGGAACTGTAGCTTTTTTTCTTGAGGAAGCAAGGATCTCACTGAGGAGAGAAAGCAAAGAAAATAGTAAGAGTTGTTACTTCAGCTGTTCTTGAAGGCAAAACACAAAGTACTTCTTTACATACTCTTTGTCTTCTCTTCCATCCTTACAAGGTACCATTATTGCCTCACTTTACAGTTTCATAGATTAGGAAACAGAGACCTAGAGAAGTTAAGTAACTTGCCTGAGGTCACAAGATGAGTAATTGGTGTTGCTGGGATTTAAATCTTAATCTTTCTAACTCCAGTGCCTATATTTTTCGTTATATTGACTTATGGACTCCATGTCCTTGCATCTCTCCTATGCCTTTTATGTCTTTAATTATGGTGTTTCTAACCACTCATGATGTTAGAATATATCTGCTTCATTAATCAAGTTATTCACATTTGCTTTGGGAAAACAAACTCTTCATGAAGGAAATAGCGAAAGCTTCATAACTTTTAACATCACTCTGTTCTTTTATTTCTATCACTTGATTTTATATAATCATTCAGATTAATGGCATTTTGATATACCATTCCACAAGTGATATAAATATCTGCCTATTTAAGTCATTCATAGATTTTCAAACAGCACTGTCATCTGAGTGTTTTACCAGTTTTACATCATGTTTTGCCAATTTCCCTTTAATTTCATTGTACAGAATGCTAGCGCATTGACCAAGACTTGTTTTTTCTTGCAGTTGTCAGTAAAGAATTGAAATTGTCAGCGAAGTAAAGAATAGAACTAATTTGTTAGTTGATAAAATTATAAAGATTTCATTATATTTCAAGACTCCTCTAAGTTAGGGACCTTACTAATAACAGTTACTTGGTATTACTACATTCTTGGTAATTATGCAAAAGTTGGCAATTTTCAGCTTGTGAAATGTTTGATTCACAATAGCCAAAAGGTCTGCCTCCCACCAAAGAGTCATTTGGAGATCAGTGAGTTTAACACCATAATAGATGCCTTTTTAGATATGGAAGATGATTTTTCAAACACACTTGAAATTTTTGCAACGAATTTGAAAATACAGTTCAAGTAAAATTACTTCAAACTACCATTTTGTTTTTCTTAATAAAACACATTACACCATTATTATTTATTAAAAGAATGGTTATAACAAATGAAATATTAATTCTCAGTCTTACTGTTACACAATGCATATGAAAATCTTAATTTAACTTTTCAAGTCTTCTCTAAAAGCTTCTCCTTTATGAAAATGTAATTAAAAAAGTACTATTCAAAGGAAATCTTAAATTACAAGATCTATAAAATAAATACTGCTTTGGAAAATACATATAAAAAGCTTATACCATTGTTTGGGTAAATACATTCTTTCCCCAACCCCCTCTAATTTTCAATTGTAGGTACTCGACCACCACTGATCAAAAATTTACCTAAGCCCATTGAGAGCCTGATGACTCGTTGTTGGTCTAAAGATCCTTCTCAGCGCCCTTCAATGGAGGAAATTGTGAAAATAATGACTCACTTGATGCGGGTATAATCCTTCTTTTGAGGGGCTTTGGATTTAGGGGAATTTGATATGTACTGATTTCTAATGGGGTTTTAAAGTAAAGGCACATTATTGCTATTTTCTGCTTTATGCCTTTCTGTATTTTCTATGTTAGACGGGACATTCATTACTCATATATTCAGAGGAAACTTATTTTGGAAAAACAGTTTAGTTCTTTATAATGGAAAGATGGCTAGACTAGGTAGGTTTCTAGACTTGCTTTTTCCTCTTACTTAACTGAGTGGACAGATGTGTTTGTTTCTGGGTCTGTTGCCTCATTGGTAACATGAAAGAAACTGAATTAGATGATCTCTAAAGCCTTTACAGGACTTAAGTGTCTTATTCTAATACTTGCTAAACTAAATTTAAATTTTTCTTTAGTACAGATTTTCATCAAGCAGTCATCTGCAGGGCAAGAGAGAGGCAGCATTCCCAGACATATTTATTTAAGTGATTTTTTTACCTTTTGGTTTTTCATTACATATTTTCAGCTTTTCGTTTGCCATTAAAAAAGTTAAACTTCTAGGATTTATATAATTTTTTAGTTTTGGAGAACCTTTTTAAATGACTCAGAATTTCCTAGTCTATAAATCAAACACTTTTAGAATCATTTGAATAATTTTAGGCCTCTGGTTTTTGGTACACAAACAGAATCTATCAAGTGATCCCCTGACTTTAAAAAGTTCACGTACTTATAAATTGCCTGAATTTTAGAACAGTTTGCTCAGTAGAAGAATCTTCAATCTCTTTATATATGGACTATGTGATTTCCTAAGTGGCCAAAGATTTAATCGGTTTATTCTATTGAAAATAATTTGGGTAAACCAGCTTGAACTAATCTGACTAAAGCTTACCATCATTTGGATACCAGCTGAATACAGAATCCTAGGCCCTAAAGATATGTCATAAGAAAACTTAGTCTGTAGTCAGATACCTTAAAACACTGGAATGTATAAATTGTTCAGATTGTAATTGTGCTTATATGTGCTTTGTCTAATTTGAGAAGAAAACCTTTCTTTTTTTCCCTATGAATTCTAGTTTTTGTCCAGCAGATATTTCCAGTATTGAATCTCCATCTTATAACAGGATATCCCTAATCTATCCTTGTTATTTAAATTATTAGTTCTAACAATTATTCTATGGCATACCAATCTCAGTTGTGACACTAACAATCATTTCAACAATTTGGAAGTTTATATCACCTCTGAGAACATAAATACCTTCCATATAGTTAAGAAGGAATGATACTCTGGTATTTCATATGTTCCTTTAGAGAGAGATTTGCTGTTTTCTTCAAGACTATCGAAGCTCTGTAAATAGATACTTGGGTAGATACATGGCATTGATAACAGTTAAAATTCAGAAGAGTAACACATTATTACCATCTTTGTAAAATGAAAAATTTAGGACATGTACTGGATTCAGGTGTCTACAAATGCAGTATATGCTAGGGAAAATGAAGTAGTATCTTTGTTTGTTTTATCCAAATCCCATGACAAAGAAAGAATTCAGATGTACTACTATTAATTTTTGCAGGATTTAATTTGTATTAAAGAAATTTTAAGTTGTGATTTACATTTTTATATATAGTACTTTCCAGGAGCTGATGAGCCTTTACAGTACCCTTGTCAGTATTCAGATGAAGGACAGAGCAACTCTGCCACCAGTACAGGTAAATGGATAGATTGGAAGCGGAATAACCTAATTTTTTGGTGTCTCTATTCCCAATTATAATCAAGAAGCAATGGGTGATGTCCTCATTTACATTTCAATTTCATTTCATATGATTGATTGCCATTTGAGTTTCCAGGTGCTTCATTCTCTGTGAAGGTACCCAGATTGAAAAGTTGCTGAAAACCTGCTTCCAAGTCTTAGACTTCTTAAATAGTTAGATGTAAAAAGATTAGATGTCGTATTGCTATGAAAATGATTCTAGCAGTTTTTACACAAATACTGCTAGGGCAAATATTAGAAATTGTAAATATATACAACAGGATATTTCTTCACCATAAACACCCTATTTTTTTGGTTTGCATATTGGAGTCTACAGAGACTCTTACTTAAGCTGCATTTTAGTTCAGAGTTCCTCAGTTTTCTAAATATCAATTAGTGGTGAGATCCATAGTTTGTGGTCATCAAAAAAAATACTAGCAGTACTACTCTAGCTTAGGAAAATTGAATTTCTAAGATAGACGGCAGTTTAAACATTCATTATTAACTAAAACTAAAAGGTATATGTACACATATATTTATCCTGTGCTTAAATTTTTATTTTTACTGACATATTTTTCCTCGTCTATTTTCGCACCTCAGAAATAATTATATTTATTTTAAGCTGGTTTACTGTTTGGCTAGTTGTTTCCAAATTCCAGTTTTACTGAACATCTTCTGAGTTACTCTGAAGTCTAAAGTGAACTCTGAAATTCCATTATTTGCTTCTACCACTATATACCCAAACCCTCTCCCCATTTGTTTCCATATTGTGACCTTCAGTCCTTTTATCTTTCCACCTTTTCACTGACCCTCAGTCCTCTTAGGGCCTTCCTCCCTTCCTCTCTCCACTTAATTCCAGGCAGTTATTGTAATTCCTTTGGGAATAATCCTCAACTTTCTAGCCTTTGTCTCAAACTTGCGTGGCTAAACCACAAGCCTGGTTGAATCTGACATTTTGCTTACTCCTTGTGTGTACCAGGGCAGCTGAAACTGACTAGAGATGACCCCTATTTACCATCTTCAAATGCCCGTTTAGTGCTGTTTAGTTGTACTATATTTTAGTCCATCTCCCCTCTCCTAGATGACTTAATTCTGTACATTAGCCTCTCCTCAAACTCACCCCCTCTCCACGCCTCACCCTCAGCTGACCTTGTTTACTATTGCTCTGAGAAAATTGGAGTCATCACAAAATTGCTTCCACAAGCTCCCCAGTACATCTGCCCACCTACTTGTGTCTGTGTCTCTCTACTCTGCTTTCTGTTACTATGACTGAACTATCTATCCTCCTGGCCGAAGGCAAGCCTACTGTGCATTAGATCCCATCTGCTCTTCCCACAATTGTTCTCTATCTCTTCTGTGATCAGTGTTAGCCTATTGGGATCATTCCCAGAGCATATATAGTCTATATTTACATTCTCTAGCTTCTCTCTTGTGTTCGCTCCATTCAGGCTTTTATTATACCACTACTCCACAATTGCTCTTGTCAAGACCAACAGTTACTAATCTAAATGAGTGGTTTTCAGTTCTTACCTTTTTTTGACTCTCAGTAACATTTGACACAGTTCATTGCTCTCCATCCTACTGTACTTTCTTCAGCTGGTCTCCAGGGTGCAATACTAGTCTGGGTTTCAGCTTACAGCCTGGCCACTTGTTCTGATGGTTTCCTATGCTGGTTGTTCCTCATCTTTTCAACCTAAAAATGTCAGAGAGCTCAGTCATTTGGCCTCTTTACTTACCACTGACTCTCATTTCCTTAGTAATTTCATTCAGTATCATGGCTTTATGTATCTTCTATTTGCTGATGTTTTGCTCCATCCCATACCTGAACTTGACTTCCCACTCATATACATGTCCAACTAAGTGCTTGATATCTCACAGGATAGCTCAACTTTACCATTTTCCAAACTGAGCTCCTGATAGTCCCTTCATTAGCTTGGAAATTCTCATTTTTTTCTCCTCAAATATTACTAGTTTAAAAAAGAATTAAAGTTACGTATTATTAAATAAAGTATCTGTCTTATTTACAACCTCTAATCATAAATGTCAAATGTCTCTGCTTTCCTAGGCTCATTCATGGACATTGCTTCTACAAATACCAGTAATAAAAGTGATACTAATATGGAGCAAGTTCCTGCCACAAATGATACTATTAAGCGCTTAGAATCAAAATTGTTGAAAAATCAGGCAAAGCAACAGGTTTGTTGTTATTAAAAGTAAAATTGTATGGTAACCTTGCTAGTAGTCATGATATTATACTAACTGAAAGTAATTATTTACCGTCTACCATTATATAAATCCTGAATCTTCTTCCTGAAGCAGACAGGTAAGTGTAAGAGTAGAGACATATAATGAAATTTATTACCAGATTGTTTTCCCTTCTGATGATTGCTGCCTTTGCCAACTGTGCAACTCCCTCCCTATGATGTTCCCTAACTTTAATGGTTGATGGTTAAAAATGTAACCACCTTGGCTGTACTGTCCAGTTAACGTTGTTGTTCTAAATCTATCATTTCATGTTATTCAGATTTATTATAATTTCTGCTACTGGTTTAAAAATATTTTGAGGAGTGATTTTTATTATCTTGCCTAAGGCATTTAGGTTAACTAGTATTTGGAGCATTTAACTCCCGACACCAATGACTGCCCTTTCCAAAAAGCCAGTATCTGCAACTTGCTCTCCCTTACTCTTGTAAATACCTCTCCCTAAAAACTTGCCTTTTCTTACAGAACAGAACAGAATCCTTAAGAATCCTAGTTGGTATGTTTTCCTCCTAGGCTGCCCAAGATTTTTTTTAAAGTTCAGTAATTCAAATTGACCTATAATTTTAACAGAGTGAATCTGGACGTGTAAGCTTGGGAGCTTCCCGTGGGAGCAGCATAGAGAGCTTGCCCCCAACCTCCGAGGGCAAGAGATTGAGTGCTGACATGTCTGAAATAGAAGCCAGGATCGCTGCGAACACAGGTAAAAAGGAAATAAAAGCCCAAAGAGGAGTGAAAATGGTAGTTTTAGTTGTTTCAGTAGTCGGAATGTCAGGGCTTATTTGTATCTTAAACTTATTTAATGCAGAAAGCAGGCATATAGTACACTTTCAGCAATTATTTGTACACCGATCTCAAATTCCAAAGAAGGAAGGTACAATGTACCAAATTATTTGGATCATAAAATATACGTTCCTAATTGCAGATTTTATCAAATGTAAATTCTTTCAACTCAAATGTAAGCTGAAAATCTAAGTGAAAAATAGAAATTTTGCCAGTACCACAATCTTAGAGAATTTTTAGTTGATTCTACTAGAATTTTGTGCTGACCTCAAATAATTACAAGTATTTTGAAATGAAATTAGAAGAAAAATATACTCCGGACTCAGATATAATTTGGCCTTACTGTCTACTCCTCCTCCCTCCAGTGACAAAAATAGCTAAGTTGTGATTAATTCTTTTAATTGTAAAATAAAAAATCACAGTAATTTTATTCAGTCTTGAAAAAGCTAGCATTTAAATTCCATTTTGTCAGTTCTTAAAATAATGAATTATAGAAGGACTGGTCAGCACAAAAACAATTATGTTTTGTTTCCTGAGTGAACTTCTAACCTCCTTTTCTAACCAGATTTCATTTTAGTAATACTGATTTGTTTTCTTGCCAATTTCCCCAGGGGTGAAGGGTTGCTGATTATAAAAGTAAACATTTCTGTTGTGGAAAATGTGGAAATGTAAACAAACAAACCAATCTTCCATGATTGTTCCACTGAAAAATAAACACTTAACATTTTTGTGTATTTACCTCTAGTCTTTTACTATATATGTGTATACAAGTGTATTTCCATGTGTATTAGCATATATATTTTTTAACTTAGCTAACCTGGTTTGGTGGGGTTTTTTTAAAGGTCTTTTTTCTCATTCACTTAGTTTTTTTTCTAAATAGAATCTTCTCATTTTGTGTAGGGCTCTTTTCAGATGGAAATTGTCCAGAGGACCATCATACTGTACTTCCTTCAACTGATAATGATCACTGATTTTATCAGCATCAAAATCAGTTACCACAGAATATCAAAATAATAGTGTCTTTAACACACAGGCTCTGTGTTTCACACGTTAACAAATCTGGAAGTCGACTTTGTGATGATTAGGCAATTGGGCTTAACAAATCTGGAAGTCGACTTTGTGATGATTAGGCAATTGGGCTCGTGTCTCTCTCTGCCACAATCCCACAATTGTGTGGCTTCCATCCTAAAGGTTCCAAAATGTGTTCCAAAATGGCTGTTCTATTTCTAATCATCACACCCATAATCCTTTAAGCAAGAAGGAAGAATTAGGGGAAGGCATAAAGGGCATATGCTCAAGCTTTTTCAGCGAGCTTTCCCAGAGTTCCTCCTAACAACTTCCACATAGATGTCATTGGCCATAGTAATATGGTCAGATGGCAACACATGGCTCCAAGGGAAAGAAGGCTCGGTGATCTTTTATCTGGGAACATTGCTGTTGTAGTAAGGTTCTAAGAAAGAAGGGAAGCATAGAGATCAGCAGGGGACAACAGTCTCTGCCACACAGCTCGATCTTTAGAAACCCTCAGTTGAATGGAGGTTACCACTGACAAGCCCTCCTGGTCTCTGTGAATCACAAGTGTTTCTGTAGAGGGAGGGTGTCTCAGTGTAGTGTCAGATGAACAGTGGCACACAGGGACATACCCTCACACTTGGAAGAACCTTTTCACTTCAGGGATGTCATTCAAGTTAGACCTGCCAAATAGTGATCTTGCTACCCTAAAATAGGAAGTCATGTTACAGTAACAGTTTTATATTTTTCTAGTCTCAGTTTCCTAGTCAGGTACTGGTTTATAATTATTATTCACAGAAGTGATACTTCACTAGATTAAAGCTAACAAATTTAGTTACCCTGGTCCTTTTTCTGCCAAAATGTAAAACACATGCTACTGAACATCCATTGAATTTTACACACTTCAGAATTTTTATTGAGTTGTCTTTCTTTGAAAGGTTTGTATTTTCAGCCTTTCAACACTGTTCATGTAGCATGAATGTACCCTAAATTTTAGAAATTACAATGAATACTCAGTTTACTAGAAGTATGTATGAATATTACAAAAGCATAAACATTCAGACTGTGACTTAATAATTATCAATTAATCACTGAATTTTACTTTATAGAACACTTCAAGAAACACCTAACTTAAACATATATATTCCTGTGTTTATGTAATTAAGTTAAATATGGCAGCTTATTTCTTTTTAACTCCTCCCTTGCCTCCCACTTTCATCCTAGCCCCCCATTGCATATCAGTGGTGTCACTGAGGTAGATTGCTTATGTGAATATGTTTGAAATTTAGCTTCCTCATTACCTTGCAGCTTTGTTTGTCTCTGTCCCTTTTTTTTTTTAATGCTAAAGCCAGTACGTGAAACATCTTTATTGGTAGTTGTTTGCTCCTTAATCACGCTTTTTCTCAGCATGGATGAAGTTAGTTAGTTCTGCATGCCATTCTGCATGAAGTGTTATTAACATAACTGTTTCAAAATTACTCTGTTTTTGTAGTTAATCATTTCTGTGTTACTATTTGTGGTTGTTTGCATGTATACTGTGTATATGTGTTTTTGCAGCCTATTCCAAGCCTAAACGGGGCCACCGTAAAACTGCTTCATATGGCAACATTCTGGATGTCCCTGAGATCGTCACATCAGGTATCATTGACCACCTGAGTTGGTCTTCTAGCTGTGGAACCAAAATAATGATCCCTGGTACTTACAAAATGCTTCTTGCTCCAGTTTTCTTAGGACATGAAAATAGATACCTTGCATGCAGTAATAAAAGAGACAAATCGAAAATTGTACATTTGTCTACACTGAAGTGGTCTTGACAGGATACCTCAGATCTACAAAAATGAGGGCAAATAGAAAGCAAAGTAAACCTTTTCACAGAAGGGAGAATAGCAGCCCAGAATTCTACCAACTTCCTCTCATTTTTTTAAGTGAGCAACTGAAACCAGACTTTTTTTGCAGCCAGCAGAAAGAGGAAACAACTATTAAAAAATATTTGTTGTCCCTGGCTCCCTTCCTTCCATAGTTACTACTGCTGGGGCCCCCTCCAGGCTTTCTGTCCTAGCCTCTTTCTGTTGGTAGCAAGTGAAATGTGAAGTTAAGAAAATAGAGTTGCTAAATACCATTTTGCCTTAACCTAGAAAACAAACAAAGTAAAACCAAATGAGATTTGCTGTTTTGCATGGTATCTTGCTGAAGAATCATGGTTCCTTGTGATTGTTGTGTATTATCAAGAGAAACTTCTTGCAAATATTTTTATACCTAACTCACACATGGTACTTCAGTGTCTCAAATTGATAAATTGCTTTTATTTCTTATGGTTATCGTTTTGTAGATGAATCTAAGTCACCATTTTTGATAGAAGCTTAATGGCATATGTGACCATCAGTATTGCTTAGTACGTGTTATCAAAGTTATCATTTACTTATCCCTCTGCTTTAGGTTTTCCTCCATCCCTTCCCCCAACATTTTGATGAGGAAATGTACACTTTTTCCCTGATAACTTCATAAGTGTGATTTGAGTGAATTCTTTAGCATCCCGTACTTTGCTTGTCATTATGCTTTTAGCATAGTATATTGTGTTATAGTTGAATATCTAGTCGTTCTTTACTCCTCTAGTAAACTGAAAACCGAGAGTAGCAACCATATCTTTGTTACTTATTACTGATTGTATCAGCAGTATCTGGCTCAGTGCCTCACACATAGTGTTTATAGCAAATATGTGCCTGTTAAAGAAATGAACAAGCCATTATTGAGCTCCAGTGGCTAGGAACTAGGATATATGTAAACTAAAAATATGTATAAAATACAAATTATATCGTTCGTAGGAGCCATTTTATCTGTATAAAACCATTTTATGTTAAAGTAGTTGATTTTTATTCAGTTGATTTATCAAAATCGTTTATTTTACATCATTGTTACTGTTCAGAGAATAGAGTTAACCTATTTCTCACAGAGTAATCTTATTGAGTCATGGGCTTCTTTCAAAATTAACAAAGTACTTAAGATCATTTTTCCTCCATGGTGAAAATACTTTGTTCAAGCGAATAATATTCTGATTTAAAAATGACATTTAAACATATATACTGCTGAGCTGTGATTATCTTAAATGTTTGAGGGAATCAGGAAAATTTAGGCAAGTGGTGATATAATGTTAATCCAAGTCTCATGGGTAAGCATAAAGAACACACACCCACACACACCACGCAATAGGTGATATTGCCAATACCATATAAGGTAATAAGAGGAGAAGAGAAAATAAGTCTCAGTTCTCACCAGGGGGAATTTACCCCCCAGGGGATATTTGGCAATATCTAGACACATTTTTGATTGTCACAACTGGCAGGTGCTACTGGAATATACTAGGTAGAGGCCAAGGATCCTGTCAAACATCTTAACAATGTATTGGACAGCCACGGCTGAGAAACCATGGTAAGATGCCCTGTGTGGCCTATAAAGTAGTTTAAAATACATCTCTTAATTGACCATAACAGTTTGGCAACCAAGTTGTCAGATAAAACTATAGCTATATTATAGATGAAGAGCTTAGATCTGATGATTTTTGGTGGTTTTCGAGTTACACAGCCAGTATCCCAACCTGGATCTTCTGACTCCAGCAAATCACATCCATTTTCTCTTCTTTTTTATTTTTGAGTCAGAGAAGATAGAATAATTTTGCCTGCTCCTCCTTAGGACTTATATTAAAGAGAGTTCTTCAGCCACGAGACCGTTTTATGATATTGGATTCTTATGGAGTCAGGAGACCTGAATTCTGCTAGAGCAACAGCACTGTTCAAAATGGAAATAGTATTCAGTAATACATTTTATTAAATATTCTTACTGGTTTTTTTATCCCCAGTTATCCAAACATTAACCTCGTCAGTTTTATTTTAATAGAAGAATGCAAGCACTAGAATTGAAACAACTGGACGTAAAAGCCAAACAGTTTATTTGTAGGTTATATTTTTAAATTGAATATGAAAATAAAACCCATGTTTTGGGAATATCTCAGATGTTTTTTATGGCCAATTTACTTACTAATTAATATATTTATAAAAAGTATAAATATATTTATTTAATTTAAAATGATGCTTAGTCCCCCAAATTTCTTAGTACCGTCTAGAATTATTTTCTTAAAGTCAATTTTCCTCAAGTTCTGTGGTTACCAGATACTTCTTGATACATCCAAACTGGCCTTAATTAGCATTGGATCCCAGTTGTAAGCACTTTTAAAATACAGTCTGTTTGTATTTTAGTACAAAGTAGTTTCAGTAATACTTTCCTTGGACCATGTGCAATATACTGAGTTTAATGTATTCCTTGGAATGAACTGCCTCGTAATAAGAGCATTCCTTTAAGCATCACAAAATTTTTTATGTGTACTTATTGGCAGTGTACAAACTTATCTTTCTGAAGTGTTGCTCCTTGCATTTTCTAAAATCTTAGCAAGTTTTTAAATTTTTTAAATACACTTAATGCTACAGAATTGTTTAATACATCTTGATAATGACTAAAATGCCTAATACAGTCATAGGTAAGCAAATCCAAGTCTTGTTTTTTGCCTGCTCTTATGTATTATGCAGTCATTCAAATGAACAAGCACCCAGTGGATAACAACAGTATTCATCAGTTGGGTCTTGCAAAAATGGACCTTTAATACCTGAACTTTCTGTGGATCATACTCTACAATTCTTTGTATCTCTAATTCATTGATCCTAGCTCTGAAGAAGCTTTAGTAAACTGTGACATGGATACCCTTCCCTTCTACATCCCACTGCCCACAAAGAGTGGCCATAGATCATTCTGGCTTCTTATTACCACATAGTTAGAAGCAGATGACCAGTTGTATGACATTTTGTGAACTCTTCATTTGTGGAGAAGGTCCTGCCAAGTAAGAGACTGCTATTTAAGCAAAGCAAATGTAAGTGTAAATGTTTCTTGCTCAGGATCTAAACCATTTGACCTACAGTTTTCTAATCCTTTTGTTGACTGAACATTATAAGCTGATAAATTGGAATGGACTTTTAGGAAAGGCTGTTTCCTTTTCTGAATGTTTTCCCTTAAAACTTTTAAGATTTCAGAGCATAATCCTTTCTTCTTTTCAGCCAACATATTTTAATTGTGTTACTTTATTTGAAGGAAAGAGAATGGGTAGCAGATTATTTAAAGGGTTGCTTATTTCAAAACTTATTTCTAATTATTTTTTTTCCTCCAAGACTTTAATAAGAACGTGGATCTTGATTTGGTTCTTTTACCTGGATTCTGTTGAATTCTCCACATTTCATTTTTGTTACCATCCAAGCTTCCAAGCATCTGTTGCCCTCCCATCTTCATCTCAAATACTTGCATGAAATAGGGATTATGAATTGTGAGACCATATATAGTACATTCTGATGATAACATTTGATCCAGTGTTAGAATACCTTAATTTTACATTTCTTAAAAATCCAGATGTCAAAGATTAACAGGTAAAATGTCAAAAAGTTTTCAAACAAGCAACTACATTTTCCAGTTTAAAGAATGTAGAGTAAGACACGGAGAAGTTAAAGCTAAATCAAGTTTTGTTCATGGCTCTAGCATCAGTGATGAAGGAAGATGAGCAGTCCTGCTCTGGAGTTGTGTGAGCAGTTACAGCCCTTAAGGAATTAGCTGTGATTATAATGCATTTTGAAATCCACTTGAAAAAAAGTACTGGCAGGTATATATATATACATACCACCTGTAAAAGATTTAATGGAAACAGTCTTCTGCACTTCCTCCCTAATATGAAATTCCTTGTACATAGTTTATTCCAGATTGACTACTGTTACAGAATGAAATAAATTTCCAGTATGTGATTTGCAAAAGCAAATTTTTCCAAATACTGACATTGTGTGGCCATTGTGATTACAATGTATTATACATGTCTTTTAAAAACCAGCTAAATTGGAAAGTTTTGTAGAATTTAAAGTTTTTATTCGTGCTATTGTAATATTGTAATCAATAGTTCTGAATTTCTTTCTTAGTTCAGCCTAAACTATAATGCTTGATTTCATTTTGAACACTTGAAAATTCTCTCATCTATTCTATAGATAAGCATGGCCTTAATGTGCTTCGGAGAACCTGAACAGTGGTGCTTAGTGTAGTATGCCTTTGGGTTTTTCTGAGCCTGAAACAGTCAGGTGTAGTATTTTAGGGTGACAGAGGCCTTGACCAAACAGGGTTTTTTGTCTTACATACTGTTCTTCAAGGGTGTGATAAAGAAGACTGAATACACAAATGTTTTGAGTCGATCTTAATGAAATATATAAAATATTTTTGCCCAGGCCCCTGAAGGACCAGAATTTAGTTTATATGTATTGTGTCATATATTCTTAGAGCAGAGAATAAACTGTAGATGTCCTTAGGATTTCAGCTGCATTTAGATCTCTTAACTGAGAAAAATTTAATGAATATTCTCTTTTAATCTCAGTCAGAGATATTTAGCTCTATTTTATATTGGTGGTTTACCAAGAGTATGATAAAAAATATTTAAGTAGATTATGCAAAGACCCGAACATATTTAACAGAAAAATAACAGGTAGTCAGGTTTCTAATACTTAGTTGTTGTCCTCCTAAAGAAGTTTCTTCTGTCTTAGGTAATTAGCAAATAGATGGGGTGGGTGGGGTGGGCTTTGTGAAGTCCTGGACAGCTTAAAGGCTGAACTGCTATTCAGACCTGGGCACTGTTTTGCTTTCTCCATCACAAGAATAAAACCTTTTTAATACTGTATTTGATTGAAGAGCCAGTAGATATTGTTTGTAAACATTCCTTTAACTGTAAATACGTACATTATTAATGTAACCCCACTGTTTCCTCCCCACCCCTCAAAAATAGTGCAATGCCAATATGAAGAAACAGTGTGATAAAAACAATTGAGATTTTTTAGGTCTGACAAATTCCTACCTTGCACAGATAAGTGTCATTAGCAGCTATAAACCTTTAATTAGGGATGCTATGAGGCCTAGGGAGAGAGAGCTACACTGATGTGGCTCTGCCATATCTGCCATGTGTAGTCACTTCACCTGCAGTAAAATTCTATACTAATGGCTAATGTAAATAGGGAAGTTCATCTAACTCCACACTAAATATGTATGTAGTCTCTTTCTACCATATTGTAGTCTACCAAGATCACTTTTTAATCTAAAAAATCTCTAACCTAATAAAGCTGGTTTATTAGAAAAACTCATCAATAGTAACTGCTTTCCTTTGGTAGCAGGGGGAACAAAATGCACCCTAAAGGGCCTTTCTAAGGAATGAGCCAGAACTTGTTGAAATTATTAAAGGAGTATGAAATTTGTGGCAGTCTAAATGAGAAAATATATTTTTAAATCGATAACTCAGTTTGCCATGAAGCAGTAATTTAATACTGCAGTGTATAGTGCTATACAAATTTTTTTTAATCTTAACGTATTTTACACATGAGCAGCGTTCTACAATTTTAATATTCAAAACTTAAGAATCTAAAAATCTCCAACATTTTGGTTAAGAGATACATGCAGGAAAATGTAGTGTTGATTTTTACATAAAGAGAATCTTCAGGAAGTTTGGAAGGTTGAAAAATGAAAGTATTTAAGGTAAGGAAAACTACAAGCTTACTTAGAGCAATAAGAACAACCACTGGAGTGACTAGGCCCTAAGCCAGCTGTCTCTGCAAGGACTCTGTGTTCATACACCAGCTCAGGAAATCAGTTGTACTTAAAAGAGCAACTTTTTGAAAGATGGATTCTGTTTTTGTGACATTATTGTAAAAACAAGTGACTTGGTCTATAAGCTGCTATTCCAACCACCCCTCCTTCTTTGAGGGAGGGGGAGTAGGGTGGGCAAGGAATATGTGTATTATTTTTATTGCCCTTACTTAGAACTTACTATAAAAACTCATTTGTTCTCTATCTTAAGTTATGAAAGCTCCAGAATTCACTGCAGAATGAAATACTCTGTATGTCATTTGTGGGTTTCACATTCCTTGATCAGGCATCTGTTGACATCATACTGCCCCTCATTTCTTCATTTTTCATTAATACTACCATGTGTAATATAGGTATACACATACCACAGAGCCATGAAAAACTGCAATATAAGTGAGTTTCTAAATTAAGATTTAGTTGTGAAAAAATAAATTCAGAATCAATCTAAATTTACTGAAACATCCAGTAATTTTCACTTATAGGAGTGATTTTTTTTTACATTCATATTTCTAAATTATGGCTTAAAACTTACTATTGGAGCAACAAGTATTTGTTGATTGCAATTCTTTTTTGCCTTGTCTGTCTGAACTATTTGCCAGCTGGTGTCTGCTGTGGTTATGCCAATTAAAATGCATTGCTTCGTATTGCTTGCTTTGATTCATGCTGTAGCTTGAAAATACCTCACCTATGGCATTTTTTAAATCAGCTCTTCTTAACCCTGCTTCTTTTTTACTCCCCTCTCCTTCTGCCCCCACCTAGACTTGAGTTTGTTTTGTTGTATTGCAATGATGATGTAATGATTTTTAGACACATGTGCTGGGTGGTTCCCCAGATTCACAAATGTCACTGATCTGAAAAGAGAATTCCAGACACTTTTACAAGCCTGTTTCATCTAAGCTAATTTTAGAATGATTGTGTTGAATGAAATGTGCCTAAAATTGCTTATTAGTCATGGTGTTGAGGTTCCTTTTTGTCCTTGGGAAACAAGAATAGTTAAAAGTTTTCACAAAAGTATCTTAGTATGCCCAATGCCTGATATCTAAATGTGCTGTTTGGTGTCATGTTAATTTGTAATATAAATTAAAGTGAAGCTTAAAGTAAACTTAAGATTATGTAAAGAATTCTAAAACATCTTAAAATGGAAAAGAATGGTATCTTACACTTTCAAGGGTGGCTATAAATTTGAGTGTTATATTCACTAACATTGAATTAAACACTATTATTCTTTTGTAAGGTCCTTTTAGTTTATGTGCTAAATAATAATGGGGTCACATGGATTAAGAGGCTAAATTACATTGCTGATTGGTTTAAATTAAGATATTCAGGATTATGGAATTAGGAAATTTTAAGAATGATTTCTTTCTGCCAGTCAGATCACAACAACATATTAGAGTGCATGTTCTCAGTGTTGCTCACTAGTTGATAAATTACATAATAGAGCTTTCGGAGTCAAAAGAATTTTGAGTATTGTGTCAGCTGTTACTCATAGTATCTTGGTGTTTCCTTTTAGACAGCTGATCTCTCGTATTAGAAGATACTGTACAAACCGCCCTATTCCCAAATAAAAATGCCAAGTGAAGCAATTGCTCAATTCATTATATTTTGCTAAAGACTTAGGTTTGTAGAATTCTTTCATAAACTGACTTTTAAATTATTAGCATAGAAGCTCTTGAAGCAGAATTAACACAGTAGTCTGTTTCACCAAGCTATATATTTAAGAATAAATGAGAGTCATTCATCTCCAGTAGAAAATTAAGAGTTGTTCACAAATAATCAATTACCAGGCTTTGACAAAGACTAATGGGATTAAGTAAGTGTATAATAAATTTAAGCCTAAGCATCCTTTTACGCCCTGAAATGAACAAGGCTACTGGTTAAAGTCAGTCATGTCTTACAACCTCCTAGCTGTCTTGCTGAAGAAATCGTAACGTAAGGACCTTGAAATAGATGCCATCATCAGCCCCAGCCCCCAAGCATTCATCTATTTAAATACATGACAGAAGATGGTGGAAGAGAGTTCAGCAGCTATTCGTGTGGTAGGAGTGGTTATTGTATTAGGACATACTTTGCTGTAGGCCAGCAACTTTTGAGTTAAAGCACTGCATCTTTCTCTTCCTTGCCTTACACCTTTCTCTTCTCTTTTTTGTTTTTTGGTTTTGGGTTTTGGGTTTTTGTTTTTGTTTTTTTCACAATATACTCAGTTATTCTTTTTCCCACAAACATTCTGTATAGATTCAAGGAGCAACAAATTCCAGTTTCTTATTGTAGCATTTATACCCTTATTATCTGTTTGAATAAATTTCAGTATTTTACTTTTTTATTTTTTAAAAGGCAACGGACAGCCAAGACGTAGATCCATCCAAGACTTAAGTGTTACTGGAACAGAACCTGGTCAGGTAAGACTTAACATTCAAATTCTGTCTCTGAATATTAATAGGCAGAAGCCAAAATTGACTATAATATATATACCTGCAATATTAGTTTTGTGAGTTCACCAAAAATTGTAATAGAGAAGTTCATTGGCACTTAAACCTAAATACTTAGGGGGAAAAAAGTATAGATGCCATTATTAATTTAACTTGAAGGATAATTTATGAAAGGTTGTTTAATTCAGTAGTGTTCCATGTATGTTATGTAGCTTTATATATGCTTTAATAAGGAAGTATTCAGTTTTGTAATTTAACAATTTGTCATTATCATTATCCTCAATTATTAGTGTTGTCTTCTTATTAATGAGGGGAATAAACATTTCCCCAAAAAGATGTCACTCCTCCAGGATCATGTAAGGCACTGACATACCTGGAGGACTCCCAACATCTTTTAATCTGACATAACTACTGGATTTGTATTTTTAGTATATCCTTAAGAACTATTTACTAGGCAGATGGTTAAACTATAGAAAGGCTTCTATCCCCGTTGTTAAGGTTTTCCTTCATCCTTATATTTCTGGATGTTCTTAATTCTAAATTACCCTTACCTCTTTATCACTGCTTCTTTGTCAATGATCCAGACAGTGCTGTAGTTTAGTCTGTTAGCTATTACAGAGTTTTAACTAACTAGTAAAAAAAGTAGCAGCTTAGTCATTGTTTTTTCTGTTAGATTAATAAACTTGACATATTTAATTTATATATTTTTTTAATTAATGAGAGCTAATTATGGGTATTCATTTGTTTTCAGCTATGCTGAAATTTTGAGTAGAGCATGCATCTGTAGTAATGAAATACCACATTATGGCCTATACTCATTTAAATTATAGGATTATAGATTTATAAACAATGTCTTAACTTATAGTCATATATATTAGTACTTGTCATCCTAGAAAGGTGTTTTATTATTATTTCATTTTTAACCATACTTTTAAATTTTGGAGATTCTTTGTGGTCATTAATAAAGACTTGAAAGTCATCAGCTTAACTAAGTTAACAAATACCAGTTGATATATTTAAATGATAAATACCCTTAGTCTTCATTTATATCTGGAAATATTTTTCCCACAGTGCCTGTACACTTACTCAAACACATACACACACACACATATGCAAACAAAATATATATACATAATGTTAATTTATTATATATTTTATGATATTAAGTGACCCTAAATCTGAAGGTATTAGAAAAAATACAATCATTTTATTTCATTTATTTAATAGTTTTTCAGTGTATCTGTTTTTATGAGACTCCAGAGCTTTTGAATGAAGTTTCCCATTTCCTCCCCCTCAAATACTTAAGGTATTAATCAGGGCTTTTAGGAACAGATAGTTTGACATCTGGTATTTGCTTTGATTCCTTATGAGCTCAGTCTTTTTAACTCTGTTTACTATTGCCATTGATATTCCAGTTATGAGAAACTCTAGCCAAGTGTTCTCCCTTTGGCTAAGAATGAGAAGCTTGCTCTCAGACAGTGCTGGAACACCTGCTAGGGCCAGTGCCTCTCTCTGTTCTGTGTAATAAAGGCGTTGCTATAATTCAAGACTGAACTGGATTGTACCAGGCCTTGCTTGCTGCCTCACAAGTTCTGTATCACATGAGATTATGATTGTTACCCTTTTCATTTCATTACCTTCAGTGTTTTACTTACTAGTAAAACACTGGAACTGAAGCAGCCTATGCTTATGGGACTGTCATTTGTATGAATTGCCAGGGACTAACCCAAAAGACTTAGAGTGAGGGGGAGTTTGGTACAGCAGTAAAACCTGTTCTAAAGCGGATGATATGTAGCCATTGTATGGCCGCTTTTTAAAATTGATCGGCTCTTTCAGATGCTTACTATTACAAACTGCCTAATATCTGGTTTGGGATAAAAATTGCAAACAGTAATCCCAATGTATTATGAAGACATTTTCCCTGAAAAATTATGATAAATGACCATTAAATCTTTTAAATTACTCTTGAAAATCACATTCATGATTTGAAGAAGAAAATAATCACACTGTGGGTTTTTTTTTAATGAAGGTGTAGTTCCTTTTAAAGTCTGAGCAGTGATTAAATCAGTGCATGAGGTTTTTGTTTGTTTGCTTTGGCCATGGAAATTGGTAAAGAACATGAAGAAAATAATTTGCCCACCAGTACAGTCATCATAGAAAGAAAAAATTCAGTGGTAAAGTTTAACATTACATTTCATAGAGAAAGGTGAACTGACTGGAGTTTGAACCTTGGCTCTTGATTTGAGACTGATCTTAAAATCTCTTAGACTTATCATCTGTAGGCTAAAATCAAGCTGGTTGTTTTTATACCACCATTTCTATTGTGGGTAATACTGAATGAAGCAAGCTTCTTTATTAAAACAGCTGTATTTATCTATAAGATTGCATCCTCACAATAATACAACTCAGTTTTAAATTAATTAATTCAGGAAGTTTATTAAGAATACATAATAGATCAGGCCTACTAGATACTTAGAAAAGATACTGAGAAAATAAAGAGCAGCCCCTGATAATCCAGGAACTGATGTGACACTGAGGCCTCAGTGTTGTTAGAAACTGGACATAAACAATTTCTCAAAACACCAATAGACAAGGTTATGCTGAGACCATGATAAAATGAGACAAAACAAGACCGTTTTATAATGTTACCTAACCACAGACAAAAATAAGGTCACTGCCACCCACCGAACATCGCACTTTCCCAGGTGCTTGAGTAACTGCTGCTGCTTACCAGGTGCGGCTTCATCCTCACGCTCGTCTGCCCTCCCTGTAGAGTTGCTCCTGCTTTTTGATAGTAGCTAATCTAGAGTGAACCCCTTCTTCCTTGGAGCCTCCCCAGAATCACTCAACAGAAGCCCAAATCCTGTTATAAGCTCTTTGTAAGCCCTCATATTGAGACAGGCCGCAGTGCCCTGTGGTGAGCGCTCTGCTTCACTGCAGCGGATACTAAACCAACTCATCCCACTACAGGTGCGTTCCTAGAGGTCTTTGGTTGGGAGCACTGACAATACTAAGAGGGCTTAGTCTGCCAATCAGGCCTTTTATTGCTATCTAAATCTTAACCCTATAAATTTGGTACTTTTTATTTTCCTCATTCTGTGGGTGAATAAACAGGGTTAGAGAAACTTACCTAAGTCTCTTAACTTCACCTAAACACTGCCAATAATTGCTATAACCAAGTTTTGAATCCAGATCTGATTCCAAAGCACACAAACTCTGTCATTCCATCTTGAATTTAAAACAATATAATGCATGCTAAACTAATCTAGCTCTCTTCAGTTTCAAATGTTTGGGCTTCTTGATAGTCTGCATTGTCATTAATCATTTAAATAGTTTTCAGTGATGATGAGTTTACCTGCATCATACTGTTTAGCAAGGCAAATCACCTTAATAGTAAATTCTACAAATGATTATACAAATTTGTTTTTTATACATCTGGGTGAGCCGTTCTAAGTTTCACTTAAATAATACCTTCTCATGTATACCTGTATCCCTTTTCTGGAATTGTATACAGTATAGATCCGTTTTCAAGATTACTCTTCAAGGGGGCTGTAGTCAGTGAAAATCTCTACAATTGTGATTATTTAGAGAACTAGACATAGTATATTTCAATATGGATTTTAGAGTCTACTTTTACTAGTCAGACAGGACATTGGACAAGTTCTTTTATTTCTCTGAGCTTCAGGAACCTTATCTACCAGTTGGGACCATAACGCCCACCCCTCAGGCTTAAAACATGTGAAAATACTAGACATACAGTAGATGCTTAATGTTGTATACCTGCCTCCCCATAGTGTGCCTCGCAGGGCTCTTAACACTTCCTTGTTCTCACTGTAGTGTATTACCATCCAGAAATAAAACAAAAATAGCACTTGAAAAGAAGTAAAATCCATTGGCATTCTTTTGTGTATCATAGAAGCTTCTGTCAGGGATCATAGAAAGTATTTGCCTTAAAGGCCTTTTATCACATATCAAGAGATATGTCATCATACATTGTTATTTATTTAAGGGAAATAACTTACACTATTTCTTTTGTCCATTCTCAATCTGCAGCTTCTTTAGTGTAAGTAATTTTCTCTTAAAGTTCTAAATTGGAAGCTTACCTAATAGTTTTAAATATTGCCTGGTTCATAGTCTGCTTTTCTGTTGGAGAAGTTATAAACGCCACATAAGAATAATAAAATCTAGAATTCCCTACTAATAAACTACGGTGAAACCAGAATTAGATTGAGCTATACCCTTGGATTATAAAGAATGTTTTCAGTATACCCTGTCATGTGTAGATTTGATTGAATTCTCTGTGACTCATAATGGAGGAAGTTTCCTTATAAATCCACATTACCAACTGATACCATTTCTTTTAATATTTATACTATTCAAATGTTACTTCAGCAAGAATATCATATAAATCAACATTTAACCTCTGATTTGTGCATGTGTAATTTTAGCAACTAAGAAGACTTCTGGGTGTTTTAAATAGCTTTTAAATGTTATTCTAAATAGCACTGGCCATAAATTCTTGACTTATGAAAATATCTTTCAGGTGAGACATAAAAAGCAAAACTTTATTTTGGTCTGTAAAATAGCTCCCAATTCCTTTTTATAAATACAGAGATGAAGTCCTTGTCAAAGTCCAAATCTGGTTCATGTCTACTGATAGTTACTCGCCTCTGTGGTTTAGATATGACTTAATATTCTCTGTTGCCTTAAATTGTTGTGAGCATTTCTGTATTCTCGTAACCACTTTTCATATATAACCCTCATGGTAAGTCCAATTCCTATGTATCTCTTAAGCTTTTTAGTTTATATGACAATAAAATAATTGTAAATGTCTTAAAGGGGGGATCAACTAAGTGAGTTTTAATAGTTTGAGAGCATTTTTGGCCATCAGAATTTTACTAGTGATTTTTTTTTAAATAGCTACTGTAAAATAAGACTTCTCCTGTAGTAAGTTGCAAGCAGTAATATAAATTTAACCCACAAACTAGTTTGATTTCTTTTTTTATGTTAGGTATTACCTGTTCTTATTTATTCCTTTTTATTTTTCAGGTATTCAAAATACAGTTATGGCTTGTTTTTAAATATTTCTGTAGTTTTTTTATACTAACAGGTTAGCATATTATGTACTAATTCTTTGAAATATAAAGATTTATTTAGTTAACTTATGGATTTAAATTTAACTCATTTTAGCATTTCTTGTAGCTTTAAAGGAATGTGACCTACAAATGTTAGCCTTATTTAGTTTTATAGTAATAGGAAATCTCAAGTAAAACAAGAGTGTGTACATGAGGTGCTAAGAGTTTCTTGAAAGTAGAAAGTGAAAAGAAATAATAAGTAGCAAAGAATTCTCTTGGGAAATATTTAAACTTAAAGACTATGAATCACACTAGGTCCAAATACAATTATTTATTTGAATATGATATATTCACTGGGCCTTTTTTTAATATAAAAGATCCATTCTTATACTTCATATTTCTTATAATTCTTATTTGTATCTTGTTTAATGTCTCAAAACAGTTATAACTATGGTCAAATCATTGTACTCTTACTAATCAAGACTTCCTTTGAGTCAAAGAAGGTTAAAAGGGCTTGGGAATAATGCAGTAATATCTGTACTTGTTTTACCAAGGGTAACAGCATCCTAGAAGTAAGACATATATTTCATCATTGGTTCTCTTTGGTGTGTATTCTTATTTTTATATACAAAAAGTAAATAAGCCTAGGCACCAGTCTTATACCTGAGTGCCAACAGCTTGTTATTTTATTCAATGAGTATTTATTTATGTGGTTATTATATATTCAGCAATTTCCTAAATCCTGAGATACACAATATAAAAGTACACGTGATCTCTACCCTTAGGAAACTATAATGTTTTTGAGGAATCACAAACACTGAGAATATATAAAACATTTCTGGCTCAAGTTGAAGTTTATGTAGGAATGAACTGTAAACACAGCCAAAATTCAAAGCAGAAAAATGTCTTTGTGAAGGGGTTGAGTCACTGAATACGTTTATAAGAACTGTGGTTTTAATCTAGAGAGGGAATTGTTAGGTGCTACAAGTCTACTCATATTCCCATCTTATATTTACAACAGCTTAATTATCTGCCGTTTAGTGAGCATTTTTATTGTGTCAGGACACTCCAGGTACATTATTTCATTTGTTTTTATTGACAACCTGATGAGGAAGATAATACCTTGTTTTACTGTTGAGTCTTAGAGATTGTATAACTTAACTAAAGCCATACTGCTAGTAAATGGCAGACCAGAAACTCAAACTCTGGATTGTATTGTCTCTAAGGACCTGACTTCTTAACTGTTACTACTCCTTCTCATCCAAACTTGATGAATGAGCATCCTAAGGCTCAGAGAGGCTGTTACTTGTTCAAGTTCACACAGCTGAAAATGGCAGAACTGAGATTTAAATCCAGCTCTCCAAAGTATTAGACTAAGTCATGTGAATTTGCTGATATTTGACCTACAAAAGTTCCAGTTTTATATAGCTTTATACTTGCTTTTTACACAAAACCGTATTATCATTAAATGAATATGGGGTCCACACAATTGCATCAAAAAGAATAAAATACCTAGGAATAAACCTAACCAAGGAAGTGAAAGACCTATGCCCTGAAAATTACAAGACACTCCTAAGAGACATTAAAGAGGACACTAATAAATGGAAATTCATCCCATGCTCTTGGCTAAGAAGAATTAATATTGCCAAAATGGCCATCCTGCCAAAAGCAATCTACAAATTCAGTGCAATCCCTATCAAAATACCAACAGCATTCTTCAATGAACAAGAGCAGATAGTTCTAAAATTCATATGGAACGACAAAAGACCCCGAATAACCAAAGCAATCCTGAGAAGGAAGAATAAAGCAGGGACTATTACACTCCCTGACTTCAAGCTTTACTACAAAGCTACCGTAATCAAGACAATTTGGTACTGCCACAAGAACAGACCCATAGACCAGTGGAACAGAATAGAGAGCCCAGATATAAACCCAAGCATATATGGTCAATTAATAAACGATAAAGGAGCCATGGATATACAATGGGGAGTTGACAGCCTCCTCAACAGCTGGTGTTGGCAAAACTGGACAGCTACATGTAAGAGTATGAAACTGGACTACTGTCTAACCCCATTCACAAAAGTAAACTCAAAATGGATCAAAGACCTGAATATAAGTCATGAAACCATAAAACTCTTAGAAAAAAATATAGGCAAAAATCTCTTGGACATAAACATGAGCAACTTCTTCATGAACATATCTCCCCGGGCAAGGGAAACAAAAGCAAAAATGAACAAGTGGGACTATATCAAGCTGAAAAGCTTCTGTACAGCAAAGGACACCATCAGTAGAACAAAAAGACATCCTACAGTATGGGAGAATATATTCATAAATGACGTATCCGATAAGGGGTTGACATCCAAAATATATAAAGAACTCACGCACCTCAACAAACAAAAAGCAAATAATCCAATTAAGAAATGGGCAGAGGACATGAACAGACACTTCTCCAAAGAAGAAATTCAAATGGCCAACAGGCACATGAAAAGATGCTCCACATCACTAGTCATCAGAGAAATGTAAATTAAAACCACAGTGAGATACCACCGCACACCAGTTAGGATGGCCACCATCCAAAAGACAAACAACAACAAATGTTGGCAAGGATGTGGAGAAAAGGGAACCCTCCTACACTGCTGATGGGAATGTAAATTAGTTCAACCATTGTGGAAAGCAATATGGAGGTTTCTCAAAAAACTCAAAATAGAAATACCATTTGACCCAGGAATTCCACTCCTAGGAATTTACCCTAAGAATGCAGGAGCCCAGTTTGAAAAAGATATATGCACTGCTATGTTTATCACAGCACTATTTACAGTAGCCAAGAAATGGAAGCAACGTAAGTGTCCCATCAGTAGATGAATGGATAAAGACGAGTTGGTATATATACACAATGGAATATTATTCAGCCATAAGAAAAAAACAAATCCTACCATTTGCAACAACATGGGTGGAGCTAGAGGGATTATGCTCAGTGAAATAAGCCAGGCGGAGAAAGACAAGTACCAAATTATTTCGCTCATATGTGGAGTATAAGAACAGAAAAAAATTGAAGGAAGAAAACAGCAGCAGGTTCACAGAACTCAAGAATGGACTAACAGTTACCAAAGGGAAAGGGACTGGGGAAGATGGGTGGGAAGGTAGGGATAAAGGGGGAAAAGGGCTATTACAATTAGCACACATAATGTAGTGGGGGTGGGGATGGAGTAGGGGGATACAGGGAAGGCAGTATAACACAGAGAAGACAAGTAGTGATTCTATAGCATCCTTCTGCGCTGATGGACAGTGACTGCAAAGGGGGTGTGTGGTGGGGACTTGATAGTAGGGGGAGTCTAGTGACCATAATGTTGCTCATGTAATTGTATATTAATAATAATAAAATGAAATAAATGAATATGGGGTCCAGATTAAAGAGACAGGGAGGGAAATAAGGGATATCAGAGGAGACAATTTGGATAGATAAGATAAACCTGCTAGTGGAGGGTCAGGAGTGCCAGGCTGATAATTTCAGAACTGATCCAATAACAACTAATAAATGAACATGTCGGCTTCTGCACACTGCCAGCACTCCTCATCCTCAAACACAGGGTCTGGCTTTGTGTAGCAAGAATGAGCACATAATGTTAAAAGGAACCTCAGTGCGCTTACAGGATGGAGGGGAATTAGCAAGGAAGAGAACAGAATGAGCATCATGATGTGTACGGCACCTTTATAGGCGTGGCATGAATGAACTAAGGTTTTGGAATGGCCAGTGTGATTCAGATTTGAAAGTCATGGTATAGGTGAACTTTGGAAGTTCTGAAACAATTTCAGTAGGTACCCAGAATGAAAGTAATATTCCATCAGTTTTTTCATTTCTGAAAATTATGTATGATTTTATCTGTGAAATTGTTTAAAAGTGCCTTTCACTGTTTAGTATCCTCAGTTTATTGTGTTTTCAAGGCTTAAAATTGGAAAGTTTAGCACCAGATAAAGCAAAAATGTCATCACATCCTTAACTCAGCTCAACCCCTCTGCAGGTAAAGAACGCAAGACTTCTTAGAGTAAACTAAATCAGACATTGCATGATAATTGAACTCACATCAACTAATTTCTAATAAAGGGTACTTTCCACCATTACATTATCTTACTTGTCTTTAATTTGGTGTTTCTATGTTTACATATTGAACGTGTACATAGGATTTTTTATGAATCTGTATATTTTTATGTTTCTACTTTATATAACTACATATTCTTTGTGAGTTCCTGTTGGGTGTATTCAGTAAAATTTTAAGAAAAGTGCTTTTAAAAAAAAATCCTGTGAAATGCATTTTAGTTTATATGCCCTTTGAGAGTTTTTAATGTGTGAAAATGTAATACACAGACAAGGATAGATGTAATATGGAAGTTATGAAACCTAATATGAAATGAATACTCATAAACCTACCACCCAACTTGAGAAATGGAACATGATCAATTCCTGTCTCTCTCTGTATCCCTAACTTGTGACCTGTCTGTCAGCCTCCCACCAGCCAACAATGCCATCTTCTATCCTATATCACATTTCTAGACTTTTTATGAATACCCCTTATCTAGTTAAGAAATTCTCTTCTCTTAAATAGGATTTAAGTTTGGTAAGTGTAGGTTTCATAAATGGATGTTAAAGTTTGTCAGATGTTACATGCAAGTGTTGAGGTTTTTCTCCTATTCTGTTAATGTGATAAATTGGATTCATTCATAGATTAGTAATAGAATTAATTTAGAATTCCTAATATCGATAACCTTTGTATTTGTAGGATAACTTCAACTTTTTCTTTTAATGATTTCATTAAATTTCATTAGTTAATATAAATCTTTAGGACTTTTGTCTTTTGCATCTATTTTCAAAAATGAAGTTGGTAGTTTTTCTTAAACTATCCTTGTTTATTGCTCAGTTTTACTGCCTTCACAGAATGAGTCAAAGTTTTTTTTTTCCTAGAATAATTTCTTTAACATGGAAAATGTCTTTTCTTCAGTGTTAGCTAGAACTCACCTGTGAAACCCTTTGGACTTGATATTTTCTATAATATATAGAAATTTTGGTGATTTATGTGTTTAATTTATTGATAAGGCTTTTTGGGTTGGTTTGTGTGTTTTTAATTTACTAACTACAAAATTTTTTTAATATTCTCTCATTTTGTTTTTTTGCGGGGAGGCTTACAACTTGATTCTTTTTCTAACTATGTAAATTAAAGCCCTTGTTTGTAAGTTGTCACTGCTTCTGATTTTTTCATACAAATATTTAGAATAAAATAGTTTTTTCTCTAAATGCCTCTAGTGTTGCATCCCACAAGTTTTAGCATTATTCATGTTAAAATGCAGTTCAAATTTGCTTTCTTTGATCAGTGAGTTATTTTAAAGTGTTTTTAGATGTCTAAACATTTAGGATTAGGATTTTTGAGGTTAATTTTGAGCCAGTACAAAAAGATATGATTGATGTACTACGTTTTCTTAAACTTTTGAGATTTGCTTTATAGCTTAATACATGATGAGTTTGCATAAATGTCCATGGGTGCTTCAAAGGAATGCATATTCTCCAGTTTTTAGGCATAGGATTCATACATACATTTAGGTCAGGCTTGCTTCTTTTGGAGTTCAGGTTTTACTCTATTTTCATTGTTTTTTGGTCTGTTTTTAGATACCATTTACAGAGGAGTATTAAAACATCTTGATGTGGTGGTGAATGTACCTCCCTATCCTTGCAGTTTTATTGCTTGATTTCTTTGTAAGCTGTATATAAGTACCGCATATATTGTAACAGGTACAGCATATAAATGATGATGTGTTCTCAACTGAATCACTTACCATTGTTTCACTTTCACTAGTAAATTTTTTATTTTTCCCTAGATGTATTCTCTCTGATACTAATATAACTGCATGATTCTGTTTTGGGTAGTTTCTGCCTGGTTATCTCTTTTCATCCTTTAACTTCATTTTCTGTCTCTCTGTCAATTAGATATGTCTCTTACATAAATATGCATTTAATCCAGCCTGACAATCTCATTTTTAAAATACCGAAACTGGAGAGTTTAATTCATTTAAATTTATTATGGTTACTGGTAAGTTTACTTCCTCTTAGTCTTTCTATTATTTTTTTTCTCCTTTTTTGCCTTCCTTTGAATTGAAAATATATTTCTCATTCTGTCATTTTTCTCTCTAATTTGGGAGTTATATGTGTTAGTACTTTCAGTAATACCTATGAAATTTTAACATTCAGCCCAACCTAAAGTTAATGTCTTTACCCTCATCCTGAACTACACAAGGATTTTTAACTCTGTGCTTCTCTTGCTTATGCTGTTGTTACTCAGATTTTTAATTTCACCTTTCTTGTTTAGTAATTCTATAAATTACTCGTTGTTCATCATTTAATAGTTTCAGAGTATAGATTCATCCTTCGGTTTATCAGTATTCCTGATTGCAAGTTGGCCCTTCCATCAGGGAAAAGGTTTTCCTCTCCTTAAAGTACATGTTTTAGAAATTTTTATGGTAAAGGTCTGTCTGTGGTAGACTGGTTTTTACTCATCTGAGAATGTAATTTTAGCCTCATTCTTAAACGCTTTTGTTGGCTAAACATTTCTAGCTTGCCAGTTATTTTCTTTGAGCAGTTTGAAAATATTACACTTTCTTCTGACTTCCTTTGTTGCTGTTGAGAATCTTACTGGTATCCTTTTGTGGATAATCTCTTTTCTCTCTGGTTGCTTTTTACTGTCTTCTACTTTCCTTTGTTTTCTAGGATTTCACTGTAACATGACCCTTGTGTAACTCAATAGTGTAGGTTTCCTCTAATTTTTTCAGCTTGGGATTTGATTGACTTGGGATTTGTTACGTCTTCCATCAATTCTGAACATTTTTTATGGATTCAGAGCAGATACATTGTCTCCCCTCCACTACCAAGATGGACAAACTACTTGCTATCTGGTTTTATAGGGTAGATTTTTTTTCCCTAGTTCACTCTTGTCCTGAAAGTGAAGGTTTTCTTGCGTTTTAGCTTTAAGGAAGAGGGTTCTCCAGTCGTACTTCCATCCTACAGAGGCCCGGGCTTTATAGCTGTTCCTCTGAGTGAATCAGGCAGTTAAAACAAAAGTTCTAGGCCAGTGATGTTCAGCTGAAATTCCCAGGGCTTAGCAGCATAAGCATTTACTAGACTCCTGGTTCTGCTTTATTTCTGGTCTCAGCATTTCTCTTATATTTTGCAAGCCCATCAGTTTTTAAGAGGTATGAGTGCATATAAATTTTATGTGTGTATCTTATAGATTTGTATTTCTTAGACAATGATATGTTTTTTACAGGAGTGGTTCAGGACCTCTACTGATAGAAATGGAAGCCTGTCCTTACTTTGCCTTGTAATGGAAATTTTCTTTGTTTCTGTTTATTGTTTTTAATAAAACTCCCATTTTGTTCCTTCTTTCACTTTTTTCCTGCAGGTGAGCAGTAGGTCATCCAGCCCAAGCATCAGAATGATCACTACCTCAGGACCAACCTCAGAAAAGCCAGCCCGAAGTCATCCATGGACCCCTGATGATTCCGCAGGTGACCAGTTTATTTCTGCTAATTAAAAAGTTGAATGCATTATGTTTATTTTCATTAGTGTCATTACTCTAGTATTTACAAAGGCAAGCATTATACAGTAGTCTAGATTTTCATGTTAATAAAATCAAATATTTAGCAATAAACTTAAAATTGTCTTTTTTGAATACTGAGACAGAAACCACTTTGCCCTCTGCAATTTTTCCTCCAAGCTACTAAACATGTGCTTTGAAAATAGTTTTGGGGTCTTTCCATATAGGAAAATACTGCATTCTTGATACTTCAGTCTGTAAATTTCCTGTTAGGATCCAACCTACTGGACGATGGAAGAAAGTCATTATCTTTTAAATAACTAAAATCAACAGTTTGGTAAAAATAATTATCTTCATCGTAATCTTTTGTTTTAAAGCCATGAGATATCATATACTTTAGTGAGAAAAAAGTTTCTGATCATTTACATTTTGCATAATTTTTAACTGATAGGAAGACTTCATTTCAGTTACGTAAATATTCTGTTTAATAGACCTTTAAAAGCCTGTTAAGAGTTATTACAGCTCTCTAACATAAGTAAGTCAAAATATTAGTATTAAAATATCACGATGGAATAGTTTCATTATAAGCAAGTAGGAAATTATATACTGTAGTGGAATTAACTTTTCCATAGTATTAGGAGAGTACCTTCATAAATATTCAGCAGCATGCTTTTATAAAAGTTATTATTTATATGTTAATTATGTCAGAGAAAGAAAGCTGATCTCTTAGACCTTGGAAAATTAACCATTTGGGATTTCATATAAGATCACCTGGGTTAGTAGTGGCAATTAAATTGAAATTAAAAAATCAGCCTTCTGTCTTTACAAACTAAAATACAGTTTACAAGTTTTTGTAGTTACTTGACATGGTTTAGTCAAGTTCATAACTTAATTTAAAAGATTAACTTGGTGACTTTTCTGTGTCATGTAAGAGAGAGCTATGTTTAGCCAGGGGTGTACTCTCTCATTTTAGTAAGTTTAAATTTAGTGGTGACAAAAATTCCTCCAAGACAGCCCAACCTAGGATTGCCCAGAACATCATTTACCACCACTCAGCACATGTGCAGAATTCACCGTGATGTGCTTCTTCTTAGAGATAGACAGGGATTGACCATTAACATTTAGGTAATACCAGCTCTTTTTGACTCCTAAACCCTCTGGTGAGGGAGTACTCACCCTGACATTACAGCATGGCCTACACCTGGTACTCAGCCTAGCAGGGCCTCTCAACCTCAGCCTAGATGGATCTAACGTAGACATGCCAGTCAACATATGGTAGATTGTGGATTCTTAAGAGTAAATCAAATTTCTCCTTTGTCCCCCTCATTTCACTGCCATGTTTCTGCTTCATGTGTTCTCCACCCTTTTAACAACCCCCACCTCATGTTTTTCTCTCCTGGGGCCTAAAATGCCACAAAATTATCAATAGCTAGAAATCATATCTAGGTCCAGATTGCAATATCAACTGGATTTGGTCTTTGCCTTGAAGTGTATGGCAAAGAGGTGATTATCATTTTTAAATAATTTTGAATACAACTTCAGAAGTGACTCTGGTTTAAATTTATAATTAGTGAAGTTCACCTTTTTACTGTCTCTAAGAAAAGTATTGATAATCAAGCAAGTAGAATAAATTACAGTGAAGAGATAGGTAAAGTGTTTTTCTTTGAAAGCCCAGTGACTCGGAAAAATGAGAAGTACATAAGTTAACCAATTAATTTTTTTTTAATTTAAAATCGAAGAGGTTTCTTTGTACTTTCAGAGAAAAAAAAGAGCATAACAATTTAATAATCATAGCACTTAATGAGAAGTGTTCTTGGGTTTCTATTTATAACATATTGGAGATAAAGAAAGACATATATATCCAAGAGCAGCTAGAGAGAGAGAAATGCCTAGTGCCAGCAGAGGGAGCCACCGGTGCAGGTGGGGGGAAGCTCACTGAAGAGTTTCTCCTATGCTTAGTGTTTTGTAAAGATAGAAATTAGAAATAGAAGGCATGGCCCATTGCCTGCAATCTGACTAGAGTCATAATACACTTTAAAAATAAACTCATGCTATGGAATAAACTGCTAAATTTGCAGTACAAGCTGAGTGTTTTAATACTTGAGAAATCAATTAGATAAGACCTAACACAGTCTGCAACTTTTTTGTAAAATAGACTGTTCTGTAGTCATAAAGCAGAAAGAAGACAGCATTCCACATGAAGGAAGCACATAGCTAGAGAAGGTGATATGGTTATAACTGTTGTGTTTGAGGGGCCAGAAAAGATTTCTCCTAATTTAACCAAACATGAGTCTTGACATGCCAGAAGAGAGCTTCAATTTGATTAGCAATTGAAACATTAAAAAACAAAATTTTTAAGGCATAACCTCACAGTCTTGTGATCAGCTACTACTATTAGAGACTAAAAGCTAAATACCAGTTTAAGCATAAGTGAGAAAGTGAAATCTCACTTGGTCTAAAGAAAAAAATGAAATTCAGTGAGGACCTTTAAATTCCCTACCATCGAAGGGCTTTAATTATTTGAATAGCACAATCCTTGGGCTTTTTTTCCCCACCTTCCAGAATACTGTGAATCATTGATATATTATAGTTAATTCTGAAGTATATATCATATGCAGGGTACTTACCAGGTATCAAACATTGAAGAAAGAAATGAGAGTGGAAATGTTAAATTGAAAAAACTCTTTAAAGACACTCAATTTTTTTCATAAAGTCAGGGGGAATCATTTTTAATCAATTTTAATTTTATGGAAAATAGTTTAAAACTACTGTTGTAGGTAGGGGGAGGGTCTATCAGAGAAATAACAAGTGTATTTCTTGTTTACCCATTTCAGAAAAGCATAGTACGGCGTTGGTGGTATAGTGGTGAGCATAGCTGCCTTCCATTTCAGAAAAGCATTTATGTTAGTATATAACTTTAGAGTAACTAAGGCTCTACTAGGCAATAATACTCTATTATTCTTTCTTTATCGTGCTTCATTATTTAATAAATGTTACTTTCTCAATCTGAAATATAAATTTGACTATTTAAAGTTACCCTCCCTTCCCAATTCTTCATGTAGTATCACAGTGACAATATGAATAAGAGTAATAACCATCACCACCACGTCTTGCTAGCATTGCATGGAATTCCTTACATGTATTATCTCATTTGATCTGAATCAGCTTAGCTTTTGATTCAGCTCTAGCTTTTAGAATGTGCAAGCACATTCTCAGTGGCTGGAGTATCAGTCAGCAGTAAACTACTGAAGTGACTGAATCATGAAACTCAGTGTTTTATTGCATTGGATGCAGTGCCCTGTGTCGTCCTGACCTTGCCTTTGTCTGCGCCACTCTTTGAAGGAGTTACTTGTCAGCAAAAGGGCTGAACAGTTCACTTGCTTAGGCCATTTATACAGTGGGAAAGTGGCTGCTTCTGAAATTGAAAAGTGCATGATACCTCATAGTGACCCCGTGAGCTTCGGGAAGCATGAGTTAATGCTGGGAAGAGACCACCACGTGCTGCGTGTGTGAGTTGTTAGGGCAGTTTTACCTCTCACGAAATACAAACAAAAGCTGTCTGTTCAAATAGTCTGATAAAATTGACTGGATGTTTGAATTAACCTACTTAACCGTTTTGGGTATGACACTGAGCCCGTTCTTGTACTGTTCATATGTGTTAATACACTCCTATCAACGTCATCTCTCACTTTCCACAGTGACTCTCATTAAGGGGGCAGGGTGGGAGTCTCATACCAGAATGTGTATAAATTGAAGGTAACCCCCTGTAATAGAATGTGTGTCTTGCCTTTCACCTTTCCAGGTAAAGAGCCACTCATGTTACGAGAGTGGTCACAGCCTTATAGTAAACCTAACATGTTCAAGGAAAGAGAGATATGGGATTTGATTAGGTAGAATCAATGAAGACTGAATAAGTCCTGTATCACTGGTTTTGGTTTTTAATTAAACAAGGGCTTACAAGCTTTAGTATTACTCAATTTATAGCCAACTTAAATTATGAGAGTATGGTTACATTCTAATTATCTGGTAATTGGATGTCCTCCATTTACCTTGAGAATTCAAAAATAGACTCCTTTCATTACCAGGGGCAGTAACTTCTATTTTACGTATTATATGCTTTAGGGAAAAAATACCAGTATTTCATGCATGCTTTCTTGCTTTTTGTTTATAATCACTTATGACAGAAAGTAAATAAAATACATGCTTGAATTCCAGATACCAATGGATCAGATAACTCTATCCCAATGGCGTATCTTACACTAGATCACCAACTACAGGTAAAGGAGTGTTTTCTCAGTGAATGTTTACTTTTTCTGGAGAAAAATTTTAGAGAATTTATCATTAAAGCTAATGGTTGTGTTCTTGTCTGTCGCGTATTCATTTATTTATGCTTTTAGTTGGCCTTCTTAAACTTTAAAAAGCAAGTTCAAATGAACGATTCTTTTACTTAAGTCAGTCAAACTTATTGGCAGAATCATGTGTTCTTATCCTAACAGTCATCTTGAAATATTCCTATATCTTTAAGACTGCCAGGAATAGCATTTTTCTCTTCAAGTTTAGTGAATTGAAATTCCGAATTCCTATAAGCTCATTTCTACTAAATAGATATTGTGGTACATTGTCATGTTCATAGTGACTGAAGATATAAGTAATACACTTCTGTGTCTTCTCATGAGTATGAGCTGTTTTTATCTTTTGGTATAATACAGTTTAGCAACATGAAATGTAAATTCAAAGGCCAAGAGTGTTCTAGTCATGGTTGCCTTTAACAACGAAGTGTCAGAGCAGCAAGCGTCAATGTAAGTGAGCTAACTCTGACAGGAGGACACTGAGATTTTTAGGGCATGATCTAACACTTGCATTTAAAGAATTATTGCTTTAGTGCTATAAAAATGTCACAGTCTCTATCTTAACTCTCAGCTAGATACTGAAATTTGATTTAATTAATGTTTCAACACTTATGATTTATTTTTAGCCTCTAGCACCATGCCCAAACTCCAAAGAATCCATGGCAGTGTTTGAACAGCACTGTAAAATGGCACAAGAATATATGAAAGTTCAAACAGAAATTGCATTGTTACTGCAGAGGAAGTAAGTTGTCTTTTGTGAATAAAAATCAAACCACATTAGCATTTTGAGTTTAATATATTTCAGGTACAATGTTGTTTGAAGACATGAAAACTTTATAATTTTTAAAATTAATCATTAAGCATATTTCCAACTTGGAGATTTTTATGTATATTCATTTTTAAGTTGTAAGCACCCTTTGGCTGTTTATCATGCAAAACTCAACCCTTTTGACTCTCTTATGTTAATACTAAGAAAAATGAACCTGTGCTACATAACATATTTTATGTTGTCAGAATTTTAAAGTCAAAAGCTGTTTAGATTTATGACTATAAAGATTTATTATTTCCTTGGACATAGGGAAAATAATTTAATTTACTAATGTTCAGTTGTGCTTTATCTTAGAAACATTTTTGAAGATACATTCTTTCCAGGTTTATGTTTAGGACAGTAGAATCTCTTATTAAAGGGCTTTATTTCATACCTATGGGTGTTTTTCTGGGGAGTTTTATGCTCACACGTTTTCTGACTTACAAAGACCACCTTCCTCCTTTTCTTAAGAAAGTTTCAGTAAAATTTCCATTCTCCTTTACTTGTAATTCTTAAAAAAAAAACTTGGTTTTTTTTATCCATGACTCTCATGAATTTTTTATACCCCTGATGCTGACTTTTAAGGTAGCAATTAAAATAAAGTGTTACAGGAAAAAATCGTGGTAACTGTATGTATACATGGTAGTAGGATTCTCTTTATTAGTCTTAATCTAAATAAATGACAGTTCTTGTTTCCTGAAGTAATTGTAGAAAGTTTTCTGTTTGTACTTCCAAAAACCAGAAAAAAAATAGTTTCGTTCTGATTATTTATAAAATGATTTAAATGAATTCAACTTTGTGTCTTAAAGGTACAGGCTGGATAAGAAATAAATATTAGAGTGCAAATTGTGGAACTGTGGAACTGCTGGCACTTTGTGTTAAAGGAAAAAAACTGTGTTTCTTATTTCACACATTTAACCTGTACTTTTTTTGATAGACTAGTATGCTAGAAGGAAAATGGTTGATGGGGGGGACATGAAAACTACAATAGTTTTGATCAGTTTTAAATACTTTAAATGAGAAATATTCCTAGAAAATCCTTCTGAGGACTTTTGGGTTATATTCAGTCATATCCAGTAGCCTCACTTTAGTTAGCTAATATTTAATATCTCCCGATTAAAGGGACTTAGAGTTCCTCAGGCTAGAAAAGATTCTGAGAGTCTTTCCTGAAAATGTTTGCAAAAGTGAGTAGTTTCAAAGTAGTACTTTGTATTGTTTTCACTGTTTTAAAATAGGAAAGAGATTAAAGTTGATAACACCTATCTTAATAAGATTGCAAATGATGTAGTTAAATGGAATTGTGACTATAAAGACATTATATTTTAAGTTTTAAAGTAGAATGTGAATGATAAAAACGTCAAATGTTGTTTCCCTGTAGTCACATAAAGCCCTTCACAGCTTTTTTCCTTCCTTCCTACACAAAAGGGATACCAAATGAAATTTTCTGAAACTTTTATTATATCATTTCATCTGTTTCACTAATTGTCAAAGCACAGTTACTTATTAAAAGGATTATGATATTTGTATGGTTATATCAGCAGAATAGATAATAGTTTCCATTTCGACCCACAGTTACATTTGAGTAGGGTACCTAAAATGCATAATGATAGATCCAGAATAAAAATTCTAATTAATTGAGTTTCCCTCATCAGCTATTAGGGTATGAATTTTTCCGTGATGTATATTTTCTTATGTTGTTTTTTTTAGGCAAGAACTAGTTGCAGAACTGGACCAGGATGAAAAGGACCAGCAAAATACATCTCGTCTCGTACAGGAGCATAAAAAGCTTTTAGATGAAAACAAAAGCCTTTCTACTTACTACCAGCAATGCAAAAAACAACTAGAGGTCATCAGAAGTCAGCAGCAAAAACGACAGGGCACTTCATGATTCTCTGGGACAGCTAAATTTTAAAATATGCAAAGAAAGACTTTTTTTTTAAGGAAAGAAAACCTTTACAATGACAATTCATGAGTGTTAGCGTTTTGGCGTGTTCTGAATGCCAGTTGCCTATATTTGCTGCATTTGTTTCATCATTTTCCTTTTCTCATGATGGACATGCACTTCAGCTGTCTCCTTGCATAACATGGGGGCATCTGTAACTTGAATAAGCAGCAGTTCTCAACTTCAAAACAGATGCCGTGAACTGTGGCTATATATGCATGCTCATTGTGTGAACACCTTACAAAAACGGGGTATCAAACTAGCTGCTATATGCAAATATCTTTTTTTCGAGGTGGAACCTCAAGAATGATTTTGTTCTTGTATCTCATCTCAAAAAACGAATAATTTTTTTTCCAAAAGATGGTATATACCATGTTAAAGACAGGGTATTATAAATCTAGAGTAATTGGTGGTACATTATGGAAATGCAGAACCTTTAGAAATAGTTCAAAGTGAGGGCTTTGAATGCCAGCATCCTTGGGTCAGGATTGAACTTAGTTCCATCCATAAAATATTTAAAGGTAAGTGGTGGCTGCTTTATTTAATAAAAGCATATTTCATTAGACTAAAATTTGACTGTGATACATTGAACAAAATGGAATCTTTTCTTAAGGTATAAAGATTTTTAATTCTGTTTGCGTGTATATGTGTGGAAACTGTAAAGCTTTTATGACTCTATTATTAATATCTCTTAAATGAAATTAAAAGGTAAATGAGCATGATCCAGCTTAAATGATCATTCCTTCCTGCAATGATTATTGGGTTGTTTTATTGTATATTTGAAAAACTGAAAAGAAATCATGGAAAAGAGAAATAATTGCTCCAGCTAAAAGGCTCAGGCTTAGATTTCTGTTATGATACCAAATAAGTAAAGAAACAGGCAAATGAGAAGTTAGTAAGGAAGTTAAAGAAGTAAATATAAATTCATCAGTTATCCTATTAATCAATACTGGAATAATTAATTTCCCTTTGCATCCTAGAATGCCTGTTACCTTTCAATACTTTTAAGGGAATTTCAGCACTTAGAGAAAGAGGAAATTTATATTGCTAACAGTAACTTTGCTACCAACTTTGAAAATAAAGATAATAATAAAACTTCATTGAAATAAAAGACTATATATAAGCTCTATTTTTCCAGTTGGTATTATATCACATTTTGATACCAATACAAGGTGTCTTTTGAATAAGGATGTCATCACCCTCATTTTTATAGCATTAACGTTTTATGAAGAGAAAATTTAAAATGAAAGCATAATTGCTGTGATTACTAGAATTGTATCATGATTGTAGTTTTGCTCTATTTCAGATAAGCAAGTTGGTCTAAGAAGTTACCAAAACTATTCTTAAAAATGCTAAAGCAAGTAACTTTCTCTTCCATTATTATTTCTTTCTCCCACTGAGTTTTATAATGTATTTCTTGTGTATACAAGCAATAAAGATAAAGGATAGTTTGTACTAAAATGTGTCATTTCCAGCTTCTCCAAAATCCATTAGAAAGTTACGGTAAATAAATATCTACCATCGCTTCATTTAAATAAAAGGAGGGTTCTCATTCCCAAATAATTTGGTCACCTAGTTGAAAGTCATACTGGTCTCATCATATTAATGGTAAAATAAAGTTGGCACAGAAAACAGCTGCAGGCTAAGGAGAAGTTAAGTACACCCACAGCGCTGCTGCTCTCATGTACGTGTGTCACGCCACCAAAAGGGACCTCGTCAGTATGTATAGAGACTTTTCTAATTATCTCAGAGCATGAGATATTCAGGTGTGGATGCGAAAGTTTGACTTTGACATTAGGTTGTAGCATTATGGATTTCAGTTTCTATTTCTAGTCATTAATGAGTTTTTGCTATACATACTTCAAAGAAAAAATTATTATTGTTAACTATTACATGCAGTTACTTCGTAAAAATATCTGAATACTAAATGGAAGAAAATAGTTTTAAGTCATGGTGCCAAATGCAAAAAAAGGCTCTTGGACATTTGCTTGTTTGTTTACAGTGAGTTCCTGGGGATTTTGAGTAGTTTTCCTGGATGTAGAGTGCAGTTCAGCCTTATTTGGCTGCTAAGTGATTGTATTGGCAAGCTTATACTTTTTTAAGTCCTGGTTGTCCTTGATGATGGGAGAAAGGGATAGCAGGGGTAATTAAAATCCACAGCCACTTTGCTTGTCCATCAAACCTTCAAGCAGAGATGGTTACAAGAAACCAAATCTCTTATTCTGGTTTAACCATTTATTCTTAACCTTGTATTTTGGTGGAAACAGCAAACAAGCAAGTATCTAAGAGACCCAAGCCAAGAAACTCATGACTCAAGCCCTAATTATATTTTATTCTTGCCTCCAGGGAACGAAAACAAAGCTTTTATCTAATGTAGTGGTAAATACTCTTCAGCAGTAAAAGTAACTTTTCTGAGTCAAATAGAAATCAATTAAGAATATTTACCTTATAGGAACACAGCCTATGGAAGAGGTTTGTTTAAAGTTGTTTACAAATGTTTGACTGAAGTGTTTTAGAGTATTGGATGTCTTTCTCTCTCCAAGTTTCTTTTATGTTCCTAGTTTCAGCTCCTGCCTGTAACCAGAGACCACAGGCCTTGCCTGTGAAACTTTTCTTTTTATAAGTGTGTGGTTTTCATCAATCAACTCCTTTCTTCAAATGGTAGGAAGTTCTACTTCTGTCATTCAGAACATTTAATGTAAAGTGATGTAATGCAGATATCTTTGTGCATACTGTATAATTGAAGGAAGCTTTTCAGATTTATTTTTGTCTGCAATAAAATTCAGATTGTTATTCTAAACTTGTTCTTAAAAATGGTGAATGATTTATATCAGCAAATAAGTTGTGAGGTGTTCTTGTCTAACAGTGTGTTTACCTTACACAAAATCAAATAAAAATGAAAAGTCAGTATTCTTATAAGTTATAATGACATAATCATGATTTTTGAATTACATTAAGTATACCATTCCTTTATCAACCTAGCCTCCCCAAACAACACATATGCACACATACATACATTCTTAAAAACTCTTACTGTCATTTTAGTAAATGGATCCATTCCTTCACTCATTCTTTTAGCAAATATTTATTGAACACTGATTATAAGCCAAGCTGCTATGCCTAATGCCAAGTTACAGGTCCGTTCCAGTCGTGTGGCTGTTAGACGGTATTCCCGTTTCACAGATGGGAAAATAGGTTCCCAAAAGATAGACTTGTGCCGGAGCCTGCTTTCCCACTACCATCTGTTTTAAGCAGTTATCTCATGCAAGGGGATTCTGGGGCCACTGTCAACCCATGATGTGAGGAGCAGCACAGGAAAACTTGCAACCAAACAGCAAACAGAGGAAGGAGAACACGGGTAACTTGGAACTTCCAGGCACGGGGCTTTGTGACCACTCTACAGATAGCGACAAAGCCGACAGTGAAGCCCGCATGTATCTTTTAAATCCAGCTCTGCTCTGACCCACTTGGCCCTACCGTGACTTAAAGTGTTTGCTGAGTTCCAAGGCCCTTCAGCCTTCACGTTCATTTATTTGATAGATAGAGTGTCTTCCTTCTTCCAACCCCTTTACCTGAAAGATTTGCCAAAAATGGGAAGACAGATAATGATCCTGTTAGGCTTAGTCTGGAGAGAAGACTTGTTCTCCACTCAGGAAAGTGAGGCTCAACCTGGGTTTTTGTTTTGGGCTTATTTAAATTTTTGTCTCTGCCTTTTTTTTTTTCTTAATTGGAGTGTAATTTTTACACAGTAAACTACATCCATTTAAAGTGTATAGTTTATTGAGTTGCGATATACATACACATTTGTGAAATCACTGAAGAACCAGGATTGTGAACATTGCCATCACCTCCAGACGCACTCTCACCCCGCTTTACCACCCATCTCACCCTCTCCCCCAGCCTCAGACATTCATCTGCTTTCTAACAATATAAGTCAGTTTCCATTTTCTAGAATTCTATGTAAATGAAATCACACAATATGTGCTCCTTAACTTTTTAAAATAAAGCTTTTGCCCTCTCTTAAATAGTTGTTTTAATTCCTTTGAGAGGGAATTTTAATTAAACCACTTTTAGTGATACTTGAAAACCTTCCTGTATCAGTCTTTGAAGGAAAACATAGTTTAGGACGCTTGTAATTGTGTCCATTGTGGCCTGTTTAACTGCCATGTTCTGAAACATTTAACATCGCTGTTTCTATAAACCTTAATACTTTGCTCACAAAATCTCTTGCATTTGTTTGTTAAAGGCTATTTATATCTGCGTTGCCTTAGGTTTTAGAAATGTGAATGGACATGGCAAGTAGCACATTAGTAGGACCATGATACTTTTCAGCAAATATGGTTGATCAGTTTGACTTCAAAAAAAAATTCTGCTCTTCATTTTTATTGAGACTGTAGCTGCTTTTTGCTTACTCAAAATCCTAGGAAAGACTAGGATGATGACTATACCACAGACAAGATGCAAAACAATATTTTAAGAAATGAAAATCCTCTTTTAAAAATATCTGACATGGTATCTGGTATGGATGCTGTCAGTGGTCCTTCTTGTATAGAGGTGTCCACATAACTAAGATCACATTGGCAGATCACGTACTTCTAACTGCTAGGACCTATGCTCCTTTTCCATCAGTGTTCACTGTACTCTGAAATCTCATACCACAGTCCATGAGGTCCCACCAAAACAGTTATTCAAATGACCTGCCCTTTGTGTTCATTTTTTTCAGTGAAGCTTTTCTGAGAAACAAATGGTTATTTAACTTATCAGAGTTTTATGGTGCTTTTATATTTCCAAGTAGTGAAACGCATTCTTTATCCTGTAATTTAATGGCCAGTGGTTTCTTAAAGATGCCATATAGTGGCAGGATAATTAATTTGAAAGCACCAGAAATTACCAAGCAAATGTTGGATATTCATCTTCTGAAAAGCAAAAGTAATTTACAAAATGCAATTACCTTTCAGACTGCTTGTTTCTCTTTGTGGATACCTTTCATTTTTACAGGAATGACTATATTAATTATCGATTGATAAATTTACTAAAGTCAAATTAGAGACTGAAGAAACCTGAAAAGGGATGTAACTTTTTTTATGGTTGAAGAAAAAATGATAATATTCCCTCATCGCATACCCTTTTAACTTTTAATCAGTTCCTACAGATATACTTAACTATCATTTAAAATGTGATGTGCACATTACTTTCAAAAATTGACACCACTCTTGTGGTATGTATGCCTTTTGCATGTACCATGAGAATCTTAACATATTTTTTCTTTGAGGATTGATAACATGTCTCCATTCTCTAAGATGCATATGAAAATAATGAGTTTGTGTGCTTACAAAACATCTATTTCAGTACATTATGGCTGTTATACTATTAGTACATTACTGGACAACAGTCTAACTTAAAATTTTATATTAAAGCTCATAGGTCTGACTATATACTTCTGTCTTCCCATTCACGGTTCTGTTTTATTTATAGAAGGTTTGAGGAAATGATACAAATTTCCTTAGCTTAAGCTGAACATTTCTTCCCTTTTCTCTTTCTCTCTTGTCCATATCAGAAAAATTCTGTAGTCTTAGTGCTCTAGACTTTGTACATTAACTATAGTTATTGGATATCAGTTTGGCTACTGCCTGAAATAATGGCTTAAATGAGATAGCAGCCCTTTTTTTCTCATAGAAAAAGTCTGAAGTACAAAAATTTAAAAAGTCTAAAGTTCTGCTCATCTGCATGCCAGCCAAAGAGGAAAGGGAAAAGGCAGGAACATGTCACCTACCCGGCATCCATTTTCCTGAACTTAGTCACGTAGCCACTACCTGCAGGGAGGCTGGGAAATGTCTGTGTAATGAGCAGCCATATACCTGATTAAAGGGTGAGAATTCAGTTACTAGTGAAGGACCACAAAGATTTAGAGTTAGAGGACAATGAGTAGCCTTCACCACACTCTTGGAAAGGAAACTAGCCACTGCCTCCTCTACTTCCTCTGTCCCCATTCTCCCTGGAAAAATGGAAATAGGGAAAGCTATCTCTGACAAGAATGCACAGGCAATTTACATTTTCATTAGTGTCAAAATCTGACCAAAATGGTGTACACTTAAAAACTTCCCCTGTGTTTACAACTAATGCAGCTTGGAGAATAACCTAATTTCAAAATGTGAAGTTGGAGCACTTTAGTTGGAACGCTAATTGGGAACCAGACTTGAAGTAATTTAAATGCTTAATATCGGACAGTTGACCTTAGAAACTTTCAGTTACATCTCAGATCAACAAATAGAGACTTTCGTAGAACAAACCACTGTGATAAGAAAATGAAAATTAGCCATAAGAGGAAAAAATGTTTAAGAGACTTAGATATCATAAAGCAACAAAGGAACTAACATTTCCTAAGTGTATACTATGTTTCAGGCATTTCTGAAATGTTACCCTTGCGTTAGAAAGCAAAGCCCAGAGGTGTCTGAAAACTTGCCCAGCTAATAACTGATGAACTCCAGTTCAAACCCAGGCCTTCTAAACCTCAAGACCTAAAAAATCTCATTTTTAATTAGGTTTGAATTTGGAATACATTTTCTTGTCGGCCTAATAAAGGGGAAGAGAGCCCCAAGCCCATTCACAAAAGTCTATCTGATCTTTAATGGGAATGAAATGATAATGCCATTGAATGGAACAATTCTGACAAGAAGTATGAGAAAAAACAAATGAAATGGTTGATGTCTTAGGTGTTGACATTGTGGGGGAGAGGGTCCGTTTTAAAAGTTCCTAACCTTTCTCTTGTTTTCTGCACAGTAAAAATAAAGTCAGGACGGGAGACCTAGGCCCTTTGCCACGGGCGCAGCAGGTGGAGCTCTTGAAGGAATCCTACAGGGGTGGAACTTCCCCTTCCTCTGGTGGCGCAAACCCGGTCCCTGCTGGGAGGGGGCGGGACTGAGGGAAGGGGATTCCGAAGGTTCTCCGGTGGGTTTGATGAGGATGAAGCACAGTCCCAGCAAGAAGAACGAAGAGGTGAATTGGCACTTCAAGGACTGTAAGTTGTTTTTAATGCATATTCTGTGGGCCCCAGCTTCTGAAATTCTGCTTCACCATGACAGGATATAACCCAGGGATATAAACTTTTTTTTTCAAGTTCCCCAAGTGACTCTTGCACAAATTTGAGAATTACCTACACCACTGAGCTGATAGGATCTGGGCAATTGTAAATTTTCTAGCTCCTAACCCATCTAGTAATGTGAAAGCTAAGAGGATGAGTGTGATACTGTCTGTGACTTATAATCATACATATTGGGTCTTTGTCCCGTTCCAATTGCACAGCTCCTAAACTGTTAGAATTTCCTAGGGGATGAGGGCAGTAAAGGTACTTTTTTGTTATTTTACTGAGATAAAATCCCTGAGTGACCCAAAAATGGGGACTGGTTGCCAGGGGAAGTAACCGGTTAGTTAGAAGGTTGGAACTTCCAGTCCCACCCCATGATCTTGGGGAAGGGGAGAGGGGCTGAAGTTTGAATTCAGTCACTAATGGCCAGTGATTTAATTGATCATGCCTGTGTAATGCAACCTTCATAAGAACCCCAAAGGACGTGGTACAGAAAGCTCGAGGGTGTTGAACACTGAGAGGTCTGGGGACAGTGGCACACTCACACACTATGGAAGCTCTGAGCCCTGTTTGAATACCTTGCCCTATGCATCTGTCTTCTCTGGCTGTTAGCAAGGCATATCCTTTTGTAATAAACCAGTGATCCAGTAAGTAAAATGTTTCTGTGAGCCACTCTAGCTAATTAAATCCAAGGAGGAGGGTTCATTGGGACTAATCTATAGCCAGCCAACCACAAGCACAGGTAGGTCTGGAATGGTGGTTAAGAGGGGACTGTCTTAAAGGACTGAACCCTTAGTGGAATCTGATGCCATCCCCAAGAGATAGTGTCAGAATTGAATCGTAGGACACCCAGCTAGTGTTGGGGAGTTGCTTGGTGTGGGGGAAAAAACCCACACATTGGAACTGGTGTCAGAATCATCAATGAGTCAGAGAAAATTAAATCCTCCATATCCCTGGGATTCACAAAAAACAGCAGCATAGAGGTAAGGAAATGATGAGAAAAGACGCAAAGGTAGAGCTTTCAAAACTAGGCAAAGGCTAATCAAAAAGGGTTGAGGTAAGTGGAGCCTAGGTAGCAAAACTGCCTCGAATTCTATATAAGGGATACCTGAACATTAGAAAATAAAGTTTTGAATATATGAATCTTGTCTTTCCCACCACTCCTATCCATAAGAAAGAAGCATAGAAAGTAAAGGTGAAAAGAGAAATTACTTTAGCGGTGTACCACTCTACAATTATGTTTAATTATGTTTATCAACTGAGTAAAAAAAAAAAATCCTAAAGAGCCAGTAAGGGTTAAATAGTAATAAAGCTATACCATGTAATACTGTATACCATTTAAAGTATGATATAGTTCTACAGTTGGTGTGTAAATCTGTCCAAATGGAATGCTTCAAAATATTAAAAGAATGATACACCAAGAAGTAGGGCTTATAACAAGAATGTGACATTTTTTTTTAATTTATCAGTGTAACTTATATAAACAATTTAAAGGAACTGCATGATTACATCAGTAAATGCCTAATTAACATGTACAATATTTACAAATAAAGTAAAAGGATTAAAGTGGGATTTTCCAAACTTGGTAAAGACCCCTTATCTAAATCAACAGCCTATTAAGTAATTCATGACATTTTAATTAAATCTGAAACATTTTATCTGAAAGTTGAGATGTATGATCATTCAACATTTTTTAAGTTTTAGCTAAAAGGCTCCAAAGCAATAATTTTAGTATATACACTGGAGATGAAGAAACAAGATTATTTGCAGAACGTAAAATTGTATAGAAAGCCCATAAGATCTATTTCAATTCTACTAGAACTAGAGAATTTTATAAAATATATTCCATATGTTATCAGGATCAGTAGTTCTTCCCTTAATAACAATAATCAGATGCAGAAATGAGATATTTTAAAAATCTGAACTCATAGTGGCAATAAAACTCTAAAATACCAAACAAAACATTGAACAGGAAATAGGATGGGCTGAAGAAAATTGTAGTCTTAATAATATAAAAAAAACATTTTCCTAAATGAGAAAACAATATAAAAACTTTATGTACTATAGTAGTAATAGATTGTTTAACATAATTTCATTCAAAAATCCAATGGAGTTGGGACAGGGTTTGTTTTGAACTGGACAAAATTAAAGTTCTTAGGAAATGAATTATCAACAGTTAGGTATAATTTACATAGAAACACAGAGGTGTACAATTTGATAAGTTTTGACAAGATGTATGTACACCCATGAAACCACCACAGTTCAAGATTGGAGAGTTTCCCCAATTCCAAAAGTTTCCTTGTGACCCTTGACAATCCAGCCTTGCTCCATCCACCTCCCTTCCCCAGGCAACTACCGATCTGCTTTCTGGTGTTATTTGGCATTTTCTAGTATTTAATCCTACAGAATATAGTCTCTTTTTTTGGCTGACTTTTCAGTCAGCACATTGATTTTGATATTCACCAACTTCTTGCAGGTATTAATACTTTGTTCTGTTGTTATTTTTGATCAGGGTTCATTGTATAGACAGAACAAATTTTGTTTATACACTTAGCTATTGATGGATATTTGGGGTTATTTCCAGCTTTTGGCTCTTGACAATAAAGCTCCTGTGAACATTTTTATACAAGTCTTCCTGAAGACATGCATTTTCATTTCTTTAAGGTAAATACTTCGAAGTGCCATTAGAGCTTTATGGTAAGTATGTGTTTAACTTTTTAAGAAATTGCCAAACTTCTCTAAAGTATCTGTTTAATTCTGTGTTTCCACCAGCAATGTATTAGAGTTTCAGTAGCTCCACATTCTTGTCAGTATTGGGTATGATCAGTCTTTTTTATTTTAGCCATTCTAATAAGTGTGTAGTGTCTTATTGTGGCTTTTAATTTGCATTTCCCTGATGACTAATTATTTTGAGCATCTTCTCATGTGCCTGCTGGGCTTTCATATAATTGATTTTCTGAAATATCAAAATCTCTTGCCCATTTTTTTAATTGGTGTGTCTCTTCTTGAGTTGCAAGACTTGTATGTACTCTTGTTACCATTCTTTGTCCAGTGTTTGTGCTGTGAATATTTTCTCCCAGTCTGTGGCTTGCCTTTTTCGTTTTCTTAATCATTATTTATCAATGAGGAAAAGGTTTTAATTTTGATGAAATAGTTTATCAATTCTTTGTTTCATGCTCGCTGTGTTCTGTCTAGAAAAATCTTTGCAATGATTGTTCCCTATGTTTCTTCTAAAAATTTCCCAGTTTTAGCTTTTACATTAGGTCTGTAATACATTTTGAGTAATTATTGTGTTTGGTGCAAAGGGAAGAAATCAGTGTTCATTTTTTTTCCACACAGCTATCTAGTTATGTTCCACACTATCTCTGAAAAGACTTTCCTTTCCACGTTGAATGTCCTAAGCACCTTTGTTGAAGTCAGTTGACCATATATATGAGTCTATTGGTGAATTCACTATTCCTTTCCCTTGATCTGTACCAAGTTTTAGCTTTATGTCAGGTCTTGAAATCAGTAATGTAAGTCCTCCAATTTTGTTCTTTATTAAAATTGTTTTGACAATTTTAGTAAAAATTTTCATATCAATTTGTTAATTACTAAAAAAAAAAAGCTTATTGGAATTTTGATTGAAATTGCCTTGACTCTGTAGGCCAAGTCAGGGAGAGCTGACATCTTTTAACAATATTGAATTTTCCAATCCATGAGCATGGTGATTTTCTCCATTTACTTAGGTTTTTTTCTAATATCTCTCAGCAATGTTTTATAGTTTTTAGTGTGAAGATCGTAGAGATGTTTTGTTATATTTATTCCAAAGTAGTGTGCTAACTTCCATTAAAAGTAAAATCATATTCTTGGGCAAAGCATTCCCACTTTGAGGAATCTACAGGATTAAGAGCACCTGAATATAAGGATATAAGTACCAAGAATAAGGGCAAAGTACCATTTTGCACAATGGCCAGAAAAAAAGTTTTTTAATTAAAAAAAATACCCTCAACAAAAAATGTCGATAGGGAAAAGGTTAATTATGATAAATTATGTAGTTTTTTAAAGGAATGAACTAGGTCTATATATATTGATCTGGATAACTATAATCTATTGCTACATGAAAATAGGACATTGAAAAGCAGATATATGATGCTTTTTTGATCCAAAAAATTTAAAAAGCAAAACAAAAACCCTGTATGTGTAATATGACATGCATATGAATGTGGAAAAAGTGGGGAAGGATTCACTTAATGATCATTATCCCAGAAAGGGACCATGGTAGTGGAGAGATTATTACCTTTTTATTTCTGAATTTTTCAACATGTTTAATAAGAATGGATAACTTCGTAATTTCAAAATAAGCATGTTTGAAGGTGGAGACAGGTGGAGACAGGACAGTGGGAGGTCATGCTTTAAAAGTATGGCGATCTGTGGGGATTTCAACTGCTGATGGAGGGTGGGAATTAGAGGTGATTTGTATTTTCTGTACTTTCTAAAAGATTCTGCAACGAGAATGTATGAATTTCTTGGTTTACAGAAAAATTGATTTCCACTTTGGAAGTAATTTTTTTAATTATAATACTTTTAAAATTAGTTGTATCAGATGAATGGGATTTTGTAAAATGATGGCATTGATGGCGTGTATAATGTAAGCAACCCTGTTGTATGCCTGCAAAGATAATTATTTTTAGATAATCAAAAGTGTTCTTTTCTTTGTACCTGATCTCCTGATTACCAGTCTGTAAAGAGTGTGCCAGAATTGCTAATAAATGAGGAATAGAGTGAGGGAGAGTGAAACCCAAGAGCACAGCATAAGGAATTACTCAGTAACAGTCTAGGAGAGAAATTGCTACCCGTGTTGTTCAGAGTACTTCTACAGCCACATGTGTAGGAATCATAAATCTCCGCACTCCAGTAAGCTTCAGGAAGGTGTATTGTCACCATTGAGGGAAAGAAATGGAGGCAAATTCATAAATTAAAGAGGAACAAATCCCAATCTCTTCATGCAACTGAGAGTTTAGAGAGTTGTGAGCAGGCTTATCAACAGAATGTACACGTGGACAGAAAATGCTTAGACAAAACTTGCTTTAGACCTTTGTGCTTAGGTGACCAGACACTGAAACGAGGAACCAAAGGAACTGGGTCTTCTTCATGCTTACATGACTTCTCTAGCAATGAAATAGATTTAACTTTGCTTACTCATTCCTTTGCATGGATAAAGGGGAAGTTACCTGCTGTACTCCTGTTCAGGGCCTGACAATAGATGATACTTGTCAACCACTTGTGGACATGATAAGAAAAAAAAGAAGAAGAAGAAAATACTGCAGAGAGATACCTGTTTTAAAACTACTTTAGATTATTCTCACCCTGAGGAGGCATCAGGTAAGTCTGCTTTTTCCCATATTAGCCATGCCCACTATCACAGTTAAAACTACATGCTGCTAACTTAAGTGACTATCTTAAAATCAACAGAAGTCACGTATTCTTTGGGTAGGTCTATAAATAAAAAAAATACAGGAAGCCTGTACTTATTTTCTTGCTTGCCTAAACAGGCTAGTACCTGAACCAGTTTTGCTGCCTGAAATGTTTAAACATTGCAATAGTTGTTCCTTAGAACTTAATTCAGGATCTGAACAACCTGCCATTCCCCTTAAACACAGCCTGTCACAGTGACAGTGGATGGTCTGTAATGCGAATGCAGGCTGTTGTTTCCGCAGACTTCCATGGATGAGCCAGAGGCAGGTTCATTAAAATAAGACAGTAAAGTTTGTCTCCACTTAGGGCTTTGGTTATTTGCTGGGGGGTGGGGAGGCAGCAGGGCAGGGTGGGAATGTCTTAATTTACGCTAAAAATAGCTAAATGGGACTTAGTAAAAACATTAAGTATTTGTTACTTAAAAGATTTCCTATACCAAATTGTTCCAAATTCTATATTCTTTTGACTGTTAGGAATGCAGCATTTTATTAACCATTAAAACGTGACCTTTTATCTCAGAACTGCCTTCTCTACAAACTGTTTTCAAGAGCATGTGCATATGCTCCTTTAATTTTTCCTTGGTGAGTAGCCATCTTTTCTTTTTCTTTTTTAGGTATTGTTTTGTTTTCTTTTTCATATGAAGAGAAGGGAAAAAAAAAAAGTAAAGAACCATGGAATGGAGACAAAGGCTATTCACTGACATGACAATCTCCAGTTTTAATTATTTGTCATCCCAAGGTAGACATGCCAACCATAGATGTAATGGTAGTAAGTATATTTCTACTCTCTTTTACATCAGCATTCATGACATTGATCCCGGATGCAGGGAAGGAGTGGGGTCATGGAGCGGGCACACAGCTGCAGCCCTAGCTGACTGCGCGGGGGAGTAGCGCTTCGCTGGAGAGAACAGACTGGAGGCAGACGGTTCTGGTCCTGGGTGGATGCCTCCTTGCTCTTGAGAGCTCCTTAAGAGAGTCAGGGGGCCCAACCAGGTTCTCATAAACACAGGATGGCCTGGATCCCATTCTAAATGCCTGCAATCTCAGTATGGGTAATGTTACCTTCCCCATTCTCCACTAGGGCTAATTCATTTCTTGTTACATGTACTTCAGGTGTTGATAAGAGAAGAATGAATCAAAACGTTGAGGGAGAAAATAGAATTGAATGTGTATTTGTGTTCATTCCTCCTCCTCCCATGTGCAGTAATAACGTTAACATAAATTCTTCACAGTACTTTTAAAAATGTTATCTTGATTCAGGAATCAGAAAATGTCTCATAAATAAATGCAAAAAGTTAAGCTTCCCAGGCACAATCTCTAGGCCGGTAGGGAGAATCCTGCATTGAGGCCAAATTACTGGTGCTCTGCACACGGAATGTGTTTGCAAGACCAGCATAATAGAGAGTCTCAGAAAAACTGGCAGGGTAGCCTTCCCAGATACAGCATATGACCCATTGTAAGTCAGCATATGACCCATTGTAAGTCTTCCTGTATTAAACCTGAGGGACGCTGAGAGAAACAGCTGCCTCCAAACAAAAGTGAAAATTGAACTTAATGCTCTAATCACCATAAATTGTAGTGATTATCTGTACAAAACCATAAATGTACACTACGACTGAATGAGTCATTTACAGAATGTCCTTTTAGTTATGAACTTGGCATAAATACTAATCCCTGAAGATTAAGTTGAACACTAATAACTTTGACCATTCGAGGACCTTTCCTAATCCTGAGTTTCATGTTTACATATGGTAATTTCCCCAGTGGTAGCTGAGTAAGACAGATCACTGCTGTGTAAGCAATAACGTCCGACCAGACCTGCTGGAGCAAAGAGTGGCTTTTTCATCTTCTCCCAACCCCTCCCACTCCTTCTTTCCCAATTTGAGCTTAATTAAAACTCCTCAGAACTTGGCTCTGTTTAACGAGGGCAAAACAAGCCCTGAAATGCTAACACCTCCACCCCCCCTTCTGCCTACTGGGTCAGCTCATTAAGGGCATAATTGTGTAGCACATCCCAGTGGCCTGGCCACAGGTCAGGGGAAGGCAGGATGCCTCAAAGCGAAGAAGAGGCTAGACCTCAGCAAGTAAACAATTTGCTTGATTTTAAAATGCGTTTTAAAGATGGATTTTATTAAGGTAATACCTGCACATTGTTTTTAAATCAAATTTATCTTCTACAGAATGAAGAGCTGCTGCCCGCATCCCCTACTCTCCATCCATTTCTTCTATTTATTTGTCACTAATATGTTTACACTGCTATTTCTTAGTTTATCAGTTTTGCATATCAGATTCTGACTTCATATTATGGTAGTGGAGGATTTAGCCAGGACACACCTCCCCCATTTCCCCAACCCTTTTATCCCAATATAGTTAGATCACAGTTTGAGATTAAATCAGTTGACGCTGCGTTACTGTGGCTATAACTAGTATTCACAGCTAAGCCAACTAATTTTGACTATAATTATAATTATATTGCTTTTCCCTTAAAACCACTGATTTTTCTTAGTACCTTTTATATTTGCCTATAGATTTTTCACCTTTTTAAATAAATGGTCCAATAGACTTATAGCTCACCCCGATCAATTTTTCATATTCTCAAACACAGATCCGTTTCCCCCCCCTGGAGCCATGAGGACAGTTCCTCCAGCTCCCACACAGATGCGGTGCTCCTCAGGCCACGGCTGAGCTGTGATCCTGTGACCCCCTTCCCTGCTGGCCTGGGCTGGGACCCTCTTTGCTGGACCTCATGCCTTCTTTGTGGTTTACCACCTCATTTCACTAAAGTATGTCATCTAATAGCTTCTTCAGAAAAGGCTCAAGTGAGATAAACTTTGGTTGATGGTATGTCTGAAGTGTCCAGTGGCCCCTGTACTGCTCCCCAAGGTTCACACAGTTCTGAAGTCTCTGTACCTCTGAAGATAGGACCTCCAGGTCAGAGGACCTGAAAACTACCTTCTTGCTCAAGGGCTTTCTGGATCATTTTAGGCTGGGAGAACTGATCTTTTCAGTTGTCAAGGCTCCACCATCTCAGCATTATAAGGAATTCTTGCTGCCTCATAGTTACAAACTTCCTCCTTGAAAGAAGGCATAAGTGAAGAACTCAGCTGCCTGAAATGGACTCTCCTTGGTCTAGGAGGGCTTGGCAGTTTTCAAAGATACAGAGTATAGGGCAGTATTCTCTAGGGCTGCCCTTTGTCCTGCAGCTGGTGCCACAACTCACTGTGGGTCACAAGTTGCAGGGCAAGGCTCACATGCTGTACCACCTGATCGCCAGGATTGGTCAGTCTCAGAGAGACGGATGAGCTATAAATCTATGAGAAAATCAATTTTTTCCTAAAGGAGCCTGTAGGGAAAACACAAATTTTATGGCCAGGATTCTCACCTCCCCTGATTCTAATATCACCCGCTGTATACATACAAGCCTGCTTACTTACCCCTTGGCAGAAAACTGTTTACCTGTCCATAGAGCCACTGGAGCAAACTGTCAGTCATGGAAGTACTGGTCCAGGGGAGGGGTGGAGAGGACACACACAAGCACTTGGATGTAATTGGTCAGGCATCCGCCAGTCACCACAGAGACCTGCCCGGATTCCCCCCTGGTGCCAGGAAGCTAGCAAAGCAAGCCACAGAGCCCTGTGCTGGGAACCAGGAGAGAGAGCGGAGGCTGTAGCTGGGCCGGAGATGGAAACGGGCTTGCTGCTTGTACGTAGCTGGGTGACCACAGTGAGAATAAAACTTGGTATGAGCCCGTTTTTACCCCTGACTTTCTGTTACCATTATTTGGTCTCAGTGAATTTACAGTGAACTTGCCCAGAGCAGGGCACCCCCTCCTCCAGGAGCAACAGAGCCAAAGCAATTTAATATTCTTCTCACAAGGGAGATTGAAGGGGCACCAATCGTGCTGCTTAGCTTAAGGAGAAAGAGAAAAGAAAGATTTGTGTAAAAAAGATTTCCAGCAACCACTCTCTCCTTCTCCCTGACCCACCCCTGTAGAAGCTGGAAATGCAAGGTTTGCATTTCAAGCTCCTGTTACAGTGACTTACAAATGGCCCACGGGCAGGCAGGAAAATGGCAGGGGGCTTCTTCATAAACCTTCTTTTTCCAGACAAAAACAGGAGGAAGCAGGCTTTTGCTCCCAGGGGTCCTTCCTGCCTAGGACATTGTGTGAGGATCTAAAGCATGGAAACATGACTGTGGTGACACAGAGCCTGGCATTTAGGGTGACAGCAGAGGATGGGAACGACCTCGATGAACTGCCCCTCTGACCCTGAGATCGTGCTCTCCACACTTCTTATTAAGGAAGCCATGAATGTCCCTCTGACTAAGCCACGACAACGGTGGTTTCCAGCTGCTTGGCGCTAAGACTGTGCCCAATAACAGCAGTCAGCAGCCTTCTCCCGCCACAACCCTGCCATGATCCTCTGCGTGACTTGGCTCAGTCCTGTCCGACACATACTGGGAGTGTGGGCCTCTCAGGGACTCGACATCAGGTTCCCTTTACTGCTCATCTGGCTGAGAGCTTGTGCCTGAGAGGATGACGGCTTCCCTTTAGGGCTGGAGTCCAGTTGTCCCATCCTGTACCTCATGATACCCTGTCACCCTCTGCTGGACCTTTCCAAGGTCAGCTGCGTGCTTGAATAGCCAGTCACCTTCTGTTGTCTGGGCACTGGGCTCCACCTGCCTGAACTGCCTTCCTGACCTTCAGCTGAGGTTGCTAACCTTTCCTCTCCTAACCCTTGCCAACCCCAAGGAGGTGTCTGGCTCCGTGTCCTGCCCCCTGAGTGATGTCACATGTACCGAGCAGATTGCAGCTAGGCCATTACACTGAAGTTATAGGCTGCTGCTACTTTTTGGGACACGCAGGGTATAAATGCTCACTAAACTAAAGATTCATGAGAAAGTTGACAATCAAAAAGTAGCAATGGCTCAATCATGTAGGTTTTAGTTAGCTAAAGAAAATCATTCCCAAAGAACTATTTTCTGTTTCTAAGCATTCCTAATATAGTAACCATGACTGTCCTAGATTTTAGCCTTTTCTTATCAACTAAGTCTTTCTCTGATATGAAAATTGAGTATAAGCTATTCTGTCAGGGAATGTTCTTTTTTCTCTCTTTTAGTAGGTAAGCATTTTTTCAAAGAGCATAGGTATTCGGGAGAGCATTTTTTATCAGTTCAACCCCTGAGAAGGCACCATGGCAGCCAGACCAGGGCCCTAAGGCCCCTGTGGCTTCGGAAAGATGTGGTTTCCTGCCAGATGTATTGCGGGAGCACATTGGCCAGGAGGCTGCAGTTTCCCCAGTCAGGTGTCGCTGGCCTGGCCTGCCTCTGCACGGAAAGGTGCAGCCAGGAGTTCCCGTTGTTGTAGCATGCCCAGCTTCCCCTGTACTCTTTCCCCTTCCTCAGAAGATATTATTGCTGCTGCAAATGCCAGTCAGTGTTCCAGGTGTATTACAAGTATTAATTTACTCGGTGTTCACAAAACTTTCTCAGGTAGGTACCTTTACTATCCCATTTACAAATGAGGACAAAAAGACAGGGAGGCGAAATAATTTGCTCAAGGTTACCCAGCTAGTGCATGGAGAGTCCGTGCAGGCAGCTTGGGCTTCTTAACAATATGCTGAAGTCTGAACACCACTCAGGGAGGTAAGAAATAAATGTTTTGAGAAAATATATAAGGTCCTGAGTATCACTGAAATGAATATACTTTGAAAGTCAGGTCCTCAAGAGAGTCAAAATTTGACAAGCAATTGTAACCTAAGGATTAGATATCCATTGGAATTTATTTCTGAACTAATAGTCTTCAGATTAAAGGGCTAGAAATGTCATGGAAAAGGAAGGAAAATATCCTACTAAAAAATATGTCCACGTTGAGCTTTTTCCATTTTGGACATTTTCCATTTTGAGCTCTTTATGAACAAATAAATGCAATGGTGAAAGCCTCATTCACTACTGACAAGTCTGGAGGACTAAAATGTGATTAACATTTTTTAAAGATGAAGATATTCTGAAACATGGGAAGAGGCAAGCATTTTGACAAGGGGCAGTATCTCTGAGAGGGTGGAAATGAATATCTTTAGGAAGAAAAAGAAATGATGTTAACTGAGAACTCAAGGAAAGCGTCCTTGACTTCTGACTCATTTCTTGTGAAAAAACTCATTCATCTATCCCATGTGTGGCCCTGAGACACCAGGACAAATGAGTGCCTGCCTTAGAGTGTTCTTAGGTTAATGCAAAAACCAAGGGCGTGAAACAGGCAGTGGCGACCGACTGTGATATGCACCCTCATAGAATTAGGTTCACGTGCTGGAGAAGGTCCCAAAGGGGCGCCCTATGGTAGCCTGGGGCCTGGACAACATCTGGGAAGCAGTGATGCTGAATGCTGAAGGTTGAAGAGGTATTGGCCAGGCAAATACTACAGGGAAACGTTTTAGAAATAGAATATTCAAAGGCCTGAAGCCAAAGAAAGTACGGTACCTTTTGAACCCACAAGTACTGCAGGCCCTTCCTTATAGGTGGAGCAGAGGTGTGAGGTGGGCAAAGTGAGAGATGAGTCAGGGGAACAGGAACAAGGTCATGATGCACCTGTGTGCCTGGGGGGATGGGACCAAACTCACAGCTCCAGGGAGCCTTTGCCCAAGTCTCCATCCTGCACTGCATCCTTCCCGCATCCTTGCTCTGCTCTTGTTCCCCTGCAATTATCACTCTATGTGTCTCCCTTTTCTGTTTCTTACCTACCTTGCAAGCTCTGTAAATGTCCTGACCATGTGTGATTTATTCACTGCTGTGTCCCCAAACGCTAACAAAGTAAGCATTCAAAAATACTTGTTGGCTAAACAAAGCAATGAATGAATATAACCAAACGGGCTCACAGTTTAAACAGATCACTCTAGATATAGGTGATGGATGAATTAGAGGGGCCAACTGAGTGCCAGAGGCCAGCAGGGGCTGGCTGTGTTAAACAGGAGCCTGACTGGACCCACAGACCAGATGAGAGACTTTCCTTTAAGCTGTCCTCACCGCCCCCCCCCCCGCCCCCATGATCACAGCCCAGCACACTGTTTACTTGACATCTGCCCCAATTTAACTGTGAGTTCTTTCAGGGCAGCCACCAGGTTTTTTTCACATTAGCAGTTGCACAGTAGATTCTCAACTGATGTTTGATGAATGAATGAATAAATGAATATGAATGGACAAACTTATCTTACACAGGCTACTTAACCTTTTAAGGCTTAGTTTCTTCAATGGTAAAATGGAGACAGTAATGGACTCTGCCTCACAGGATTCCTGTGAGGGATAAAAGAAATGGAGCCGCCAAGGCTCTCAGTATGGGCAGCCAGCCCCTGGCAGGCACTTACTAGTTGTGCTGTACACTGTTTTTGACTCTGTAGACATAATTGGAACAAATGGGAGCAAGGTAAACAGACAAGATTTCAGCCTCAAGGAAGAACCTTCTAATGTAGCTTTATGAGAGTTGGGCCACATGTTCCCTTGGGCATTCCCAGTGCCTGACACAGGGCCAACACCAACTGGACTGAATGTGTAGGAAGTGAGATGATCAGAGGTGAAATGGGCAGCTGTGAAGCAGAGAGCTCGTCATCACAGCAAATGCTCAGACCAGCACTGAATGTCCCCCTGTCAGAGATGCAGGAGAGGGAAGCCTGTCCTGGTAGGACGATGGACGTGCTGGCCGCAGAGATTCCCTTACGATTCTGGGGTAACTCGTGTTCTTTGATTACCCTTGAGTGAAACAGCAAACTCCTCCAGGGAACTAACTGGGAACCAAGGAATACAAAAATGTCCCTAGAGATAAGGGTTACTAAACATGTACTTTTACTTTCTCTCATGGAAAAAGGGAAGCATTCAAAATGCTTCAAAACTGAAGATTAGGAAAGTGAAGTTTGAACATTTCTTGAGTGTTATTTAAGAATGAAGGAAAGCTTCATAGAAAGCTACGAGCCTGACTCTCAAAGAGATACCTGCACCCCCGTGTTCACTGCAGCATTATTCTCAGTAGCCAACACAAGGAAACAGCCTACATGTCTGTTGATGGATGAATAGAAAAAGAAAATGTGGTGTCTGTGTATATATCCTTTATTCAGCCTTGAAAAAGAAGGTAATGTTGCCTTTTGCAACAACATGGATGAACCTAAAGGCCGGACAACAGACACATACCGCATGACCTCACTTACACGTGGACTCTAAAATAGTCAAACTCGTAGAAGCAGAGAGTAGGATGTTGGTTGCCAGGGCCTTCTGGGGCAGGGGGGATGGGAAGGTGTTCATCCAAGGGTACAAACGTTCAGGTATAAGACAAATAAGTTCTGGAGATCTTATGTAGAGCGTAATAAAACTATTATGTACTTGAAATTTGCTAAGAGGATAGATTTCTGAAGGGTTCTCACCACAAAAAAGGAAAGAAAGGAAATAGTAACCATGTGAGGTGATGGATATGTTAATTAGTTTTATTGTGAAGATCATTTCACAACATACATATATATAGCAAAACTTCAAGTTGTACACCTTAAGTATATTCAATTTTTATTTTTCAATTATACCTTTAGTTGCGGGGAAGGAATGCGAGGAGCTTGAGACTCAGATAAATGTTTTGCTTGATGCGCTGCTCTTGCACATTTTCTTTTTCTATTCATCCATCAACAGACATGTAGGCTGTTTCCTTGTCTTGGCTACCGAGAATAATGCTGCAGTGAACACGGGGGTGCAGGTATCTCTTTGAGAGTCAGGCTCACAGCAATTGCAGAAACTTTAATATTTCCCAATTGGAAAATGTTAATATTATTTTCTTCACAGTAAAACGTGAAGTTTAGCATCTTAGCCATTTTTGAAATGTAAGTTCAGTGGCATTAAGTACATTCACATGGGTACACAACCTCACCACCTTCCATGTCCGTCACTTTTGCATCACGCCAAACTAAGTAGCATTTTGTTGTTGGCAGTGGTGGTGTTTCCCTCAATTGCTGTTAAAAGAATGAAAGGGGAACAGAAAAAAGGGACAAAAAAAATGAAAGACAAGTAAGGGAAAGGCAAACACTTCCATGGGGGAAAATCTGTGTCAGGATATAAGTACTATTTTTAAATATTTATTTTACCAAAGAAATCTATTCAACAGTTGGAATATTGATTAGCAATTAGCTTTAAAAAAACAAAAAATAAAAATTGGAAAACCTATTGAATGTTACATATTCAATATAATCAGATGAAGGTGCCCTGAAAAGGAACCAAGTAGCTGAAAATCCTGAATAGAAAAAGTGCTGTCAAGATATTTTCTGTTTATAAACTGAATTAAAGGTTATTTGTTTGAGGGTCCAGAGAGATTAAAAACCATAATAGATTTTGTAATATCAATCACACTGGTCAATAAAAACCCCTCAACCTTTTCTATTCCAAAAAAGCAATACATGAAGATTTACAAGCATAGATGCTACTGGAAATATCAAAATCATCAGCTCAGGTAATATGGTCACTTTATATGCACCCACTCAGCTACAGTTGCTCTCATAGGAGGGGTATAATCAACTCCATGCTCCCATATCTGAATCTCATAAGACTTGACATCCACTGACAAGGACAACAGACTGGTTTCTATTTCTTCTCCAGATGACCTCCCAGGGCACGTCCCAACAGCTCTGCTTGCACACGGGGCTCAGAAGTAGGGATCAGTGCAGAGGGGGTCCCCGGCCACACAAATCACACAGTCACCCAGGGCCTCCACTGTGACAGCCCACAGGAATGCAATCAGACCAATTATCATCAGCTTCATATTCTTTTATTTCCTCCATTTGATAGAAACAGAATCACCAAATTTAAAAGATTACTGGATAGCAAAGGTGAATGTTAGCAAACAGCTAATATCAAGCACCATTTCTAAAGCAACGGCCTGGATAAGCCTTTAATAGAATTTGCCAGTTTACAGCTCTGAAGATGAAGAAGGCGAGTTACCATGGAAACATAGTCTCTTGAAAGAGAGACAGGCTTCTCTCCCAGTCTGAGCTCTCTCCGGAAGGGAGGAAGGGGGAGGTGGAAGAGGGCAGGCCAAGGACCTGTGACTAGAGCAATGAAGTTTTCTTCTCATTAACATTTTGCCAACGAAATTTGCTTGGAGCGTTAGCTCAAGACTATTTCATTTTCTTGGCTGTACTATTTTAGAAAACCTCAAGTCAGATATTTTGAGGTATTTAAGCAAAATGACATTTATTGGTAATTTCTTTAAATTATTTCTTTATTCAGTTAGTGACACATTGCTGGTGACAGATGAAACCCTCCTTATATGACATAAAAGCAAAGAGATAAATTTTCTGGGTCTTCTAGTCCCAACACATACCCTCTGAGGTAACACTCCATTGACTGTTTCTCTCTGCCCTGGCCTTGTTCATACATATATACATTTAAAAGAATATATGCAAATGAACAAACAAAAGTCCCAATAGCCCAACTAAAAATTGGCAAAGGACTTAAAATAGCTATTTCTCCAAAGAAGATATAGAAAAGACCAGTAAGCACATGAAAAGATGCTCAACATTACTAATCATTAGGGAAATACAAATCAAAATGAGGTATCATAATGAGATACCACTTCACACCCACTAGGGTGGCTATTATAAAATCAGTAAATAGCAAGTATTGTTAAAGATGTGAAGAAACTGGAACTCTTCTGCACTGCTGGTGGGAATGTAAAATGGTGCACCCACTATGGAAACCAGTATGGTACTTCCTCGAAATGTTAAAAAGAGAATTATCGTATGATGCAGCAATTTACACTCAAAAGAACTGAAAATAGGGACTCAAAGTTATTTGCACATCCATGTTCATAGCAACATTATTTGCAATAGCTGAAAGGCAGAAGCAACCCAAGAGCATTGACAGAAGAATGGATAAATACAATGTGGTATATGGAATGGAACATTTTTCAGCCTTAAAAAGAAATTTTGGCATTTTCTACGGTATAGTTAAACCTATAAGATATCTAAATGATCTAAGCCAGTCATAAGAGGACAAATACTGTATGATTCCACTCTTGAGATACCTAGAGTCATGAAATTCATAGAAAAAGTAAGAGTGTCAGGAGCTGGAGGGAGGTGGGGGTAGGAAGCTGGGTACAGAGTTTCAGTTTGGGAAGGTGGAAAAGTTCTGGAGATGGATGGTGGTGGTGATTGTGTAACAACAGTGTGACTATACTTGATGCCATAGAACTCTTAAAAATACAGTAGTACATTTTATGTGTAATATAGTAGCAAAATGTGGTATGCAAAATTTGAAAACATAGTAACAAAATATCATACCATATATAGTAACAAAACTTGGAAACATAAAAGAATCCATCTGTAATCCCCCCTTTCCACCAATCACAGTATTTTTAGAGTTTTTACTCCATAGTTTCCTCATCATGTGCATAGAGATTTGTGTTTATTTCCCCTGAGCACAAAGCTCCCAAATTCACATTTCAACATTAGGTTATCTTCTTTATTTTTCTTGTGTGGACAAACCAAAAAGGAGAGTAGGGTATACCACAGGATAGTCCTCACTTTAGCGTAATCCTACCTAAAACTCCCTAATCCTACCTAAACTCCCTAGCCTTTCCTACCTAAAACTCCTACTTAATCATACTTCTCAAGGCTTTAAAGTTCCTCATCTGCTTTCTCTAATGAACGTAAAGCAGAGACGTACCACACTGACTGTGGAACAGCAACACCATGAGTGGGCGCTGCCTCCTGCTACAGTGGAGTAAGGAGCATGCAGGCGACTTGTCCTGGATGTGGAATGCCAACAGGTGAGCTTTCATTCACTTTTCTGCTCGGTTGGCTTAGGGATGTCAACAAAATACACGGATCTAGAGTTTTAAAGATCAGCAAAGCCTATGTGTCTCTGACACTCCAAACTATTGCTGGTTTTCACTGGCTATGAAATGAGAAAAACAATGACAGTGTGGTGAGTTTTCCCTAACACTATATGTATTCGATTTTTTAAAACCTGGGCTTTATTCTGAGGTCATTCCTATTCTTTTAATGCAACATTTATTTTCTCTTATGACAATTTTGATCATAGATTTTCTTAGCATCTCTAATTAGAATAAAAAGTTGGCGATTCTAAACTGTCATCCTTCAACTTAGTTTCAGCAGTTTTACTGGATCTGGGACATCCCCAAATGTGGGAAACACTGGCCCAACCCAAACTGCCTCCTTAGGAAGAGCCTCTGGGTTTGATGTGTGATGTTTGTGTAAAGGAGTTACGTTCTGAGGTAGGAGGAGAACTGCCTGGCATGAGAGGAGGGTCCAGAAGTGCGTTCTGCACATGACAGTCCAGTTGTGTGGAATGGAGCAAGTCCTCTGTGCCCGGAGCCTCTTAGCTCAGCCATGGAATCCAGGCAACAACGCCGACCTTGTCCCCCCGCAGAGGGAGGTGGGCTGCAAGGCTTCACTGCTGAGGAGCGGAGTGCTGTGGAAGTGCTGATGCTGGGTCCCCGGAGCTTCCCCTCACAAAGGCTTCTCAGCAGGGCCTGCAGTGGCTGGGGAGAAAATGTGCGAGGAATATGCTAGCATGCCAAGTGTTTCCCTGGGAGTGCCTCATTTCAATGAGAAGAATATTCTCTAATTAAAATGCCGCTGTACACGTAAAAAACAAATTGCCATCTAATTTCCCGGTAATCTGTTTTTTCCACTTGGGTTGCAAGGTTTTACAGAATTTTCCCCAAATGCTTTGAGTCTGCAGTAATTTTATTTCATTCTGATTAAACTTCAAAGGACAAATGGCCAGGCCACCAGAACAAGCTAAGCTTTTTTCCACTTCACTGGGTCAAGAGGCATTTTCAGGGCATCTGCAGCGGGGCTGATCTTGTGCTGGGGGTTGGAGATACAAAGATGAATACATACAACTCAGTTCCTGCCCTCACCGGGTTCTCTGTCCAGGACATGATCAAACCATAAACAGAGCAGTGTGGTGACGACAGAAATACTCTCATGCAGACATTTCATATGGGGCCTTTGGGGAGCAAAATGGCAGCTTGGGCTGAGCTGATGCTTCAAATGAAACTTAAAGGATGACTAAAATTTAGGCAAACAAGGGCATGAAGGACGTCCAAGGCAGAAGACACAACAAGCTCAGGTCCAGAGGTGGGAATAGCATGGCCTCTGCTGCACGTGCACGTGTGTGATATATGTCCACGGATACGGATATGTACACATATGTATCTATGTGTCTGTATATACCTGTGTGTGTGTGATTGTGTTTCCTTACTAGGAAAGGGCTAGAGTAGGTACTTGATGCCATAGAACTCTTAAAAATACAGTAGTAAATTTTGTGTGTAATATAGTAACAAAATGTGGTATGCAAAATTTGAAAATATAGTAACAAAATATCGTATCATATACTCAGTGCTGACTGAGTGCCTGGGAGACTTTACAGAATGGCACTGAGGCAGGCAAGTTGACCTGAAGCAAATGGCAGCATCTTTTATTGTCTGCGGGTCTTGGGGAAATAGATTCCAAGATTTGACAACCTAGAAAAAGGAAAAGCCTGACCTCTACACAGATAAATTTGACTGTAATGTGTATTTTGAACATGCATCTATTGGAGGCTCTACAGACGCCAATGCTGCCCCCTGGAAGGAAGAATCCAGTTCTGCTGCAGAGGAGACCTGGGGGCCTAATCCAGGGCTTTTTAGGACTTGATGTCCATGTGAATCACTGGGATCTTGTCAAGATGCAGATTCTGATCCAGCGCCCAGGATTCTGCATTTCTAACAAGCTCCCAGGTGGTGCCAGGGCTGCCATGCCCAAGGAGCGCCCTTTGAGACTCTGAGTAGCAGATCTAATGCCCCTGATGTCCCGCCGTGAACACCTGCCCACCACGGCAGGCCACAGGGAATTCGCTGCCTTCAGCGCAGGGACCGCCGGAGGACGGTGATCTAATCCTCCCTGCACCCGACAGGGCTCCATCCGGCAGGAGCCCAGGGACAGCTGTTGGCTCCGCAGACCTAGAATTGAAGAACGGACGAAGGAAAGGAGGAGGTAGAAATGGCAGGATGGGACTGAAACTTGTAGAGAAACTAGGCCTGTGACAGGAGTTAAGAAAGACACTAGGGGACGCGTGAAAAGGAAGCAGGGGCCCAGGCAGAGCCTTAGAGGCAGGGCACTGAACGCTGACCGAGTGCCAGGGAGCACATTCACGTTTTACCCAGATGTCCTTTGTCATCCTCACCCAGAGCCCTTGTAAAACAGACTGCAAATCCCTGCTAACAGATGAGGAATTTGAAAGTGCAGAGCAGTTCAGTAAATGCACCGGCCTCCCAGTGGGCACACAGGGGAGCTACAGTTCACACCCGTGTCTGCGTGACCTGAAGGCCCAGAGCTTTCAGGAACCACGTGCTATCTGCCCACCCTTATAGCAGTGAGTGAGATCTGGGCTCCATGCTGGGCCTAGCTGCCCTGGGGGAGGGTCCTTTGATATCTGAACCCAAAAGCAAGTGATGCAGCCAAGCACGGGCCCAGGAGGGAGCAGGTCAGAGAAGCTGACCGCTGAGGGAGACCTGGTATCTGGACAAGGTGGCCTGGTGCACCTGGTTGTGAAGTACACCTGCCTCCCCAGAGGCCAGCCAGGGGTCCAGCAGGGCCCTCATGGTCTAGCCAGGTGCAGAGATGGGCAGACCGGTTGGTGAGCATCTCAAAGCTGGCTTGGATGGAAATTTTGGCAGAAATGGAATATTTAACTGAGAAAAAAGGAGACAGCACTAAATGAGGACCATCACATGCCGAAGTGTCTGGAGCATAGTAAGCAATCAATAATTGCAGCTGCTATTACTATTACTCTTGCTGTCGTGGGGTGCTGCTTCTGTGCATTGCTAGAAAACCAGCCCACAATATACTAGGAACATTTCCAGGCTGAATTAGATATGAAATATTCCTGGGAAACCAAAATCTAAATGAGTCCAGCCAAGTGACCAAACAAATACCAGCTGAAGCTTTATGATGTATTATGGAGAAGCATTCACCTCACCTATTTTGCATCTTTAATATCCAGATACCAAGAGCTGTTTGCACATGGTCACTGCTTATGCCCACTCGTCCCTCCTCGTTGGACTGTCAGAGTTCAAAATTGTGTTCCAGATGTTAGGAGCCTTCATAGAGAAAGAGCCTGAAGCTGGAACTGAAAGACCCACTTTGCTGCCTATGGATACCCTCTCAGTCTTCTCCCCTGAAGAAAGGAGACTATCACAACTGGGCTGCCTACCTCAGGGCCAAGCGAGCCGGAGTGTGTGACAGGAGGTAAAAAATTGCCAGGTCCCCCCCCCACAGAAGCCATGGTATTACTCTGCAGGTGTCTTGCCATTCTTTCTAACCTGGGAACTAATTCTGTATTAAAACTGTATTATTATACCCTCTGTGTTTCATCTAAGCTACCTCAAAATCTTCGAGGAACCAGGTAACATTTGCTTACATACACACATCCATAAAATAAAAGTCTACAGCAAGCCTAACAGCAGAATTACATGTATAGATATAAATATACACATGTGATAATAGATATGTGTGTGTCTGCATACAGACATACAAAGCTATAGATACATATGTATATCCCCATTTCATATATATGTGTATATACATGAAATTTCTCCTCTGTACTAAACTCAAAGGACTACTTATTAAAGCAGGTGAGACATCTACACACTTCGTTTAAAAGATTATTATTTAAAAATGGAAATAACTTGGAGCAGGTGACTGGAAATCATTCCTCTCTGCAACTCAAATGGAGGAAGATATCTAATTCTTGGAAATTAGACATGCGTCTAGTCATTTAGTACAAAAAAAAAAGGCCTGACTCAATCGGCTCTTCACATTTTGGTAATTTAAAAGGACATAACGGAATTTTATTTTAATGGTAATTGCAAACTCATGCAGAAAATGTAAATGCACATTTCGTGATTAGCTTACAGCATAAACTATGGCTTCTATTAATGTATTCCAATTTGTAATTCTTTTCACAGTATGAGATTTGAAAGCTGTGATTAAAATTAATTAGGTTAAGTAAAGTTTATCCCCCCTGAGCACTGCTCTTGGGAAAAAGCAGGAGGAAAAAGCGAACTGCATCTGGCTCTGCAGGAAGCTGTGTCTTCATGAGAAGTGGGCTGACTTCTCTTCTCCCCACAGAGGTTGCATGCTGAGTATTTGGCATATCTCAAGCACCATGTATCACCTCAAGGAGCTAATTGAACCATTAAACTATTCTTTTTGGCTCACAAAACTGCATAGGCTGTGACTACATCATCTTCAAATAAGGATATTGGGTAGATCCATCAGTTGTTAAACATTATAAATCTTGGGGGGAAACCTATACATCTGATAAACCTAAGGTCATGGAGGCCACCCAGAATTCAGGGCTGCAATTGCTATGAAAGAGGTACAAAATGAGGGAACAATAGTAAAGATGAACTAATTAACCCCTAAACAGAGCTCTCTGCTTTGCACATTGTCTTGGATATTACCTCACTTGACCTCAACAATCCTGAGTAGGAATCCCTACTGTTGTCCCATTTCAGAGATGAGGGTACAGATGTTAAGTGAGACGTCCAGGATCAAAGAGTGCTGGAGATTAGACCCAGGTCTTCTAAGGTCCTATCCTACATTCTTCCTATGGCTCAGCTGTACAGCTACTGAAAATAAAACAAAACTTTGAACCGATGCCTGGTCTCTGTTTTCACAATGTTGAAATTCACAAGCTGAAATTCATTACCAAGTCTCACATGATATGAACTATGGCAAAGGTTAACAGCTCCAGCAATGGTGTCATGCATCCCAGGAAGTAGAGCATAAATTTGGAAGGAGGGCGAAGACAAGACGGAGTAAAAAGCTGACGTGGGGACACTACTATAAAACGTGTTTATGGACGATTAACTCTTAGAAAGGATTTTGAACCTATTTCTTCAATGCATCTCCCAAATTTTGTGTTTCAGGGAGTTGGTACACTGCGGAGTAAAACTCTGGTTTAACTGTTGCTGAGTCTAGGAGAAAACCACCCACAGAGGGCAAGGCCAAGTGAGCATTGCTTGATATTGTTAAGGTAGCTGATTCAAGGGAAAACCCGCACATTCTGAAACCGAGCTGTCTCCAGAAATAAAGAATATTTCTCTGAAATTGAGGAATTAAATGAAAGATGTTTTTGCATAATAGTTCACAAGAAGAACCAACAGCATGTGCTTCGAAGTTGGAGAACACAGTTTTGTTGTGTGGGGGAGTGAGTCCTCCAGACAAGAGGCAGAGTTGACTCTAAGTTAAAGGGTAGGAATGTCTTTGTTGTCAGACTTTTCCCTTCCCCGCAGAAAATGTCCACTCTCCATCTTATAGCACCATAGAAATTAGAGGTAAGGGGGATCTTAGAGAGTGTTTTGTCCATCCCCTCCCACTCAACCTGAATTCATGGCAAGAAAGCAGAAGTTCAGAGATTCACATAGACTCAGCAGGGGCTCCCTGCTCTGCCCTGTCTTCATCTGCTTAATGTAAAGCCCTCCCTGTAAATTCCTTGGAGTACAGGCAATATTAAGTATGGGAGAACCAACCTTTCAGGGAGCTCTGAATGCTGCTGTTTGGGTCCTGCATTCCTACATCCCAATCAGCAGAGCTGGACTGACTTGGAGAAGGAGGTAGAGGTTACAATTTCCAGCTTTGAGGTCAGACATCATCACATTTTCACAACTTTCCAGAACTGGAACTCTGGACAAAATATTTAACCTCGCTAAGCTTTAGTTTCCTTCATAAAAAATAGAATCAACTCATAGTGCTTTTGAGAGGAGCAAATGCAGCCATGAAACCTTTGTAAAGATTAAGCACTCCATAAACTAACTGATTCCACATTAATATTACTAGGACAAGTTGACTCTTCTGAACTTGGTTGATTCGTTTGAGGCTTTAGAAATAGGCAGATCCCACTTCTGATGAGATTGTGGCCTCGAGGGCGTCACTCACCCTTCCTAGCCTCAGCTTCCTTAAGCAGTGGGGCGCTCACTGTCTCTCAGGATTGCTTTGGGGAGTCAGCGATACAATGTATGTAAATGCACCAGTAATGCCTGCATCCAGTAGATGCTGGGGAGCTCTTCACCCCTACTTCAGCAAATCATGACCTGAGTCCTCTCAAGGGAATCAGAAGATTCGGTAACACAGGGCAAGAAAGCTAGCAGCCTCTGTGTTCCAGGTTCTCCACTGTGGGTAGCCAAGCCCTTCTGAGGTGCCCCTGAGGAAGGTGTAATTTGAGAAAACAGTCGTGGTTCTTCCTAAGGCCTTGAATCCTTCCCTGGCAGGTGTCTGCTTCATCTCTGAATTTATGTGGGGGCTTCAGAAGGTCTGCCTTGTATGTCCAGCTTCCCTTATCAAACCCCAGCTTGCAAGATTCAACCTCCCTGCCCTAACTACAGCTCTCAGAGCCAGAGAAGGGATCCAGGCCTACTCAGATTTGTGATCCCCAAAAAGGGGCTGCACTCGCTGTGGGGCATAGGCATAATGAAGCATTATATATTCATTTCTCATCCTTTTAGGGTATCTGTTTTTGTAAGTGTTTTATATTATACATGCTATATTAATATATATTATATATGCTTAAATATTCATAATGAGGTGAATGTTGAAAATGATTTCATAGACGGGGGTGCGTGATCAAGCAAGCTCGGAGACCTGCGCTCCAGGGGTCAGCTGGAGATGCAGGACACACAGTGCGGCCTAGCCAGCCCTGTGGAGGACAAGGGGCAAGAGGCTGAGCTTAGGGGGCCCATTTAGGCTTGCAGTACCTAGGATTCCGGGTAATTTTGAGAGAGAAGGGAGGGGCTGAGCATGACAGGAAGTCGTTCTGAACATGCCTCCAGTCAGATCGCACAGGCAATGCGCAAGACTAGGGCTGAGGCTGGGAGACCAGCTGGGCCCTTGGTTTCTGCTTAGGGGGCCAAACCTCGGGAAAAACCCAGTGTGTCCCGCCATCGATGCACCTTGAGATTTGTGTGGTCCACTGCATGAAGTTTTCTCCCGTTAAGTAGGATGCTGTGAATAACAGGGTCTCCCTGACTCTATTGTTAACTCTTCTCATGAGCACATCCTGGGCTGGACCTTCCTTTTTTCTTGTTTGTTTGCGTTTGGTTTCTATTATCAGGAATGCCAGGGAGCATAGTCCTGCACTTCCTGGGGAAGAAAAAGCAGTTGGCTGGTTGGTTTTACTGAAGAATGTGTGGGGGGGGGGGAACAGAGAGGCAGAATCCCGGTGAAGGGGGAACAGGACCTCACACTCCAACCTCACAACCTCCCAAAACCCTAGGTTTGTTAACTTCTGTTTTTCTAGGAGAAACTGGAAGGTTTAAGACAGTTCCCCAAAATTGTACAGTGAGATAGACTCAGATGAGCCTTTATACTCCTTTGGCCCCACCTTGTATCTCACAGCGTTTCCGTGCTTTGGGGGGATGATGAAATTAAATTAAATTAGGGTATTAACTTGCAAAACTGAATAAAATATTCAGGGTTCTTGGTGAAAACTGCATAGCTGGGTCTGACCGCAGGGTGGGGAATTCTTCCCAGACGGGTCTTGCTTTTTGTAACCACCAGGTGGCAGTAGAGACACAGCCTTCCAGGGACCCCCCTCACCATTGATAATGAGCGAGGCTTCCTAACCAGGCGTTAGTCCTCCTAGGACTCCAGTGTTGTGCTATCAGCTTTAGTGTTTGGTTATCTGGAGTTTCCTCTGTGCTCTCCTACCTCCCATGCTCTGGGATTTTCTGCTGAAGTAAATACAGTGAATGAGGGAAAAGCTTAACTGGACTCCCCACCCTTTGAATACCGAGGAATTGCCACCCCTAGAAGAAGACGTCCCAGGTCTCTGCACCGTGCTGCAGAACCAGATCCTCAGGCGGCGTAACATCCTGGTCACTGGCAGAGTTGTGCGCAGCTATATGTGTTCTACTGAGGAATTCTTTGGCGAGCCAGAGCAAGATGCCAGGATGGAGGGCCTGGGCTGGCACTGCCCTCACCCGGCAGGCTGGGGCCGGTGGGAAGTTCCCGCACGCCCGGCTCAGCAGAGGGTCAGTAGATGGGCCCATCCCAAAGGCCAGGCAGGCTTAGCAAGGATCAGTTTTGATCCCAATCAACGGGGACACCATGGCGGTCCAGACAATGAGGCCAGTGCCTCGACAACCACGGAGCAAACGTGCAGAGCCTCCCATGTGCTCATCCAGATATACGCTTCTTGGTGAGTTTTTATCAAATCTGGTTTGATCAAAGGGTAATGGCTGCGTCTCCCTTGTGCCTCTGGACGGAAACCCTACATAGGGTCCATTTGGGGATAAGATAGTGCAAGTCCAAGGATCTTGACTTCACTCATGGAAACACATACTGGAATTACAAATCTTCCTCTAGGTTTACTTCCCAAAAGCTTGCTCATGGTGACTGTCACTGGTCAGCATCAAAATGAGAACAAAAGGACAATGTGGTGAGTGTTTCAGAGAGCTACATTTATTCGGTTTAGGAGACAGTCCCTAATTTTGAGATTCTGTCTCTCTTCTTTCTTTGTGGTTGAAATGTTTCTCTTAGGAAGCCGTGGAAGTTGATTTATATATCTTAATGATATTCTCTGGCAAAATAAAAAGTTGGCAACTCCACGGTCTGCTCCCCTATTCTTCTTTAAAAATTAACAGGTTCAAATCTGGGAACCCCAGCTCTCCAGTCGTCAGCCCTCAAACTTCGTCCACCTGACCACATTAGGAATGTTTCACATACTGCCACCTAGTGGTCATCCTAGCTCACATTCGCTGACTGCTCCCTTTGAGAGCATAAACGGTACGCGAGTGCACACGTGTGTGTGTGTGTGTGTGTGTGTGTGTGTGTGTGTGTGTGTGTGCTCAGGTGCCGACAAGCAAGATATGTTAGCATGGGGAAAATGCAGGTTGTGAAAATTGTATATAAATATTCAGTGAGCAGAATCCTACTCCAAATCCATGTGGGCAGAATTAAAAGCAGGTGTGTGGGATCAGCGTTCTGTATTTTTCCAACATCCACAACCAAAAGGGCAGCAGCATGGAAAGGTTCGCGCTCGAGAGTCCTAACAGCTGACAAGACGTGAGAAGCTGTAGAGGAAAAGCTCTGAAGACTCAACTTGAACCAAATGTGTTCACGGTGTAACTCATACCTTTGAACAAGAGGCATCCCTTCCAACTCCGGGAGGGCCCATCCTCCTTTCAGAAAGAAGTCTGAATATAACTACTCATATTTACCAACAAGATGTGTTCAAAGAACGCAGAGAAGACAGCAGCGAATAGTTAAAGGAAAAAGCAGCAAGGGCACAAGCAGAGTTGTTCCAATGCCCCGGCTCTCCTGGGCTCTGGATACCCAGGGCTGACTCGTTCCCCGTTCAGTTTGCTCCTGGGCTGGCTGTATTGCGGGCTCTATGCTCCAGGACAGTTCTGCAGCCCTTCGGTCTGGCTCATAGCAGATGCTCAATAAACATCTGATGAAACAAACTCTCCCAAACAGGCATAATCTGTTTCTTGCATTCATTCTATATGTATTCATTCTACAGTGCCTGCTATGATGTAGGTATATGCTAAGTACTGGGATCAACAATACTCTTATAGCTTTTATAAAAAGATCCCTCCTTTTTATAGCTTGTAGCAGGCCGAATAATGGACCCACCAAAGATGCCCCTGTCCTAATCCCTGGAACTTGCGAGACTGTTGTTGCCCTACAGGGCAAAGGGGCTTTGCAGATGTGATGAAGTTAAATATCTTGAGATGGGGAGATTATCCCGGATTATCTTAGAGGACCCAAGAGTGATCACCAAGGTTGTTATGAGAGGCCACAGTGATACAGGACCACAAGCTGAGGGGTACAGGCAGCCGCTGGCAGCTGGGATAGGCAGGAAGCAGCGGCTGCCCTGAAGCCAACAGGAGGCACTCAGCCCTGCTGACACTTTGATTCTAGCCCAGAGACTGATTTTGGACTGCTGACCTCCAGAACTTTAAGATAATAAATCTGTGTTGTGCTTCAAGCCACTCGGTTTGTGGTTATTTGTTACAGCAGCAATAGGAAATGCCATTAAACGTTTTGCATAATGTTTAACGGGCATTTAAAACCTAATCCCAATAACTTGTGACAACGGAGGGAGTGGTGATTGTCTCTTCATAGATTGCCTTAAAATTCATTCTTCTCTTTGCCAGGCAGAGTACCGGTCTGGGGCTATCCTTTCTGGGACAGCAGGAATTCACTCTGTAGCTTCTGTCAGGTCCAGAAACTTCAAAGGCATATAAAAAAAGAATTTGAGTGACAAATCCCAGCCTATAATGACAACTTCTACTTAGGAAGAATATTGCTTCTTAATTGCCAAACAAGGACAACTTTGTTTTCCGGTCATGGCACCCTTAAGAAATAGAGAGGGGACCTTATTGTTTTATTTTATTTTTTATAAATTTATTTTGGTATCATTAATCTACAATTACATGTGCAATATTATGGTTATTAAACTACCCCTTCATCAGGTCCCCCCCACCAACCCCATTACAGTCACTGTCCATCAGCGTAGTGAGATGCTATAGAATCACTACTTGTCTTCTCTGAGTTATACAGCCCTCCCCGTGCCCCCCCCCAACATTGTGTCTGCTAATCGCAATGCCCCTTTTTCCCCCTTGTCCCTCCTCCCTTCCCACCCATCCTCCCCAGTCCCTTTCGCCTTGGTAACTATTAGTCCGTTCTTGGGTTCTGTGAGTCTGCTGCTGTTTTTTTTCTTTCAGACTTTTTCTTTGCTCTTATGCTCCTCATATGAGTGAAATCATTTGATACTTGTCTTTTTCCGCTTGGCTTATTTCACTGAGCATAATACCTTCTAGCTCCATCCATGTTGTTGCAAATGGTAGGATTTGTTTCTTCTTATGGCTGAATAATATTCCATTGTGTATATGTACCACATCTTCTTTATCCATTCATCTACTGATGGACACTTAGGTTGCTTCCATTTCTTGGCTATTGTAAATAGTGCTGCAATAAACATAGGGGTGCATCTGTCTTTGTCAAACTGGGCTGCTGCATTCTTAGGGTAAATTCCTAGGAGTGGGATTCCTGGGTCAAATGGTATTTCTATTTTGAGTTTTTTGAGGAACCTCCATACTGCTTTCACAATGGTTGAACTAATTTGCAGTCCCACCAGCAGTGTAGGAGGGTTCCCTTTTCTCCACATCCTCGCCAACATTTGCTGTTGTTTGTGTTTCGGATGTTGGCCATCCTCACTGGTGTGAGGTGATATCTCATTGTGGTTTTAATCTGCATTTCTCTGATGATTAGCGATGTGGAGCATCTTTTCATGTGCCTGTTTGCCATCTGAATTTCTTCTTTGGAGAAGTGTCTATTCATGTCCTCTGCCCATTTCTTAATTGGATTATTTGCTTTTTGTTTGTTGAAGGTGCATGAGTTCTTTATATATTTTGGATGTCAACCCCTTATCAGATACGTCATTTATGAATATATTCTCCCATACTGTAGGATGTCTTTTTGTTCTACTGATGGTGTCCTTTGCTGTACAGAAGCTTTTCAGCTTGATATAGTCCCACTTGTTCATTTTTGCTTTTGTTTCCCTTGCCCAGGGAGATATGTTCATGAAGAAGTTGCTCATGTTTATGTCCAAGAGATTTTTGCCTATGTTTTTTTCTAAGAGTTTTATGGTTTCATGACTTATATTCAGGTCTTTGATCCATTTTGAGTTTACCTTTGTGTATGGGGCGAGACAGTAGTCCAGTTTCATTCTCTTACATGTAGCTGTCCAGTTTTTCCAATACCAGCTGCTGAAGAGGCTGTCAGCTCCCCATTGTATATCCAAGGCTCCTTTATCATATATTAAATGACTGCATATGTTTGGGTTAATGTTTGGATTTTCTGTTCTGTTCCACTGGTATATGGGTCTGTTTTTTGTGCCAATACCAAATTGTCTTGATTACTGTGGCTTTGTAGTAGAGCTTGAAGTCAGGGAGCATAATTCCCCGTGTTTTATTCCTCCTTCTCAGGATTCCTTTGGCTATTCGGGGTCTTTTGTGGTTCCATATGAATTTTAGAATTATTTGTTCCAGTTCATTGAAGAAAGCTGTTGGTAGTTTGATAGGGATTGCGTTGAATCTGTAGACTGCTTTAGGTAGTATAGCCATTTTGACAATATTTATTCTTCCTAGCCAAGTGCATGGGATGAATTTCCATTTGTTAGTGTCCTCTTTAATTTCTCTTAGGAGTGTCTTGCACTTTTCAGGGTATAGGTCTTTCACTTCCTTCGTTAGGTTTATTCCTAGGTATTTTATTCTTTTTGATGCAATTGTGAATGGAATTGTTTTCCTGATTTCTCTTTCTGTTAGCTCATCGTTAGTGTATAGGAAAGCAACAGATTTCTGTATGTTTGTTTTGTATCCTGCAACTTTGCTGAATTCAGATATTAGTTCTAGTAGTTTCGGAGTGGAGTCTTTAGGGTTTTTTGTGTACAATATCATGTCATCTGCAAATAATGACAATTTGACTTCTTCTTTACCAATCTGGATGCCTTGTATGTCTTTGTTTTGTCTGATTGCTGTGGCTAGGACCTCCAGTACTATGTTGAGTAACAGTGGAGAGAGTGGGCATCCCTGTCTTGTTCCCCATCTTAGATGAAAAGCTTTCAGCTTCTTGCTGTTAAGTATGATGTTAGCTGTGGGTTTGTTATATATGGCCTTTATGATGTTGAGGTACTTGCAAGAGGAGACCTTATTTTGATCCCACTTCTCCATTGGGGAAACTGAGGCACAAATCTGCTCAAGTGTGCTTCACCACCCAGGAGCAAGAATAGGAGCTCGGCTCTTTTGAAACCTCAGCCAAGTGTGTCCCCTTGACTTCTGCTCACTGTTTCCCAAGGCATTAAGAAAAGGGAAAGAGGCATTGAGCACAAAGCAGGAGGGAGACAGTTTACAAGAGGGAGATGGAGGAATCGGAAGACTGATCGTCAGAACCTATGGAATAACAGACTCCAATTTTTAAAGTAAAACTTAGGGGGAAAATTTGACAATTGGACGAGTTTCATTCTGAAACTCATTTAACCCAGAAAAGTCAAAACGAAACTACAGGGACACAAACCCACAACAATCAAACTAAAAACAAGTTTTCACAGGCCCATTGCAAAACTAGAGATTTTTCAGATAGACCCACTCACCTCCCAATTCATGACTTTTTAGACCTATTTTAAACTATTTTTAAAAAGAATGCCAATCAAAAGAAAAACAGTGCTGTGTGGGAGGTGAAGTAAAGTTAGGCATGTATTTTTTGGGGTGGTATTTCTCTGTTACGCCCCCCCCCCAAAACCGTCAAGATGTTCTTAAATACCATTTGTGGTCACCTATACTGGTGATATTTTCTAAATGTGGTCAAAAGAAGACGACTGAAGGTTTGTGCATTTGCCCCAGGAGGAAACTGAAAAACAGCAGTGCCTTGGTATACCGGCCTGCAGTCATGCTATTTCTGACCCATTTCACTCGTGCATTTGTATGAACCACTCTGCGTCCTGACAGAAGAGCATCATTAAAATTGGAAAGCAAAGGATTCTGGCTGCAGCAGGGACCTCCCTTTACCTTTTTCTGCTTCTCCCACCCCACCTGTGTGCCCAGGAGGAGGAGGAAGAGGGAGGGGCAGGAGTGACAAGTCTTCTGGGAGTCACCTGTGGCCTGAGGGTTACCCCGTAAAGATGGCCTCTCGGGTAACTCGGCATGTGGTGAGGGCTTTGAACCAGGATGTTTGAACTGCTGAGCAATTTCTTATTAAAACGTGAACACCAGAGCGTCCGCTGGAGCTTTAGGCTTTTATTTGTGGTGGGGTTGTTTTCCTGCCACAGTTGTGGTTTACCGTCTACCTGAGTGTTCAAACTGCTTTGCAGAAACCAGTGGCTCTGCTTCAGATTTGGCATATGTTCTTCCCCACCCAGCGGGGTGCTCAGTGACACGTCCTGCTGTGTGTCCCCTCCAGGCCATGCTGTGTCCCCATCGTGACAATAATCACCTAGCAAACAGGCACCAGTGTTATCAGACATTTACAAAGTGTGCGTTTCCAGGAATGGTCATTTAGAGAAATCTAAGACAGTTCTCCAGATTGCTGGGCAAAAGATGATTTCCCAAAATGGACAACAAAAATCAGTTGTAAAACCAGGCAGCCCAAGAAAGGAATTCTTACATCAAAAGCCATAGAATTAGCTAGCATTATTGAATGCTTAGTATGTCCTAGATTTTGTGTTAATTGCTTTATCCATGTTATCACATTTAATCCTTAAAACACCCCAGGCGCTTACATCCAGAAAGATACAATTTCTTATCCATGAACATAGTATAGTGAGATAGTGTCCCCCCGAAAATTCATGTCTATCTGGAACCTCTGAATGTGACGTTATTAGAAATAGGGTCTTTGCAGAGGAATTAACTAAGGATCTCAAGAAGAAATCATCCTGGATTCGTCAATGACTGGTCTCTCTGGGAAATGAGAGACAGCGATCTGAGACACAGGGTGGAGATGTGTGTGAAGATGGAGACAGAGATTGTAGAGATTCATCCTATAAGCTGAGGAAAGCCCAGGGTTGCTGGCAGCCACCAGGAGCTAAGGGACAGAGGCAGGCATGGAACAGATTTTCCCTCAGAGCTCCAGAAGGAACCAACCCTGCTGACACTTGGATTTCGGACTTCTGGCCTCCTAAACCATGAAAGAATAAATTTCTGTTGTCTTAGGCAAGCCCGTTTGCAGCAATTTTGTCATGGCAGCCCCAGGAAATGAATGCAAGCAGTGAGTAGTTCACCCAGGATTTGAACCCAGGCTGACTCCAGGACCAGAGCTGTCCCCCTGTGCCATGCAGCCTCTCAGAGCAGGGCTTAAGATTGAAAGTATAATGTCAAGTTTGCATAAAAATTTGAATATATGCATAGACAGGAACTGGAAATATATACAGCAAAGTGTTTATTTCTGGGTAGTATGAATCCAGATGAATTTTAATCTCCTTCTTTTGCTTATCTGCTTTTTCTTTTCTCAGCACTGCAGGGTGATTCATGGTAAGATACACATGAAAGTATATACGAGTAAAGCTATATGCTGCACCTCGCTCTCAAATGGTTCGGGCAAAAAACTAATAAATATATATATACGTGGAGAGAAAAGGATAAAGCAAATGTGGGGACATGTTAACCTTTGGGGAATCTGGATCAAGGGCATATGGGAATTCTTCGTACTACTCTTCCAAGTTTTCAGAAATCTGAAATACTTTCAAAATTGCAAAGTCCTCCTCTGCCCCAGAAGAAGGGTCCTAACATGGAAGATGTTCAAAGTTGAAACAGAAACACATGTATATACACAAATGTCAAGACACTGCCAGCAAAGTGTATTCCAAGAATCAGAGAAGTTTATTTTAGGAATAAAAGGGAATATTTGCAATACAGCAGAGATGACTCTCAAAGGGAAAATACAGAGAGAGGCAGAAAGAGACAGACAGAGTCAGAGTCACAGGAGAAAGTGATACCCCAGCCCAGTCCCTGCTGAGTGACTGCCGTAGGCCCAGGACAGGCTATGAAGCCTCAGTCAGCTCCCTAGGACTATTTTTTGCACACACGTGAGCCCACGTGATGTAGGGCCAGGCCTGGGCAGGAGTCAGAGGAGAAGGGTTCTCCTGACCTGCAGGGAAGGAGCGAGGCTCAGATCATCTTTACAGTCCCTTCAAGCTCTGATGGCAGCTTGGAGCCCCTGGTTGCTCCTCTCCCAGAAGATGATTGTTAATAGCTACACATACCACAATTTTTTAAAAAATGGATAAGCTAGAAAAGGTTTCATGATCTTTTGAAAATGTAAATAAGACTTCCGGGAAGATGGTGGCATGAGCAGGGTGGCAGAAATCTCCTCCCAACACTATATTTATCTACGAAAACACAGCAAATACATCTATTCCTAAAACAGAGACCAGAATACACAGGAAAGCGAACAGCGTGTAGCTACACCCGAGAGGACTCGGCACCCCAAGAGGCGGGTAAAATACGGAGCCGCGACCCAGCGGGACCCAAGCACTCCCCCACCCCAGCGCACCGGTGGGAGGAGAGGACTCGGAGCCGGGAGGGAGTGGAAGTACACCCGGCGAAGTAGCCAGCCCCGGTGATCTGCGCGGGGAGCGCTGACCCACATTGCGCAGTGCAGCGGAGATTGGAGAGACAGAGGGGCAGGATCTGAGCGGGGAACGCGCCAGGGTGCTTGCAGCCGGCTCCCGGGAAGGAAAAAAAAAAAGCGTGCGCTTTCTTCAGCGGTCTTAAAGAGACAGGAGCCCAGCGGAGGAGCCGGATCGCCCCAGCACACTCAGCCCAGCAGGCTGGGAGTCCTGGGGAGTTTCAGATGCCTTAGCTGGCGACTGGGGAAGCGTAGCCATACTTACACTTCTCACTGAGATCAACAGCCTCCTATTCGTTCCCACCCCTGCCAGAGCGATAAAGGGCCCTGCGGAGCGGCGCAGCCACGGCTGCGGAATAGTGGGGCACAGCGCCACCTACAGCATTCCCACAGAATCTACTCCTGGTGGGCGGTTTTTATTGTTTTGTTTCTTGTTTTGTTTTCTGTTTTTTCTTTTCTTTCTTTTTTCTTTTTTCTTTCTTTCTTTTTTCTTTTTTTTCTCTTTTTAAAGTCTTAAAGAGCCCAGCTGACATACGTGGCAACTACCAGTGACCAATTCTATAGCCATGAAAAGACAGAGGAATATGGTTCAGACCAAAATCAACCAGACAACCCCAGAGAGGGAGTCTGAAGGGATGGAAATGCACAGCCTCCCTGAAAAAGAATTCAGAATAAAAGTCATAACCATGCTGATGGACCTACAGAGAAATGTGCAACAGCTGGGGAGGAAGTGAGGGAACTGAGGAAAGACAATACAGAAATCAGACAAGCGATCGATGGGCTTAACAGCAGAATGGATGAGATGCAAGAGGCTGTTGATGGAATAGAAAACAGAGAACAGGAGTACAGAGCAGCTGAGGCAGAGAGAGATAAAAGGATTTCTAGGAATGAAAGAATATTAAGAGAACTGTGTGACCAATCCAAACGGAGCAATATTCGCATTATAGGAGTACCAGTGGAAGAAGAGAGAGAAAAAGGGATAAAAAGTGTCTTTGAAGAAATAATTGCTGAAAACTTTCCCTCGCTGGGGAAGGAAGTAGTCTTGCAGTCCACCGAAGCTCATAGATCTCCCAACACAAGGGACCCAAGGAAGACAACACCAAGACACATAATAATTAAGATGGCAAAGATCAAAGATAAAGACAGGGTATTAAAGGCAGCTAGAGAGAGAAAAAAGATCACGTACAAAGGAAAACCCATCAGACTATCATCAGACTTCTCAATAGAAACCTTACAGGCGAGAAGAGAATGGCATGATATATTTAATGTTATGAAACAGAAGGGCCTCGAACCAAGAATATTGTATCCAGCACGATTATCATTTAAATATGATGGAGGGATTAAACAATTTCCAGATAAACGAAAGTTGAGAGAATTTGCCTCTCATAAACCACCACTACAGGATATCTTAAATGGACTGCTCTAGATGGAAGCACACCTAAGGGTAAAAAGATGTCACCAGAGAACAAAAAAATCATAGCAAAGAAAGCAAACGACCCAAATCCTAACTAAAGGCAAAGAATAAAACACCTATTATAGAAAGAATGGAGGAGGAGGAATAAGAAGGGAGAGAAAGAAAGAAACATCAGACTGTGTTTACAATAACTTAACAAGAAAGTTAAGTTAGATTGTTAGATAGTAAAGAAGCAACCCTTGAACCCTTGGTAACCACGAATCTAAAGCCAGCAATGGCAATAAGTACATACCTATCAATAATCACCCTGAATGTAAATGGACTGAATGCACCAATCAAAAGACACAGAGTAACAGAATGGATAAAAAAGCAAGACCCATCTATATGCTGCCTACAAGAAACTGACCTCAAATCCAAAGATATACAAAGACTAAAAGTGAAGGGATGGAAAAAGATATTTCATGCAAACAACAAAGAGAAAAAAGCAGGTGTTGCACTACTTGTATCAGACAAAATAGACTTCAAAACGAAGAAAATAGCAAGAGATAAAGAAGGACATTACATAATGATAAAGGGGTCAGTCCAACAAGAAGATATAACCATTATAAATATATATGCACCCAAAACAGGAGCGCCAGCATATGTGAGACAAATACTAACAGAATTAAAGGAGGAAATAGACAGCAATGCATTCACCTTAGGAGACTTCAACACACCACTCACTCCAGAGGACAGATCAACCAGACAGAAAATAAGTAAAGACACAGAGGCACTGAACAACACACTAGAACAGATGGACCTAACAGACATCTACAAAACTCTACACCCAAAAACAACAGGATACACATTCTTCTCAAGTGCACATGGAACATTTTCCAGAATAGACCACATACTAGGCCACAAAAAGAACCTCAGTAATTTCAAAAATATTGAAATCCTACCAACCAACTTCTCAGATCACCAAGGTATAAAACTAGAAATAAATTTTAGAAAGAAATCAAAAAGGCTCACAAATACATGCAGACTTAACAACACTCTCCTAATTAATCAATGGGTTAACGACCAAATCAAAACAGAAATCAAAGAATATATGGAGACTAATGACAACAACAACACAAAGCCACAACTTCTGTGGGACGCAGCAAAGGCAGTTCTAAGAGGAAAGTATATTTCAATCCAGGCCTATTTAAAGAAGGAAGAACATTCCCAAATGAATAGTCTAAAGACACAATTACTGAAATTGGGAAAAGAAGAACAAATGCGGCCCAAAATCACCAGAAGGAGGGACATAGAAAAGATCAGAGAAGAAATAAATAAAATTGAGAAGAATAAAACAATAGAAAAAATCAATGAAACCAAGAGCTGGTTCTTTGAAAAAATTAACAAAATAGATAAACCCCAGCCAGACTCATTAAGAGAAAAAGAGAATCTACACACATAAACAGAATCAGAAATGAGAAAGGAAAAATCATGACAGACCCCACAGAAATACAAAGAATTATAAGATAATATTATGAGAATCTATATACTAACAAGCTGGAAAACCTAGAAGAAATGGACAACTTCTTAGAAAGATACAACCTTCCAAGACTGACCAAGCAAGAAACAGAAAAACTAAACAGACCAATGACCAGCAACGAAATTGAAGCGGTAATCAAAAAACTACCCAAGAACAAAACCCCCAGGCCTGATGGATTCACCTCTGAATTCTACCAGACATATAGAGAAGAAATAACACCGATTCTCCTTAAAGTTTTTCAAAAAATACAAGAGGAGGGAATACTTCCAAACTCATTCTATGAAGCCAGCATCACTCTAATACCAAAACCTGGAAAAGACCTCACCAAAAAAGAAGATTACAGACCAATATCCCTGATGAAGGTAGATGCAAAAATACTCAACAAAATATTAGCAAACCGAATTCAAAAATACATCAAGAGGATCATACACCATGATCAAGTGGGATTCATCCCAGGGAAGCAAGGATGGTACAACATTCGAAAATCCATCAACATCATCCACCACATCAACAAAAAGAAGAACAAAAACCACATGATCATCTCCATAGATGCTGAAAAAGCATTTGACAAAATTCAGCATCCATTCCTGATTAAAACTCTCAACAAAATGGGTATAGAGGGCAAGTACCTCAACATCATAAAGGCTATATATGGCAAACCCACAGCTAACATCATACTTAACGGCGAGACACTGAAAGCTTTTCATCTAAGATCGGGAACAAGACAGGGATGCCCACTCTCTCCACTGTTATTCAACATAGTACTGGAGGTCCTAGCCACAGCAATCAGACAAAACAAAGACATACAAGGCATCCAGATTGGTAAAGAAGAAGTCAAATTGTCACTATTTGCAGATGACATGATACTGTACATAAAAAACCCTAAAGACTCCACTCCAAAACTACTAGAACTAATATCTGAATTCAGCAAAGTTGCAGGATACAAAATTAACACACAGAAATCTGTTGCTTTCCTATACACTAATGATGAACTAACAGAAAGAGAAATCAGAAAAACAATTCCATTCACAATTGCATCAAAAAGAATAAAATACCTAGGAATAAACCTAACGAAGGAAGTGAAAGACCTGTACTCTGAAAACTACAAGACACTCCTAAGAGAAATTAAAGAGGACACTAACAAATGGAAATGCATCCCATGCTCTTGGCTAGGAAGAATAAATATTGTCAAAATGGCTATACTACCTAAAGCAATCTACAGATTCAATGCAATCCCTATCAAACTACCAACAGCTTTCTTCAATGAACTGGAACAAATAATTCTAAAATTCATATGGAACCACAAAAGACCCCGAATAGCCAAAGCAATCCTGGGAAGGAGGAATAAAACAGGGGGAATTACACTCCCTGACTTCAAGCTCTACTACAAAGCCACAGTAATCAAGACAATTTGGTATTGGCACAAAAACAGACCCACAGACCAGTGGAACAGAATAGAAAATCCAAACATTAACCCAAACATATACAGTCAATTAATACTTGATAAAGGAGCCTTGGATATACAATAGGGATATGAGAGCCTCTTCAGCAGCTGGTGTTGGAAAAACTGGACAGCTACATGTAAGAGAATGAAACTGGACTACTGTCTCGCCCCATACACAAAGGTAAACTCAAGGTGGATCAAAGACCTGAATGTAAGTCATGAAACCATAAAACTCTTAGAAAAAAACATAGGCAAAAATCTCTTGGACATAAATATGAGCAACTTCTTCATGAACATATCTCCCCGGGCAAGGGAAACAAAAGCAAAAATGAACAAGCGGGAGTATATCAAGCTGAAAACTTCTGCACAGCAAAGGACACCAGCAGTAGAACAAAAAGACATCCTACAGTATGGGAGAATATATTCACAAAAAACGTATCTGATAAAGGATTGACATCCAAAATATATAAAGAACTCATGCACCTTAACAAACAAAAAGCAAATAATCCAATTAAGAAATGGGCAGAGGACATGAATAAACACTTCTCCAAAGAAGAAATTCAGATGGCCAACAGGCACATGAAAAGATGCTCCACATCGCTAATCATCAGAGAAATGCAGATTAAAACCACAATGAGATATCACCTCACACCAGTGAGGATGGCCAACATCCAAAACACAAACAACAACAAATGTTGGCGAGGATGTGGAGAAAAGGGAACCCTCCTACACTGCTGGTGGGACTGCAAATTAGTTCAACCATTGTGGAAAGCAGTATGGAGGTTCCTCAAAAAACTCAAAATAGAAATACCATTTGACCCAGGAATTCCACTCCTAGGAATTTACCCTAAGAATGCAGCAGCCCAATTTGAAAAGACAGATGCACCCCTATGTTTATTGCAGCACTATTTACAATAGCCAAGAAATGGAAGCAACCTAAGTGTCCATCAGTAGATGAATGGATAAAGAAGATGTGGTACATATACACAATCGAATATTATTCAGCCGTAAGAAGAAAACAAATCCTACCATTTGCAACAACATGGATGGAGCTAGAGGGTATTATGCTCAGTGAAATAAGCCATGCCGAAAAAGACAAGTATCAAATGAATTCAGTCATATGTGGAGTATAAGAACAAAGAAAAAATACTGAAGGAACAAAACAGCAGCAGACTCACAGAACCCAAGAATGGACTAATATTTACCAAAGGGAAAGGGACTGGGGAAAATGGGTGGGAAGGGAGGGATAAGAGGGAAAAAGGGGCATTACGATTAGCAGATGTAATGTTGGGGGGGCATGGGGAGGGCTGTACAACTCAGAGAAGACAAGTAGTGATTCTATTGCATCTCACTACACTGATGGACAGTGACTGTAATGGGGTTGGTGGGGGGGACCTGATGAAGGGCTATTTTAATAACCATAATATTGCACATGTAATTGTAGAGTAATGATAATAAAATAAATTATATTAATTAAAAAAAAAGAAAATGTAAAATAATTAACAGGCCACTTGATTTTATTTTAGTAGGACAGAAATTCTAATTGTGTGCCAATTTTAAAGCTCACTTGCAACCAACGTGTCTAGTTTACCATCTGGGCAAATACAGGGGACAGTATGTCCATAACTGGTGCTTATCTAAAGGGAAAAAAGCCACATGACTAAATGGCATTATTTCACATGATCCATTTCTTGATCGTGAATTTCTATAAAAGTCTGGGACCATTACAAAATGTAACGCAGCGTTACTGGCATGGTTTTACTTGTATACAAGATAATGTGCAGCTGAGCTCGTTCTCATCCATTGGAAGGCACTGCTTGTTCCTTCCACGCTGAGGCTGGGGAGGGCCAAGGCTGGTGAGAATGGGTCTTGCTTACGAGAAGCCCCACCCTCACTCTCAAGCAGCACACATCATATACGGTTTGGCAAAAGCATATTGAAGATACTATGTGCACCTAATCGAGTCAAGGAATAAAAGGTCCGGTTGGATTCCAAGCCCAAGTGGAATCGTTTCCCATTCAGCATCGCTTTATCACAAAAGTTTGCTCATTGTTCCCATGTGCAGTGCCAAATGATTTGTGCCTAGTAATTCCATAAGTGTTTGCATTTCTGGGTCCCTACAAAGCAATTCGACTTCACAGGGCCTCTAAGTAGCCATTTGGAGGGAAAAGATCTCATGGAGAGCAAGGGCAGAGAGCCTGCCACGCTGCCATCACTGGCGCGTATTGGGAATGTCCCTGGCGATTGACAGTAGCAGGACGAAGTGGCAGCTACCCAGGGTGCCACCCACCGACCAATTCAAATAGAATTACCAGCCAGTGGGCGGGTGTCTGGGTGGGAGGTTGGTTGTGTGAATGCATTTTTTTTCTAATATATTTAAAACTACTTTGAGGTGCAAATGGGAAGATTCCCTTTTTAGCCTTTCTTTAATGGAAAGAAAAGCAGCCTCTTGGTAAGAATCCAGACTGTCAGCCCCACCTCCACTTTAAGTTCTTTGAACCCTTTTCCACCAGATTTATTAACCTTTTCTGCTTCAAGCCATCATCATGGGGCACAAAGAATGTGTCTCTTTGAGTCCTAAACCTTCCTTTTAAAGTTAACTATCTTCCCAAAGCCTGGCCTGGCTGTGGCATTTCAAATTTTTGTTGTTATTTTGGAGGGTAACAGCAATAGTGCTGACTCTTGTGCGTGAAGCATGACCCAGTGATGGTAACAAACCCTGAATCTAAGAGAGTTTGGGGTCACGTAGGTTGTCAGCCTTAACAGGCAAGTATCTGAGGGACTGTCAGTGTGGATTAAGACACTTGCATACATCTTGGACCACTAGACACACAGTCTGGAGGGAAGGATTGAAGCCATCTGTGGATGAGTTTTTATTTGACCTGATCATAAAGTTAAAGCCTTTCTCCTGACTGTTTGCTCTACTCAAACGCCACTCAGCCACAACAGGCTATAGCCAGGAGACTCAAGACCCAGCAGAGCGTCTGAGGCTCCACAGTGGCGCCTAACCGGAGGCATTTAAGACAGCACTGCTTGGAAATGGAGCCCCAGGCATCTGTCTCAGACGTTGGTGGTTCTCAAAGCTCAGAGGGGATGGAAGGGAACCACAGCCGAGCCAGGGCTTCAGTGAGGCCACACCAACCTCTGATTCTAGTGACTCAACTAGGCCTCAGTTTCTCCATCTATATGGACGAATAACTATATAGTAAGTGCTCATTAAATGTCAGCGATCCTGGCCGAGCGAGAGTGGGTGCTCTGGGAGGTGGATGGAAGAATCCAGATGCTTCGACTCCAGCACATTCCCCCTTTGTACAGCAGCCCTTCCGCCTCAACCCCCGCCCTGCAGCCCCTTCTGGAATGGTGAATGCACAGCAGGACCTCAGTGATGGGGCGAAATGAGAGGTGAGCATGGAGGGAACGGCCGTGGATGTGTGACTCAGACGAAGGCAGCATTGATCAGCAGTGGCATTTGAAGGGGAAGGAAGTCGCTAAACAAAACAAACATGGTGTTTACTACCACGAAAGCAAGCCAGAATATGAACCAGCTAATACAACACACAGGAAACTCTGAAAAATATCTAAACAGGGCACTGCTTTCTTTCTTCTTCTGAAAGATTTAAAACAGTTCAGAAACATGTTCCCTCGCTCTCACTGCCCTCCATGTGGCGATGTTCCCAGCACACCAGGATGCGGCCCAACCGCATACCAGTTTCTTCCCCTCCTCCAAAAGGTCCCCTGCTCTTTCTCGGGGGTAGGGGACCATGACATCACTGATCTTTCTAGCAGTTCTAGTTAATGTCTCTGGTTAAAAAACACAGACCAAGGCCCAGTCACCCCGGTGCTCACTGTAGCCACAGGACGTCTGTTGGTTAATCGACTTCTTAGCAGTGCCTAGAACCATGGGGGAAATGCTTGTATAGTGAATGAAGAAACCACTGTGTATATATTCTGAGTTTATCGATATGATACAGCATTGCCAGAATAAAGGCAAAGGAAATGCTCAAAAAAAAAATAAGTAAAAAAAAAAAGTTGAAGCCTTCCTTCTGGAAATGATGCTAACATGGAGCTTTCCTTGTCAAAAATAGCTAATGCTTTCATGAGCTTGGTCGAGACTGTTTTCATATTTGAACTCAGTGCATTTAACCTACATACATTCTCAGGACTGCGTTCTTCTAGGCCACCTCATAAGTAGGTGGCAACACGGTTCTTGGCAATTCTGAGTATAGTAATTGCACACCAGGACTGTGTATGTTGTGTCCGAAGAATTCTAACTTTTCCATTTCCTGAAGAAGAAATCTAAGTCAGAAAGATGGTTTTCCTGATGGTCTCCACACTGAGTTCAATGTCTGGGGCAAAGGCCTCCTTACAGGAGCACTTGCTTCTCAAGGTTCTCAGACAGTGGTGGCTTTTGAACCTGCATTCATTGTAATGGTCACCAGCTAAGCAAAGGTGCTTGGCTCAAGGTGGTGGCTCCGCAGCACAAGAACCATCCAGCAGGGGGCGGTCACGAATGGGAGCTTTGGAACCCCTACCCAGGTAAAATTCTGCAGGCAAGGAGGGAATGTGCATTTTAACACATAGCCTAGTTCATTCTGTTGCAAGTAGTTTGCAGTGAGAAACACTGTCCTATAAACTCTAGTGGAGAATATTTGGACATGTGTCTGATCCATAGTTTTTTAGACTTCAGGGTTTTCATTCAGAATTCTATTATTATTTCAAATATTTTTCTGAGTAAAAAACACATAGGACATCAAAAGGTACTCAAAATCATTAATCATTAGGGAAATACCATTGAAAATTATGATGAGAACATGACTGTGCACCCATCAGCATGCCCATAATAAAAAGACTGACAACAGCAAACGTAGACGGAGGATGTGGAGAAACTGGAACCCTCATGTATTGCTGATGAGAACGTACAATGGTAAAAAAAAACTTTGGAAAAAAGTTAGGCAGTTTTAAAAAAAAGTTAAACTTATACTTACCATATGATCCAGTCATTTCTATTCCTAGATATGTACTCAAGAGAATGAACACATGGATCCACACAAAGACTTGGACATGAATGTCCACGGCAGCATTACTCACTGTTGCCCCAAATGTCCATCTACTGGTGAATGGATGAATCAGATGTGATATACTCATAACAATGGAGTATTATTCAATATTTTTAAAAGAAGGAGCTGCTGGTACATTATGCGAAATGAAATGAGCCACCACAAAAGACTGCAGATTGTATGTTTCCCCTTAAATAAAATGTCTAGAAAAAGCAAATCCGCAGAGATAGAAAATAGATCGGTAGCTGCCTGAGGCTGGGAGCGTGATTGACTAGGAAGCCGCAAAAGGGAACTTTGTGGCCAGATGGAAATGTTCTAAAGCTGGACTGGGGACATGACTGCAGAACACTAAAAAATGGCAACTGATCGGTACGTGAGTGAATGAATCAATTAAAATCATTTCAAAGTATTTATGAGATGGTGTTCAAAGAAACATATACCTGCATAGGATTAAGAGTGTTCTGCACTTTGTCATCAACTGCAGTCTGGTGTCAGTGTCCTTATAGGGGGTTTTTCCGTGTCCGCGCTCTGTGACTCACAGTTTCAGCCTCAGCTTTCACCAGCTTATCCCCAACTTCCCAGCTGCTCTCAGCTTTTCTCTACCTTTGCCACCACTAGACTCTTTCTCTTTAGGCTAACAGGCAATTTTGACCTTTCAGCTTTCTTAACAGGCACGAAGGACGGTCTGCCATTCTCTCTGACTCATCTGCTTTCTTTTCCATGTGGCAAGAGAAGAAAAGAGAGTTTTCAGTCCCATCATATGTCTGTGTGTCAGCAATTCAGTGGTTCCCTTAGCAACCATCGCTTGTACTGCCAGCTTTCCGATACATGCTGCCTTCTCAAAGAGCTTAGAGGCACAGAATCTCTTGGTTCATGCCAGAAGCAGTGTTCTAGGAAGGCCAATATCTCTTCTAGAGCAAACTATTTTTAAAACAATATTCAAACAAAACATACCGTTTTTAGACAGAGGTGATAACAGGGACAGTGTGGAGGAGACGGTGCCTCGCTGGGTCGTTTGCATCCACTGAGATAAGGCGTGTGCTCAACCACAGACTCACTGGCCCCTCCCGGCCAGTGGATGTGATGGGTCCCGAGGGAATTCAGAAGTCTAGACGAGGGAGAATTATGCCAGGCGGAAGCCATTCAGTGACTTGCATTTGCCAGTGGAAAGACGGAGGCATGATTTTTTCACGAACACTGTTCCTGATTTAGCATTCGTCCACCTGACTCCTAATGGGTTCATACTGCTTTCGATGTATTCCTACATCCAGGTGAACACCAAGACCAAGGATAGCTTAAAAGTGTGGTTTCCAGCCATCATTTATTTTCCAAGAGGATCTGTAATTTTTTTTCCTTAAAAAAAAAAAGACACATTTCCCATGTCGGCCACTGTGCCAGAAGCAAGGGTGTCTCTGGCAATGGAAATCATCCAAATTCTTTCTCAAGAAAATATTTCCCAGTCACACAGAGAAGGCAACTGGAGTTCTTATAAATCTATTTTACAGGTGCATCTATAGGAATAAAATCACTCAGTCACAACTCAATAGTTTCTTCTTTAATTCATGACTGAACAAGTGTTTTATTATTTGAGACCACAGGCATTTCAGAACAACTGTAATTCAAGCAATTGATACCAAATATCTTTAATGAACCTCTGCGGAACATTATGTACACTAGTGGTTGGATATACTGCTTACAAGATTTTGGTCCCTGCTTCATTTCAATATGTATACATATTTGGGGTTTTGCTTTTTAAACTCTTTGTTTCAACTTTTCCTTTAAACCAGTTCTGTTCATAATGTAGGCCGGTTTTCCTTGATATCAGCCTCAATTAAGCAGATTTTCCTGTATATAAATTACTTTTTAAAAAACTGTCAGCACAGACGCTGTTGAACCATTGGGCTTGTTAAAAAGGAGGACACCTCTTGGCATGTTTCATGACCTCCCAGGAGAGAGACTCATGGCCTGTAAACACGTGCTCTTGCTGCTCTAGCTGCCGGGCATCAGCTCTGTGGCATGAATGTCCCTAACCAAGTCTCTCAAGGGGTTCTGAGAGGTTACATTTAAGGCCAGTCCGCTCCCCAGATAATACTGTTTCCCCAAGAATGAAGCATTCAAACCCTAAGTTAAGGCTCTGAATCCACTCAGAAGGCCGTAAGGGTACAATTCACAGGCGACTCATCACCAAGAGCCTAAGGGTAAACACCTCCGACCTTTCCCCTCACAGAGAGGTGAAGATCTATTTACTTTTCAGCTCAGAAAAAGAGTCATAACAATTTGAGCTTGGCTTGGAGGAATCAGAAACATTTTGTTTTATCGTGACAAAACAAGAGCAGAAGCCTTCTTAATTCCTCTATTCTTAGTGAGAACTGTCACTTCCAGACACAGGCAGGCAGATGTGCTTGGATGTAAGTTGTCACTGTGCTGCGAAGATTGGGGTTTTTCTCTTTTGCCTCTCTGGGGATCAGTTTCCCTGTCTGCCACCAGAGCAGGAGGGATGAATTGCCCGCCAAGGCTTCCCATGGCTGTAACCTCTGTTAATATCTACTTTCTTCCCTTCGTAACTCCACGGCTTTCAGCGCGTCTGCCCCAGCTGTCCACGGTCCACACACTCCAGTTCACACGAGCCTTTCTTCTCCCCACCATCAACGCCCGCATAGGTGCTACAGGGAAGAAGGAAAGAACACACACAGACACGTACACGTAAATGGGTGCATATATAAAAATGTGCATTCTGGGAAAGAGACAAGGGCCTGAGGTAGCCCAGAGCTTAGCGCTCTGTGTCTCCCAAGGTGACTGAACTGGGCAGGATGTGACCCGTCAACACCCGGCTCGGGCGAGGGCTCATCACACATCCTGCTCCTAGCTGGTGAGGCTAGCCTGCCACTGCCTTGCTTTCCAGGCTGGGCGACCAACCGGGGGTCTCTGAGCTGCAATTTCTATTTCAAAATCAAGTTACAGGGCAGCTTAACCTCAGGGGTCGGCATGTCGCCAGCCCCAGTCTCACACACGCAGCCTGCCTAGCCGCTGAACGAGAACTACATGGTAACAACCTGTATGTCCACTGGAAATTTGCCCAGAGTGGCAGTCTGATAGGAGAGTCTCCAGCTACTCTTCTTCCAAAGCTGGCCAATCATGTTACAAACGGTCTTACTGGTCTCATGGTTCTGACGCTCATTCTGAAAACAAGAAAACAGAGATCTCCCCATGCTCTTGTCTCACCCCTTTCTCTGGCCCGTCGAAACAAGTCAGAACCACGAAGGGTCCCAGAGTAGAGGGAAGCTTCAAGGCTGTGCCTGGGAGTCACTTTTCCAAGGAACAGATTGACGTGTGGCTGTGTGACTACCAAGACAATACAGATGTTCCTCGGAGAAAATGGGTTTCTGGACTGTGGGCAGGGGCACCGGGACGTGGAGGGTGAGGGAGAGGGCAGGCGGGGGGCAATCAAAGTAGAAAGGGAAAGGTAGAGACCACACTTACAAATGTATATGAATCCATGTAGATGTGCACATGTCAAATTATATTAAAAGATGTTCTTTTACTTTGGAAAATGTAGAATAGTTTCAGGAAAAAATAAAACCCGCAACTTTACCTCCTAGACAGAACTGTTGCTAAAGCTTGCATGTTACTTTTTGTTTGTTTGTATGCAAGTGGAGTCCAGGCTTTAGTACTGTGACCTGTTCTCTTCCCAGTTAATAATATTTATCACAGACCACTTTCATGTTTAGTTGCTGAGGGCCCAGGGCAGGGCCCAGCTCCTTACACCGCTCGGTGTTTGACGGGTGACTCTTTGTTGACCTGATGTGATGATGGATCGTTCGGTTTCAACGTGTGTTCAGAGGTGGACGCGCTCAGTCCTCGGATCAGCAGAAGTACAGCCTTTTGGATCCCGAAGGGACCAGAGTGACCAGGGAAGTCCAACCCCTCATTCTGCACACGGAGCACCGAGGTCTGAGTCAGGCGAACACAGCACAGAGTCTCTTTGGCCCACACCCTGCCATGCGCACAAGCCTGAAAAGGTTTCCCTTCAGGGAACCGCCCCCAGGAGGATTCCAGGTGGGAAAGTTTTGTGGCCTCGAGAGGATTTTATTTAGCGAGGTGCTCGGCCTCACCCAGCAGGAGTGGCCATGCTGGGGATGTCTGAGGGGTCTGCTGGAGGCTCGGCGGATACTGCGTATCATGCACCCAGCTGCTCTCACACAGCCTGGGGGACGCCCTGCAGTTCCAGGTGGAGGGCCCCGTGGTGGTGGAGGGGCAGCTCTGCCTTCGCTAAGCAGAGCCCGGCCACGTCTCTCAGCATCTCCTCTGCTGCACCTGGTCTAGAGCTTCTCTCTCCTGGATTATTGCAGTAACTCCTCGCTGGGATTCCTGCTTACCCTCTGCCCACCACAGCCCCAGCTCCCAGATCCTGAAATAGCCAGTGGGACCTTTTCCAAATGTAAAACTCTGCTCAAGACCTGCGGTGCTTTCTGTCTTACTCTGGGTCAAAGCCCAAGTTCCTAAGGTCCTCAGGGCCCCTCACCACCCATTTGCCTCTGTGTCCTCTTCCTCATTTACTTTCTTTTTTGCTCAGTCCTGCCCTACTGGCTTCCTTGATCTTTCTCAAACTTGTCTCAGAGCCATTACACTTGCTGTTCCCTCTGTCTGGAATGCTCTTCCTCACACAGGCTTGATTTTGCATTCTGATCTGCTTCTGGCTTTGGCTGAAACATCACATTCTCGGGGTGGGGGATTCCCTGAGAATTTTAAGTGGGGGCCTTACTTAGAATTTTAAATGCTTTCCTTCTAGGAATCCTGGCTCCCTCTTTCCTGATTTAATTTTCCCTAGTCCTTGGCCCTAGGTGACATACCATATTCTCCACTTCTTTCTCATTGTCTATTTCCTTCCAGGAGAACGTGAGCTCTAGGAAGCCTGGGGGTTTTGTCTGTTCGTGTAATTCATCAAAGTCCTTTTGTTCCAAGTCATAGAAACCAAATTCAAACTACAGTTAGTTTAGGGGGAAAGGGCAGCAGTTTATTATTGGGAGTCACAAAGCCTAAGGGCAGGAGGGAAGCCTGGTCCCCAGAAGGGATCGGGCCCCAGAGGGAGAGCGCTCGTTCTTTTGTTTACCTCTCCCTGTAAGTTGGCTTCTTTCTTCTCTCTCTACATACTTTCTTCTCTCTCCCTGTGGCCCCCGACAGCTCCCACTCACTCAGTCAGCTAATAGTTGTTGGCTACAGTATGTGCCAGGCACTGATCGACGTGCTTGGGTGGCGTCAGTGAACAAAGCAGAGCCCTGCCTTCATGGACTTTACATTTTAGAAGGAGAGAGACTGCAAACAGAATCAGTGAGCGCACACAGTAGCTTGTTAGGTGAGAAAAATGTGGAGGAAGAAAAATAGAGCAAAGGAGGAGGATCTGGAGCATGGGGAGGGGCAGGCAGGGTGCAGTTTTAAGTATGAGCCAGAATAGACCCCAGTGAGAAGAGAAGATATGAGCAGAGATTTCCAATCACCACAGAGAGTGACTCAGAAACCCACTTCTAAATCTAGCTGAGACCAGCACTACACGCTGGTCCAGTCAGCTCTTACTGGAAAGGCAGGGACACAAAAAACAAGCTTGGTTTCCGGGGGCCCACTCCTGGGGATGAGATGGGAAGGTGAAGGTCATTCCCAGAGAAGGGGAAATTACCTTGAGCTGGAAAGACATCTCCACATGGATCTGCCACTCAAGGGATTTAAGGACCCTCTGTTCATGCCACCAGAGTGCCTGTGTTGACTTTATAGTTAAAAAAAAAAAGCCACAGTCTAACTGAGTTGTTCAGGAGGACTCACCTGTTGGAGGTCGGCGGTGGACCAGTCTCCCCAGACTCCCGTTCGTGGGAAGGCATTGTGCTGCTAATTTCCTGCCGCACTGCCCACGAGGAGGACTGAGATGGTCATATCCCAAAGAAACTTGCTAAATGTGAACTGACTCAGAAAATGAGACACCACATCCCCAACCGTCAAGCTTGTGTCTGCCTCCTGGGAAAGGGCTGCCAGTTTCAGGACGAGCAGACCCATTTCACATCTCTACCTGAAGGATTTTCTCTTTGAAAAAGCAGGAAGTCACAAAGAGTTAAGAGGGCGAGAGGGAATAAGACATGAGACCTATCAGATAATAAAATGGTAGAGGCCATGAGATTTGGGTTATTTCCTTCTGAGGGAGACAAAAATAGAAATGGAAAATTTGATAAACTCCAAGTCCTCTGCTGCTTTGCAAGAAAAGCCTACGAGAATTTTAAGCCTGCAGGACTCTCCTCAGAGGTTTACAGCTTTAACTGAATTGTTAGCCTTTGAAAAGGAGGCAAATTTATATTTATAAATTTATGAATTTAGAAGCCTTGGGGCCCCATTATTAGAACCAAGTACTACAGGAATCTTCTGGAGTTTAGAAGCAGAATGGAGTTCATCTCTGGCTGTGAGGTCACAGCAGAGCACTAGGCTGGCCTTTGAATATAAAGATTACCCACCTGCTTCTCACTCCACTAGCATTTGTAGGCAGGGGAGACCAAGGCCCTGCTGTGTGGGGCTCCTCCCTGGCAGGTGAAGGTGCCCAGGTAAGGGAAAGAAATGGCGCAAAGAGCTGTCTTTGTGTGCTGTGGCCAGGAGAACAAGAGGTGTGCACTTGTCACTCTCCGTCCTTGGGGGCCTTTTCTGGGGGCTGATTGCCTAAACCATCCAAGCAATGTGGGTTACCTGATGAACAAGAAAGTGGGTTACTTGGAAGGAGTCCTGACTCTGGCTTGCACCAGTCCAAAAGAGCCAGAGGCTACTGGGAGCTCCTTGGAAGAGAGAAGAGGCACTGTCTCCGGGTCACCTTTGATCATCTGGCTTCTCAATGGAAGCAACTAATGCACCATTACAAGCAAACCTGAGTTTTTGCAGGAGTCAAAATCAGGGAAATGTTTTCTGCTTTGCCTTTGAGTCTCGAGAGAGTTCTAAGCATTGACTCGTCTGCAAGTACATGCCCTTATTATAGTTACCTGGGCTTCCACGGTTTGATCTCTCAGAGACCGCCTCCACCCCCACCCGTCCTCTGTTCAATGGACCGCACAGCCGGGACCTCAAAAGCATTGTGGAGAATCCTAAAGCAGTTAGAGGTGGGTCTAGAAAGCTTGGGAACCCTGGCTTCTGAAGCCAGTAGAGAAATGTCCCCAGGGGTGTTCTGGAGTGGAAGGAAAGCCTCACAAATCCAGCAGCTCCTCCTCTTACAGGAAGCTCCATCTGGGTTGCTGGGAGGTCATTTCTCTGCTGCTTCTTGGCACATCTCCTGTACATCAGACTTGGACAAGAAAGGCTACTCTGCCGGAGGTAGGTCCACTCTCTGTGCCTGCCTCGGTAGGCTTGGATCCGAGGGCGGCCAAATGGCCATGTGGAACATCCTGCTCATTTTCACAGAGCACTGCTGCCCAGCTGTGGTCTCCCCAGGAACTGAGACTTGACCTTGTTACTGTAAAATCCATTTCTATGCAACCATAGCACTTTCTCTTTTCAAATTGCATGCCCCCATATTTCCCAGAACTCTTGCTGAATTCCTGGCAACAGGAAGCTGTAAGAGAAGCTGCAAGAGCTTCCTGTTGTGTGAGCACAAAGCACAGGGAGAGGGTGTGCATGCGGGGCCGGGGCAGAGTCCCAGGGCAGGCTGGCTGTCCCAGCTCAGTTATGGACATCACTCAGAGATGCCTTCAACATTATGGTGGACTTTTTTTCTCTTGAATGACTTGAAGGCATTGTAAGAGGGCAACAAGTGGGTAGTAGATGGAGTCTGCCATCAGAAGAATGTGTAGTGATTATGAAAAATCTGCATTCCTTCATGTGTGTGGGTCACTCAAGGCTATCTTTGATCCACGTATGGAGGCAGTGCCCTACAGAGGCAGAGCGTAAGTTGCATAAGAGCAGACACTTCTTTTGGCGAGAGCATAAGCTTCAGAGCCATTTAGACTTGAGTTCAACTCCTAATTCTGTCACTTCCTAGTATGTGGCCTCGGGCAAACCATTTACCACTCTAAGCCTCCGAGAGCCTTTTTTCTTAGCTGTGAAACAGGGACAGCGATTTTCACTCTGCAGGGAGGGTTATTATAACTGGATTGGAGGCAGGGTAGAAGAGTCAGCAAACACAATGCCTGGCACACGGTGAGTACTCAGTAAATAGTAGTTACAGCTGCCATCACCATCTTTGATCAAAATAATAACAAAGGTAATACGAAAAACTGAATGGTTCTGGGAAGCATATTAAGACTCTCTGATGCCAGAGAAGTTAATGGATTAAGCATATAGATACATAAAATATGGCAATCGGTGTTGACTGGTCACTTATATATAACCCTTTTTCCTCCTTGTTCCTTTACTGAGGAGGCGGAGGAAGCTAAGTAGTCACTTTTCCAGCCTCCCCTGCAGCAAAAGGTTGCCATAACACACAGTTCTGGCCAAAGAGATGTGAACATGATTTTATTTCCTAATAAAGACAAATCTAGTGCCTCTCTTCCTTTCCTTTTCTTGCCTTGAATGTGGACATGATGCCTGGAGTGGAGGCAGCCATATTATAGCCATGAAGCAATAAGTCACATGGTAAGAATGTTGGAAGACAACAAGAAAAAGACCTTAGGTTCTTGTTGCTATCACTGAGATGCTGCACCATCTCAGGCTACGTACTTTCAGACTTCTTAATTTTATAAGAAAAATACCCTTCTATTTGTTGAAGTGACTCATACGGGTTTTCTGTTGCTTACTGCTGAAAACATTCTTATCTGATCAAGAGCTTAGTGATAAGCTTCTGAAATACCTTGCTGACCTAGCAGAAAAATCCACAGCCATTTTGACTTCCTAATCAAACTTTCAGTAGCATAAGCTTTGTAGGCATTAAATACTCTGTAATATACTTTAATGCAAATGAACAACTATCTATGAATGTATATTTTGGTTATATAGAAACTTTTGAAACCTAGTTTACTTTAGATACAATTCTTGACTTTTAGGGTGCACACACAGCATAACCACAGTGGGACTCTTTAAACATGTCCATGCCTGGGCTCCAACCCTGGAGAACGCCCCTCAGATGAGGTCAGAGCATCACAAAGTTTTAAAGCTGCACAGATACCCATGAGCTACAGGGTTGAGCAAAGGGATACACTACAGCCTTCCATAGCAGGGACCTAAGCTCAGCAAACCATATCTCCTAGGTACTAACACCTCCGAGAGTCAGACTGGAAAGATAAAATAGCCTTATAGGAAGTGAGGCATAGCTCTAGTATTTTAATTCAAAAGAATTATTACACATAATTACAAAAAAAATTTTATCAGTTGCCATAAAACACAGGACTGATATGTGGTCTCAACTGTAAGTCACATGGGCTTCCTCTTTTACTCTGCATAGCACTTGGTCTGAATAAACAAGCATTCAGCCTGCACAGGGACCAAAAATACCAGAACTGCTGCATTGTGATCCTGCTTTAATAACTCAGATGACCATGACAGAAGTGTGATAAGATTGTATGGGCTTCATCACGTACTCACATATGAACGGACTAGAGCTCTTCTGATGACAAGGCAATGGCTAACTCCTTGCTTTTCGAAATGCTGCCATAAGGTGATGTAAAGTGCCCGCCCGGTAAGGTCGGAATCACTCACAATGCTGACCCAACATGCTTACTTTGAATTTGTGATTTTTGAACTGTCTGTAGTTTCTTTGTCAGAATTACATATTTGCTTCAATTTCCTCTATAGATTTTTAAGTAATAAATAAATATGCATAAAGTCTCAAGGGTTTTTTGTTTCGTGTTGTGTTGTTGCTTTCTGGGTTTTTCCTTAGCCAGTAGCAAAATTTTCATGGGCCAAATCAAGCTTTTGTTCTAGAGTGCTTGGTGGTGGTTATTGCCACGTAATCACAGGTTCATATGTAGAGAACTCTGTTAATTCTTCTATCGACCCACCTTTGAGAAATAATTGCTGGGGTTCACATTACAACATCTGTTGATGCAATTCGCAGCAGCCTATCTTCAGGCTGCAGTTTCAGTTTTCACTAGTAATCATAATGGTTTGGCTTTGATGAGCTTTAGCTGTACACCAGACACTGCTCTGCTCTTTACATGAATCCTTTTACGTGATCCTCACTACAACCCAGTGAGGGAGGGTAGTAGTATCCTGACCATTTTACAGACTAATAAACTGAGTTTGGAAAGTTAAAATACTGGCCTGAAGTCCCAAAGCTTCAGACCTCAGTCGTTTTTGATGTCAAAAGTCTGCCCTCTTAACCACCATGCTGTGTTAACACCAGTTACCATCCGCACTGACCAGCCATCTTTGTCTTCGGGGCATGTTATGAGAATCTTTGAACAATTATTCTATCATGACTCACCATCAACAAACCCTTCAGCCATATTCTGCTACAGCATCACCTTTAAAATCTTTTCAAAGGAGATATGGCCATGGGTGTGCGTTGTCCTTCATTCTGCGGTCGCACTCGCTGAATCACCCCCAGCGATGCTGACGTGATAGAACTGGAATTATACGTGTTGCTTATGTGCCCCAGGCTGGACATTTCATCTGTCTAGGCTATCTGTAAAGGGGAGGTATCCATGCTACCTTCTCATGCCCCACAGCAAGTCAGCGCCTGGGAGAAGTGCTTTGAGGATGATGGGGTGGTGCACACATATTTTCTAACTTTCTTTTCAACACAACCCCTCTGACTGATTTCACTCTAATTCATGGTCACAAGTCTCCAGGTGGCCTTCAGCACTGCCCAGCAACCCTACCACATGCTCCATGTCTGTTAGCTTTCCCGTTCTTCAGTGTGACTGCTTCACATTATCTGCACACCATCTCCACCTCCATTTTCACTGGCGACTTGGCCTCACACTTCCTCAAGAAAACTGAAGCGACCACTGAGGCTTCCCTTATCATGGCACCACCACAACTACCAGCCTCCATCCTCAGTGGCTTCATCCTATCACCAAGGATCAGGTGTCTCACTCTCCAGAGACCAGACCAGCCAGCTCCCACCTCCCCTCTCCTGTCTCAGGGGCTTTTTTCCTCCAGTTACTCCTTCTCTTCAGCACCATCCATTTCACGCTCTTCTGGAGTGTGATCTTGTACCTCCCGTGGTAAATAAACAGAAAGAGGAGAACCCCCTCCTGGCCCCAGGTTCCCACACCACCACTACTCTATTTCTCTGCTCTCCTTAACAGCGACACTTCTTAAAGTAGCTTCTTATTGCCACTGTCACCACCTCCTCATTTCATAGTCTCTCCTCAGCCCACTTCTGCGGGTTCCCTCTCCCCTCTGTTTTCACGTCGCAGAATCCAGTGTGCGTTCCCATCCCTCATCACATCAACCTCTCAGCAGAAGTCAACAGGGTCCACAACTCTCTCCTCTCTAAACTTTTTCTTCCCCTGACTCTTAACACACCCTCTTGGTTCCATTTCCTACTTGCTGGTTGCCTCTTACACAGCTCTTTCACCAAATCAGCTTCATTTTTCTGGCCTCAAGTATTAGGGTGGCCTAGGGTGTGTGCAATGACCCCTTCTCTTCCAGATCTGCACCCATTCTCTCCGGCGTCCCATCCAGAGTTATGGCCTCAAATATCATGGACACGCCTCCCTCTCCCTTGAACCAGCTATTTGGACTACTTGGCACTGCTACATGGGTAGTAAGCACTCATCTCAAGCTTATGGCCAATTGTAATTCTTAGTTTTCCCTCCAATCTCTGCCAATCTTCTCTATCTCTATATGTGGTACTGTGATCGTACCACCAATTAGTGCCACGAAATAGTACCACTCGCTCATAATAGAGATCTGGAATTTACCCTTGGTAACTTTCTTTGCATAAACCCCACATCTCAACCATCAGAAAAACCTCTCAAGTTCACCTTTAAACGTAGCCTGGAATCCATCCGTTCCTCCCCATCCCTCTGCCGACACACCTTGGTACAAGCCATTCTCACCTTCACGTGAAATAGAAAGGAGAGCGCTTCCCTACAGCTGAATTCCAATAATAGTCAATAATAGGAGAGATGGGTTTCAAAATTCACCAAGGGACGCTGAAACTAATGAAAGTTTCATGAGCTACAAGTTATTTACATAGTGTCAAAGAAAGTGCCCACAAATCAGTTACTAACAACAAAGGGAGAAAAAGTAACTTTGCAGAGGAGAAACCTGGGGAGCATCACCCTGACCAGGTGATCAAAGGCAACGTGACGTGATGGGACAAGCCAAATCCTACCCTCCTGAGGGCTTGCACTGGGGTGGACTTAGCAGCGCTTCTCTGGGACTCCTGCCAGAACACCAAACATGAACCTCATCATTAGGAAAAATCAGACAAGCCTAAACTGAGGGATAGTTTATAACATAATTGGCTTCTGTTTTTTAAAATCATCAAGGTCTAGAAAGAACAAAGAAAGTCTGAGGGCTGTTCCAGGTTGGAGACTAAAGCCACAAGACAAAATTCTTGCAATACTTGATGCTGGATCGGATATGGGACCTGGGGAAAAAAAAGGTAGCTAAGAAGGACGTTATCGGGACAATTGATGAAATTTCAGTATGGACTATAGGTTAAAATAATAGTAGTGTAAAAATACTAAATGTCCTAATTTTTTTATAAGAGTGCTGCACTTATATAAAAATGTTTTTTTATCTAGAAAATAAATATTTGAAATATTTAGTGTTAAAGGAGTATGATGCCTCCACTTTATTTTCAAATGATTTGGGGAAATATTCCTATATATACTTACATAGTGAAAGACAGATAACAGTAAATAAATGGGGCAAAAAAATGTAAGCAATTGGTAAATTTGTGCAGTAGTGTACTGTTTGCATTCCTTGTGCTATTTTTGCAACTTTTCCATAAGTTTGAAATCACATCAAAGTAAAGTTTTCAAAACTCTATGCACATCTGATCATGTCCTTCTGCTGAATACCCCTCAATAGCTTCCAACATATTTATAATAAAACTCAAATCCTGTCCATGGCTTCCATAGCCCTACATGACCTGTTCCCTCTTGCCTCTCAATCTCATGCCCTATCATTCTTTCTCATCAACCAGTCAGGAATCTTTCTGCTCCTGAAACACCACATTCATTGTCATCTTAGAACCTAGAAGCTGTCTCTCTACCTGGAATGTTCTTCCCCTCACCTTTGCACACTTTGCACACTTTACATTAGGTATTGGCTTCAAGGTAACCTCCTCCAAGCAGCCTTCCCTGACCACCCTGAGTCCCTCCCCCTCTCTCTCTCATCCCACCCGATATTAATGCTGTGCAGAGCACTTACCACTCCATGTTTTTCTTATTTGTTGGCTTATTACCCTCTGCCCCCCTGAGCCGTCAGTCCACAAGAGCTGGGGTTTTGTCATATTCACAGCTGTATCCTTCATGCCTGGAATAGTGTGGGTTCAATAAAGAGCTGCTAAATGAAGCTGGGTGTTTGTTGCATATTTTGATATTGTTGTATATTACTTTCATATTGGAATAAGTCTCCTAGCAATAGAGAGAGTCTCCCTCTCACCAGTCATGCATAATCTTTTCTATGTAACTCTGGGGTTTTCTGTCCTGGGGATCATTCTGGTTATATTCAGAACAATAGATATTTTATTTCAGTTCCTTTTTTCTGAGGAGCCAAGGCTCATTAAGCCCCTTCCCCATGAAGAGCCTTGGGGACCCAGGCAATTACCTAGAGGACAATGGGCGTTATGTGCTTCGATGATTCCCGGAAATGATGCCTGCATCTCATAAGTGGCAGGGCCTCCCTATGTAGTGATTCTTTGTACCCTCATTGTTTTAGCACCACTGATGAAATATCTTCATATGTCAATTCCTTCAAGCCATACAATAGCAATGGGGACCAGGAGAGAAGTCTGATCCTCCTGTCTTCTGTCAGCTCTGAGTGGGGTCTCAGATTCGCCATTGGAGTTCTCTGTGGTAGCTGCTTCTCTTTGAATTTAAAGAGTAGCTCTTTCAATTTTGTGAATGAAGCCTGAGGTCTATAGGATCAGAAACCTGGGCCTCCTTGCTGGGAACTGAGCCTCACAATTTCCTGCATCAGTTGCATTCAGGAGCAGCAGTGAAACTCCAAGGACGATGGATTGTAAAAGAGACACTCGATCTGGTCCATACAATTCATACCTGTCATCATCTTTCATTGACTCCAGGATGCCTGTCAATAGGACTGCCCTTCAGAATTGTCCCTAGATGCTCAGGAATATTGAGTCTCCCTGTTAACCCAAAGAAGGGAGGTAGCTGCACCAGGGAGAATGCGAGAAATGTGCACTGACATAAAAAACGAGCCTCTCCCAGGGCCTGTGGTCCCTAAGAGGTCACAGGGACAGATGTGTGTGGTGAGGGGAGGCTGTCCAGAGGTGCTGCTGGGCACATGGATTCATTGTGCCGCCTAATGACGAGCGGTGACTCCTTGTGGCCTGAGGGAAGGAAGGTTAGCGTCATAAACAAGTCACAGGCAGTTGGACACGTGTGCCTGCAGAGATGTGCATGAGGGGAACATGACAGCAGGGTGCAGGTGGAATGCTCACACTTCCCCAGGATGGCTGAGAGAGCTCCACCTGCCCCCGGTCCCATCACGCCCGCTGCTGCACGGGAGCCTCTGTGACTGGCGGCCTCCAGGTACCATGCCCAGCAATACTGCAAAGTAAGCAAGATTAAACAGTGGATGGGAACAGGTTGAAGAGGATGTAGGAGGCTACGGTGTGGTGGTATCTTGCTTCCCATTAATTACCAGCTCATGACCTTGGCATTAACCTCAACTTACTCCTCTGCAGAATGCAGGTAATAATAGTGTCCATACAATATGGTTAATGTGAGGAATAAATGTTACCATATAATAATCCTTAGCACCATGCCTGGTGTACGGTTAGCCTGCAATAGATGTTAAGTGTCATTGCATCTTGATTTAATCATCGGGCACCTATATAATCTCAGTTGCATCACTGCTGACTTAACCAAATTGAAATCCTGTCTGAAGCTTACATACTGGCCCCTACTTGTCTCAGATCTCACCTCCTGTCACTCTTACCTACCTGAGAAGCCTTTTGTCCCTGAAGCACACCCAGTTCACACTCATCTTGGGGTCTCTCTGTAGATTAGGAAACAGCTTTATATGCCATATTTTTTTGCTCAGCAAGGAGTGTGATGGGCAATATATGAAGCCCAAATTCCACGTACAGGATATATTGATGAAAGAAAACAAGCAAGCTTAGTGTAGCCCACCTTGGACGCTGGTGCCTGTACGTGGGACATCAGAGTTGACAGGTCAAGCATGATGCTTGGGCTCTCTTGGATACAGAGAGAACTACATTGGGATGAACAGCTGCCTAGCTCTATTTTAACGATGAGAAAACTGACTCTTAGAGAGGTTAGCCTTACCAGAAACAGCTTGTAACTAGTAGAGCAGGGTCTGGGACACAGACCTAACTTAAGCCCAAAGCTCTTCTCTTTAACTATAAGCCTTTAGTGGCATGGGGATTCTCAACGTGGGTTTCCCATTAGTCTGTAGGGCTGTGTGATCCTATTCTACCCATGAAAAGGGCTTTCTAACCAGAAGGGCCATTCAGAAAGCCAGTTTTGAATGGATGTACTTATCCTGCCCATATTGATTTAGTACAACTTGACCTCCCACCCTGGAAAAAAATGGCTTAGAGCACCAGCCCGGACCACTGCTGCCCCCAGGCCTCTCGGCCTGGACCTGCTTTCTGACAACCCAACTTCCCTGACCCTCAACAGGTCAGGGCCTAGGCCCCAACTTCCATCCAGAGCCCCTTCCTCTCTCTTTTCTCCCCACACCCCTGGACACACACTCTCTTTTCTTTCACCAAAAAAATCTCCTAGTAGCCACCATACCCTTGCTCCTAAAGTAGAATTCTTGGCATTAGCAGGGAGTTGGTTAGAAAGGCGGATTCTCAAGCTCTCTACCTTCTGAGAATGTGAATCTCAGTTTTAGCAAGATCCTCCAATGAGCCACAGCCCATCAAGGCTTGAGAAACACAGATCGCACCCACCTCTGGACAAAGCCCCTGCCAGCTACAAAAATACTAAAGTAATCCCATGGTATCTGTCCCTGTGATTTCCCAGCCCTTGCACAGTCCAAACGTCTGCCTCCAGAAGCCCAGATCAGCATTTTTAGCAGTTCCACCTGGCCTCTGCTGCTTCCTCCGTAAATCCAACCTTTCAACCCAGAAGCAATGAATTGGATTTTATGAACAGGAATATCTTTTGTAATACTTAGGAGTGTTATTCAGATGTCAACTGATATGCGTCTCAGTCATGACTGTTATATAATATGTCATTGGTAGGTATGAACTCAGTACTTTGTCCTGTACTAGGGGAGTCTGGTGATTTCCATTTAGGAAATAGACACAGCAAGCCGAAAGTTAGATCATAAACTTTTCCTGCCTAGTTCTGCTATTTTCTTGCTAATGATTCTTAACGGTCCAGCCCTTGAACTTCAATGGCTGGTAGAATATATTTTAAAGCAAGTTAAAAAAATTTGTATCTGTTGCATAAAGGCACTTCCAGGAAGGTTAAATGCATTGTTCCAGATTGCAACTGGAGTTCACAAATTCCTTAATCCTGCACCTGTACATAGTCTGGAAGCAGTATTAGTAGTAATAATAACACTCTCAATTACAAGGATTAAACAAACCCCGCTTTCTTTACAAATATTATTGCCAAGTATTAAAAGAGCCAGATACTATTTCCATTTTTACCTTCCAGAAAACTAAGGTCCAGTCAATGGTATGGTAATCATGGCTGAACTTCAGTAACAGTTCAACCCGTCCAGCCGCACATACACACGCAGTGATATTAAATTTGGGTTCACTGCTGAATGCGCTAAAAATAAGAATACCTTCAGTCAAATGAAACCACATCAGAGATTTCACACCAAAAAAGTCACTTTCAGAAAAGGAATGCACTGAAAGGTCAGATGGAAATTTCCTCTTTCCACCCCCAAGCACTCAAAGAGCAAAGAGATAGAAACCACTGCTACTGGGGCCAGGCTCTTACAGAAGGCGGCTGTGGGCAAGACTGATCACTCCTCTCCTCTGATCTATAGAAACTGTTTTAAGAAGAAACAGGAAAATAAGTGCCAGCATTCAGGAAGGTGGGAGTTAGGTGATTTTCCACCATCTGAGGTCAAGTGTAGGGGACTTAATGTATTTCCTCTATAAACCATAAGTCAACATTCTAAAACAGAAAAATAGTTGGGGGGTGGGAGGCTTGCCTGAACTGAACAAGAAAAACTCTTGATTTTTCTCTACTTAATTTTTCTGTTTTCTTTGCATTATCTATCCAAGTTTCACATCTCATTGCCCAGAAAAAGTGACGAGAAAAACTAGACAATATCTTTTCTCACACAGCCACTAATCTTCAGACAGTCCACATTTTTCTAATGTTCCTTCCCTTTTCCCCAGTAATTTTGACTTTGCTAGTAAAGCCTAGGCAACAAAATTGTACTTTGAGATAAATATTAAACTTGACCAACGCACTGGCGGGCAGCCTTTCCTTGGCAGGAAATGAAGTGAATAATTAGAAAACTGTAGAAACATTTTCCACAGTCCTTGCTTCCTCCTCTACCTTCTTTCTTTTGTGTTTAATTTCCTCACACAAAGTACTTTTTTTAATGCTAGGTCTTAGAAGCATTATAAAACACTTTTATAATTTTGTCAAGTTACAATTTTATAATTATAATTATAAAAGGACCCTTATCTCTAGCCCTAAAATAATCGACCAGGTGAAGGGAGGTCTCTGTTTTAATTCTGCGTCTTGGAACATTGTTTTGTCCTTTCTCATTCTCTGTTCTCTCTTTCAAAGGAGGTGACTGAACGTCTCACATTCTTTGTTAATATAAAGTCATAAGAATATGTGTTCAAATCATTTCATTCTGCTATCTTGAATGAAAATCCTATCTAATTAATATTTTCAAATGGCCATTTATCTGTAATTTAACATTAAAAGCTTTAAACATAAGATTAGCCCAGATGAGTTCTATGGGGGAAAAAGACATCAGCTTATTCAGAGGATTCTATAGTATTTCTTTTTCCAGCTGAACATTCGTTGACTTTCCCCCTCTTCCTCCTCAATTTTTCCATCTCCTCTGGATGGATAGTAACCCGGAGTGCCTGAGGAAACAGACTTAGGTGCTTTATTTGGGGACCTACACAAACCAACAGGGCAGTGTATAGCATTTACAAGAAGCCCTCCATCTACTCATCAGTTGTAGCTTTTCCACTCTACGTACCAGCACCAGACATTATATTTCCCATGAGCCTTTGGTTAACATAGTACCAATGCCCCAAACAGAAACCCAAAAAGCAGCCAAGACATAAAGCGTAGTCTTACTCAGCACTGACTTCATGCTGGTCTAGCAGTAAAGAGCAGATCGAATTTCACGGAGAAGTTGGCTGTCAGCGTACAGCTGGTTCTTTGAGACAGATAGGAGTTTTGCACTTGAGGGTTTTCAAGCCCCCAGGCTGTAATGCAGTACCTCTAAGTGGTCTGTGCAGTGGTCTGTGTTCTTAAAGAAGATCGGCCTGGAGGGGTTTTACCTTTCAAATTAAAGCGGGAGCTAGAGGTGTGGGATGGTCCACCTCTGTGCTCTGAAAGAAACTTGTCCTGGTTATGTCAGGAAAGAAATTTGAAATGACCTAGAGAGAGTAACAAGAATCTAATATTTCAGAATAAGGAAATGTTAGAAAGCCCAATGTCGCACGCTTTGGAAGCTAAGAAGTCCTGACTGTAGACACCAACACATTTACAAAATAGTCTGCCCATTCAAATTCAACCCAAAATTATTTTTCATTTGATTCTGTTTTTGAAAGAAGAGGAGTCTGGGATTTAAAAAGTTTGCCTTTCAAGCTCTACATTAAAACAATCCATGTATTTTTCTAAAATATGTATGATTGAGAGTATTCAAAGCTCCGGCCTTGTATCCAGGTTATAATCTGCTTTTTCCTGTCTACCTGTTTCTGGTCCAAGCCCTTAGTGCCTGAAGCACAGGTGGAGAATAGGTTTTGCCTTTGTATTAGAAAGAAGAGGGAACCATGGTCCTTGTACTTAAGGGTGGGAGAGACCAATGGTGGGCAAACATAAGACATGAAGAAAAGGGAAACTGGAAAAGACAAAGGCCCACTCTCACAGCACATGATCATACTCACTGGACAGCCTTCATTTTTAACATAGGCCTTTAAATAATAATTAAACCTGTATTACTGCAGGTCTATAACAGCAATCCATTCATCTGTTCTAATCAGATCAACTGTCTTCATGAACTCATCACACCAAGTACTGTGTTACATGCTCCCCCAACTTGGTCCAAGCATTCCCACGTCTTCCTTGGCTTCACTTTTTTCTTAGTCCAAGGCCAAAATACTATTATTACTCTAAAACTGAACTATTGCATGATAGCTCTAGTGTATCTACCTGCCTCTAGTCTTTTTTCTTTATCCAATCCATCCTACATCCCATCATTGAGCTATTTTCCTAAAACTCCATTTTCCCATCATGTTAGCTCCATGAATTAGAACCAGTGATGGCTCCCTAATGTCCTTGCTCTTCAGTCTAGCATTCAAGGGCCTTCTTCCATCTGGCTCTGCCTCTTTCTTACAGCGTCGCTCCCCACCCGTCCCTTTGAGGGAACAGCCTCCCTCTAGTACTCACTAAGGATGTTTTTCTATTATAGGCCTGGTATGTTAAGATTCTGAGTGGTCACTTCTTGGGGGAAGAAGTGGAAGGGGACACCTGAATCCCCAGAGTGGGGCTGAGCTGGGACCTGCAGCTGGGAAAGAGCAGCCATTCCTTGGCCTTCAGAGCTACCAGATGTCTTTGCTCTGCAAAGACTGAGCAGAGATGCCCACCTCTCCACTGGTAACAGGACTTCGCTAGGCAACAAGTGGGGTGCTCTGTGTGAGCGGGGCTTGCCAACTGAGCCTTTGTCAGCTAGAGCGGGCAAGGCTTGAGGCACCAGGCTCCTTTGCCCATGGGCTCCAGGGAAGTCAAGTCGGATGGTAGCTCAGTTGCCAGCCAGAATGATGGGGACGGAAGCCAAGCCTCACCCCCTTAAACCATGACTAGATATACTTCAGGTAAAGTTCTTCAGATGCAACTCAGGTGCCATGGCCTCGGGAGGCCTTCTCTGAGCTCATGTGTGCTGTCCATATGACCTTCATCGAGCATCCTTAACACTCCACAATAAGCCATCACCGTAATGCATGTCAGGCAGTTACCCGTTTTCTTGCCTGTTTCTTCCGTGACAGAGCTCTGCGAGGGCTGCTCACACAACGCCTAGAGGGTGGAGCAACTCAGAAAAACAAAAACAAGCAGGTCTGAAAGGGAAATCCAGAGGAAGAATAAAGTGGACTGGAAGCTTTTCTTGCGAGCAGGACTTCGTCTTGCACACCAGGGCTCCACAGAGCCCAGCCTCAGACTGCATGTGAAGAAGGCACAGAATGAGTGACACAGGGATGGATGAGCTAATGTCGTTTTTCGTATTCTAGTGTCCCTTTCATTTCTTTCTCACATTAAATGTGAATGTCCCACACTGTCACTACTATAACTGTACGTGCTGTAGCTTCAAAACTCATGGTTAAAGTTATGCCAACCAAATTTTCACACGCGCAGCTTTAGGGCAACCATCTTAGTTTGCCAATAGATTCGGGTTAACATCCTGTAGCATGGTGCACGTGACGGGGGCATTTGAAGGGTTACCAGTGACTTGATTTCCAGGTGGGACCATGGCAGCACCACAGAAGCTCCCCTAATCGGATGTACTGCTGGCGAGAGGGCGGGGCTTGCTGTGGCCTTTTTGTGTACACACTTTCTCTATTATGCACACGTACTCTAATTTAGAGCACAGCTAAGACTGCTGGTGGGGGAAATCTGGCCTGCAGGGTCTGACTTCAAAAACAGAAAAAAAGAGAACTCCCGGTTCTGGTTTCCACTTTGGCCTTAACTCGCTCCTACTGAGCTCCATACGGCAGGACATATGCTTCTCACTGCCCAAATTTAAAACATCTGAAAATAATATTTTCCCGATTGAGCAGCCATTACAGATGAGGCAGCCTTTTCTGAGCAAAGGCTGGAGTCGGTGGTAGACCAAACAGACGGTGTCAGGAGGACAGCAGCCACGACTCACCACCGCTCATCTTAAGGCCAGAAACAGCCTCAGGTCTGCGGGCTGGGAAGGGGGGCAGAGCGTCACTGCTACCATCCCCAGCCCTCCCCACAGGCCACAGACAGATTTCCCTTTCTGGAGTAGGGCTTTCAAAATAAGAAAGAACAAACTGTGTATATTATGCAAAAAAAGCTGTATTGAGATATACATATTTTAATAGGTTAATTGTTGTGATCTTATTTACACATTTCATAAGAAGTGTTTAGGGCCTGGAGAGTCTGGTGTACATTGTCAGTGAAGTGGCAGAATACCCTTCCCATAAATTACCCTGGATTAGGCTTTTAAAAATAAGACAATAGGCCCAAAATGGAGTGGCTTGTGTCAAGCTCCATGTCTCCAAACCGAGGCTTGCCTTAATCACAGTTTGGGCTCCCCCAGAAATGAAGCCTTACGCTGGTCAGTCAGGACTTGCCTGATCAGCTCTTGGCTGGTAATCCGCCTGGGAGAGCCCTGCCCTCCCCTAAGGGGAAGCGGCCCTGCACTAGCCACCCCACTTGTTTGCCCGTAGAACTTTCTTACTCCTGTCCCCACCTGCCTAGAAGAGTCTTTCATTTCGCCCATCTCCTCAGAGCAACTTTGCACCTGCTAGACTGGATACTGCCCAATTCAAACGGATCTTTGCTCAAGTAAACTCTTACCATTTTTAACATTTTATCTCAGTTTATCCTTCAACAGGCTGCATCCGGCCTGGCTAAAGCCACAGGAAACAGCTCAGGTAAGGGAGTGCTACAGTGTGGCCCTGCTGTGGCCGTGGGTCACCCAGAGTCAGGGTGGGCAGTGGGCTGGCACGCGGACTGAAGGCCTCAGGCACATGTTCGGAGACTTTGGGGGCATGAAAGGGTAAAATGCAGAGAGAATGCCGGAAGAGCCCCCAGAGGGCCACATTCACAATGGTCACTGAGCCGGCAGCCGGCACGCCTCCCCTGACAGGCCCGGGGGAGTGGGATGCCGTGCCGCGGGGACTCTGCCGTCAGCGAGCAGCCGCTTCGAAAAACAGTTTCAAGTAAGCCAGGCGGAGCTGCCCAGGATCCAAACTGGAAAAAAGAAAGAGAGAAGGGAAGAAGGGACAGAGGGAGGATGGGAGGATGGAAGGAAGAGAAGGAGGGGAGGAAAGCAGGGAGGGAGGGTGGGAGAAAGGAGGATGGGAAGAGGAAAGGAGGGAAGAAGTGATGTGGGAAGGCTCTGAAAAAGGTCAGCACCCAAACCTGCTTGCGTAGGGGCGCAAGGACACCGTGTCCTTTCTCATCTAAAGTGACACCTGACACACTTCAGATCCTGCCTCTGCATTAGTTTTCCTAACATACTATATGTTTCCCTTACTTACCTTGTTTTCTTCCTCCCTGACTAGAACATTTAACTCCATGAAGGTAGGAAAGAGTAAGTATTCTCCTCACCATACTCTGCCCTCTAAAATGAAGAATGAGAAAAGTTGCACTCCTGCCCTTCAGCTGAGGTGAAGGTTCAATCAGCCAGGAGACAGGGCAAAAGAGGCGAGCGGGACTCCGCATGCCCTGGCCCACCAGGGCTCTCCTGGCCTAGCTCAGGCTACACCCTGCGACCAGTATATGCCACTCAATTCTCACAGCAGCCCTGTGAGTTAAGCACTATTTTTCACTTTGTATTTTAAGTGATGATTGAAGAGCAGAGAGGTAAAGAATTAGGCCGAGCTATTTGAAATTGTCATTTTGTACATGAAAATGATCAAATATCCATAGTATTGCATGGTTTAACCTAACCGTATGACCCAGATAATAAATTTCTTCAGCAGCAGAATGCCGATGCAAACGCACGTCTGTCTGTCTGACTCCAGAGCCCAAGTTCAAGGGGCAAAGCCATTCCTGGCAGAAGGACACCCCAGGAAAGCCATGTCATTAGGTCTCATTAGAATATTCATACAGTGAAACCTAGAGAAAAAAGAGAGGATTGGAAATGATTGCCTGTGTGAGCTAGAACCATATGGTCTTCCCAAAATACCTTGATTTTAAAATGAAGGCTCCTTAGCCTCAAAAAGGAAGGGAATTCTGACACCTGCTACAATGGGGATGGACTTCGAGGACTCTATGCCAGGTGAAACAAGCCAGGCATACAAGGACAAACAGCGTATGATTCCCCTGAGATGAGGGACCTGGAGTGGGGAAAGTCATGCAGGCGCCAGATAGAAGAGCGGGTGTCGGAAGAGGAGCTGTGGTTTAACAGGTAGAGCATCGGTCTGGGGAGATAAAAGTGTTCTGGAGATGGGTGCTGGTGATGGGCACACAACAGTGTGAATGTTCTTAATGCCACCGCTTAAGGCCACTGAACCGTACACTTCAAAACAGTTCAAATGCAATGCAAATTTCATACTGTGTATACTTCACCACAATGGGGGGTAGAGGAAGAAGGTGGTGTCTCTTGCTTCAGTCTGGACCTGTCTGATGATAAGCACTGTGGGAACTTCAATCCTAAAAGACGGACTATTATTTCAAGTCTATGCCTGTCTGACATAAAGCGCACATGCACGGACAAAGATATGTGTGTGTACTATATGCAAATACTACGGCCGCTATGAGAGGCCGCTAGCATCTACTGAGTACTCACCTGGGTCTCTGACTGCATGTTGTACAAGTATTCGTGAATTCAAAGTTTCCAAGGGCCCCTGCAAAGCAGGTACTTGGACCATCTCCGTTTTGTTTCCTATACATTCCCCTCTAACCCGGAGACCTGTGAGAGGACGGTCCCCCGTCTTCCTCCTAGGTGGGCCCTGCCTGGAAAGCTCCAAAAACAGACTATAATGAAAACCGATGAGAAGCGGAGGCTTGGAACAACCCCTGATTCAGGCCCTTGGTAAAACGTGGATAAGGACCCAAGAAGAGCCCTCCAGTTTTCTGATGATATTCCTTCATGTTTGTGTCCTCAGAACTTAAATACAGGGAAATGAAAGAAAAAAAAAAACAGTGAAAATTTCTGCCAAAAGGCATCCAGATATTTTTACTAAGTAGAAACGTGACTGAAGACAGCCTACAAACGGTGGCTATACTTAGGAATGGCCTGCTTTAGTTTGCTTTGCCCCACGCATGGCATCATAAAAAGGACTCAGCCTTTTCAGACGCAGGAAATGTCATGCCCCGGTTTTGCGCTGTTGCTGTGGGTACGATCACCTCCCCCTGGCCACTCTCAGCCCCGGCTCGGCAGACATAGGGACTCTCTAGAGTTTGACCACAGGATATTTGCAGTTCCTTCCGACACCCGTGGAACTGGGTGTAGGATAGTTAGCTACCAGCTCTCTCTAACTGTCACACCTATGGAACAGAAATGAGGAAAAAAAATGATTGAAGCTCCAGTCGCAGTCCTCCTGGGAAAGGTGTGATGTCTGTCAGCTCTTCAAGAGTTAAGCAGCATATCTTGCACTTTCAAAGCCTGTTGTTTTGCAAGAAGTCTTAGGTGAAAACAATGAGACAAAAGCTTGCTTTGTGAAAGACAATGACATCCATTCAAATGCCTCTCATTATGCTCTCCTATTTTGCACAGCCTTGTATCCAGAATTATCCTGTTCTATTAACTAGTCTCGTATAGTCTCAAAAAAAGAAAGCTTTTTCTCCCCCTTAAGTGTGGAGTTGAGAGGTGGAGAAAAAAATTAAAGCAAAAAGGCATCTCTTTCCTTGAGTCCCAGGGTTCGCTGGTTGGAGAGATTGTTTCTAGTCACAATCCTTTTTAGCTCTTTATGGAACAAACTCAAAGCTTCCCAGAAACACAGATTTCCAAGTGCACAGTTGAGGTTTACCATCACTCACTGCTCTACAAATAAAGTAGCCCCACAATAGGAAACAAAGAGAAATGTCCTTCTGTTTCTTTGTTTCCCTCCTAACTTGCTGTGTATGACTCACTGCAAAAATGGGAAACTGGGAGGCAAACAGCTCATCTGGTCTCCAGCTCACTCCACTTCCATCTCCCTCAACACATTCCTCAGAGATTAATTCCATCACAACTTAAATATGATAAAGGAAGCCATGTCCACCACTTCCCAAGGGTCCAAGCCCACAGTTTATGAGATTTTGTGGTCGGGACATTTAGACTTTCGGTCTGTGGTTCAAGCTTATTTCAGTTCAAGTTCACAGGGCTCAGCGTGTAGAGGAAATGGATGGTAGCAAAGTGATCTCTGGGCAAAGGTGACATGAGAGGAGAGGATGGTGGAGGGACTGGCCGTCACCAAGCGGGGGGAGTTCTGGGTGGGGGAGCGAGGACTGATGTTCCGAGGCTTCCTGGATCAGGAAGGGGGAGACCAGGGCCAAGGATGCAGCCTTCGGGATGCACCTGCCGGCAGGTGGCCATCAGACTGAGGAGCTCTGAACTCAGGGTCCTTCACAAACGGCATGGGCAGGACCGACATAACCAACCAAGCACAGGAAAATGGGAAAACCTGCAACTGCACCCTGTGCGAAAGGTCCCGATTGACAAGCACACCCTGGTGTCCTTCACAGGCAATGATTTCCTTTCCAGTTGCCTCTTTCACTCTAATAGTTAAAAGCTTGTGTTTATCTGTGTAACCGCTGTGTCCCTGGTTTTACCAACCTGCAAAAACAAAACAGGTCATATTCACAATTTGGCCTAGATTATAAGGGCCTCAAGTCCCCATTACTTCTAGCAAGAATTCCAGTGTTTTCCAGAGTAGCTCTCTCAAAAGGCTTCAGAACTTCTCCAGATAGGCTTACGCATATCTATGAACTAGTCTTCCTCATCATCCCCCTGCAGTGGTGACAGTGACCCAGACCAGCCCCCCCAGGCCTGCCTCCCATCACTGGCCTACTCCGGCAGCCTGCTCTGCCAGCCTTCTGTGGCCACGAGCCAGAGGTCGGTCCTCACTGAGCCCCCAGCTGAAAGCCCCGGCAGTGCGGCCACTAGGCTCCAACCAGGCCACCTGCCCGCCGACCCGCATGCCTGGAAACAGCCAGTGTCAACCCAGAGCCGCCCGCCCTCACCAGGCCCAGGGTAGGCCTTTGATGATTTGTCCAGGCTAGTGCGGCTCCTGGTGGTAAGTGGGTCCTTCCCTGTCCCCCTTTCCGTGGACGACCCACAGCATTTCGACTGAATATCACAGCCATTTCAGTGGCCATGTTTGCAGCCATTTTCCCCAAACCTCTACCACGGCCACAGGGGCTGCCCCAGCAGCGCTGCTAGCATCTTCCCCCACATCAGCACTCTTCCCAGTGAAGACACAGACCCTGATCCTGAGCCCAGCTCACCTCTCCACCCTATGCTGAAGCTTCTTTCCAGAGGCCGTACTGGCCTTTCCCTCAAAATTTGATGCGGCATGCTGCAGGTCATCAGTCGTGGTTTTATGCCTTCACTTTTCCTTTATGGAGCCAAGGAGTAGGCCCCTCCATCCCCATGTAAATTCATGGAGGAACAGGGCTACTTAAGCCTCAAATACAAATGACTGTGTTGGGAAAGAGCTCATGCATTTAGCATCTGAGCCCCAGATACTAACTTAGGCTACAGTATCTCCTGGTACGAAAAGGAACAGAATCAGGTTCTCTTTGTGCCCTCCCAGGCTGTGGTTACCAGATGTGTCTGATCATTCATTCATCCTCTTATTTATCCGGCATCTATTGAATGCCTACTACGTGCCTTGCACTGTGCTAGGCTTTGGAAACATAAACATGAATAAAATAGGGTCCCTTAACTCAAGGTGCAGTCTATGGGAAAAGAAAGATATATGTGACTTAAAATACAATGTAATGTTGTTTGTCATAGGGTTATTTCACCCTACAAAGAGCAAAAATAGCTGAAGATTCCTCCTGTCTGGCAGAATCAGAGAACTCAGAGTCAAATTCTCAACATAGAAGATATTTAGGTTGGGTGCTGAAGGATGAATAGGAGTATCTTAGGAAACACGTGTAAGGAATTCCAGAGGAAGAGTTGGAAATTTCATTGCTTATTTAGGGAAGCATTGGAACTGGGGCAAAAGAGACACTGGAATAGCAGGGAATGAAGCTGGTTGGATACACTGGAGCAGCTTACAAAAAGCTTAGTATGCCTGCCTGAGAACCTGTGACTTTATTCAATCCAGAAAGCATTTATTAATCACCTACTAGGTATCTGGCATTCTGTTGGGCTCTGGGAGTGGAAAGATGACTGAAGCATAGCCCCGATCCTTTAGGAGGTTTAATCACTTGGGAGGACAAACTTATAGAGATCATTTCAATATGATCCTAAGACCAGGGACAAACACAGGATGCTCTGAGGCACAGAGAACGGAGGGTGTAGGCATGAGGCCATGTCTGGGATGGGCTTTCTGGAAGCATTGCTGCCGGAGTTTAATCTTGAAGGATAAGTGGGTATAACCCAGCAAAGAATAGGGAGGAAAAGCTGTCTGGGTAGCGAACAAAGGCTTAGGACACCAAACAGCACCATTTAATTGTTTTTATTTACTTTGGAGGAAGAGATGGTAAATAGCAGCTTCGTATGGCTGAAGCACAACGTAAGAGGCTGGAAGCGACAGGAGGCAAGAATGGGGAGATAGGTAAGAGCTGGGACACTAAGGACTGATATGCCAGGCCAAGTCCTTTGGACTTCGTCTTACAGGAAATAAGGAGCTATGGAAAAGTCTAGAGCAGGGTAGTGATTTGATCAATTTTACATTTTAGATAGATCACTCCAGTGGTGTTGTGGGGACCGGGCAGATCTGGAGGCAAGGAGATGAGGCAATGTCTAGGCAGGAGCTGCTGAAGCCCTGGAGGAAGGGAATGTAGAGGGCAATGAGCTGATTGATCATGTACGTGTTTTCTATTAAGCTAATTTCTAAAGGACACTATTATGCTAGATGTGACACTATCATGCTAAGTGTGAAAGTCCTATCTGTTGTTAGATCCTATCCCCCCTTCTAGCCCCTAGACAGAAAGAAAACTGTTGCTTTAAGAATGAGTCCAGAATTGTGTTCACAGCAGCATTATTCCCAAGTGCCAAAGGTGGAAGCCACCCAAGTGTCCATCAAGAGGTGAACAGATAAACAAAGTGTGGTATATACATACAACGGAATATCATTCGGCCTTAAAAATGAAGGAAATTCGAACATACACTACAACAGGGATGAACCTCGAAACAAGCTAAGTGAATAAGCCAGACGTAAAAGAGCAGTGCATGACTCCACTGCTACGAGGTGCCGCGAGTGGTCAGAACCATGAAGACAAAAAGGAGGACGGTGGTTGCCAGGGGGCTTGGGAAGTGGGGAGAATGGGGAGTTCCATGTCTAATGGGGACAGAGTTTCAGGTGGGGAAGATGGAAATGTTCTGGAGATGGATGGTAGTGATGATGGCAAAACAATGTGAATGTTCTTCATGTCAATGAACTTAACAAATGGCTAAAATGCTAAATGTTATGTTATGTATATTTTACCACAATTAAAAAAAAAAGAATACAGAAGGAAGATAAAGCTATGCAATTTAATGGTAGCCACTGATATTGTTAAAATAAAGGAGTAAGAGGTACAGCTGTAGAAACTGGATTCAAAGAAAGGAAGAAATGTAAGAGGTAGAGTCATATGCAGTTGAGGGACAGAATCTATGGCAAAACCTTTTCAAAACCAAGATTGATGTCTATATTATACCTCAACTGTGAGATTTACTGACTCTAAAATAGAATCTTGCACCAATTGTTAAAAAAAAAAGAGTCTAGCCCAGCCCACCACCTGTTTTTGTAAATAAAGTTTCACGGGGCCCCCAGCACACCCACGTGTGTTACATTTTGCCTGTGGCCTACCGCAGCAGAGTTCAGTAGTTGCCACGGGGACTGTCTGACCTGCAAAGCCAAACATATTTACCATCTGGCTACCTATAGAAAAAAAGTTTGCTGAACCTCATTCTAGACATTTGATTATGGACTGTATATTAGAGAATAGCATTGTATAGATGTTAAATTTGTGGTTATTGGTGAGAAGGCTCTTGTTCTTAGGAAAGGATGCTGAAGACTGATGGCGGAATGTTCAAATGGCAGATGATGGATAGAGAGACAGATAAATACACAGACTGATAGATGGTAGATAGATAAAAGAGGTAGATAGATAAAATGTAGCAATCTGGTAACAATCAATCTTGCTCAGGGGCAGAAAGGTGTTCATTTGGTTATTCTTTCTAAGGTTTGAAGCTTGTCCAAAATAAAAATAGAAACAAAAAAGAATGAATCTACTTTTAGAACTCAATTCTTCTAGTCCCCTGCAGCTTCTTGGATACTAGTGATTTGATGACTTTATATGATCCCAAATTAGAATAAGTGTTCAAATCAGGGGTAAGGTCATGTCCTCTCTGCCCTGTAAAGGGTGTATGCCAACCAGTCACATCCCACTAGTTCCTGGATTCTTTTTGGTGTTAATTTTTTCTTTTTTGGGGTAATTGTGTTCTGGACTCTCTGCCTGCTATACAAGTAATGCCAGCAAATCCTCTTGTGGATTGGTTATAAAAATAGCAAATAAGAGGCACAATTTCCCTACTTCATTTTTACAGTCACACAGAAATGGAATGATTCTTCTTGTGTTCTATTTGCCACTTTGCATCTCTACTTATCCCAATGCTGGACCTGATCTTTCTTCACTATTTTTTGTTTAAAGTCCTAAGAGTTGACCCTGTAGCTCACAAGCTGATTAAGGATACCCAACCTGTATCCAGAAAGGAGATACTTCAGAACAATTACCAAGCAACAGGTCATTTCCTACTCTGTCTCAACAGTTCCACACCCTGAAATATCTCCTAAAGAAATTCTCATTACAGTTAGACAGTGACATGCACAGGGGTTTTATTTGCAGTTTTTGGTGGTGGGGAATGTAAAGTAATCTGAAAATCAGTGGGGGAACGAATAGGTAGAAGTGAGAAATGCCCGCCCACCATGCAGGTCTTTGCACCTTTAACCATCACCCAGGGGTATGTCTGCAGCACCACGTGCATAGCAAAAGTAACAAATGTGAGAATACAGTCACAGATAATGATGCAATAGCATTTATGGAAACTAGACGTACAAGCACACAAGACTAGTACTCATTTTACAAGAATACTTAATACACATGAAATATTTTACAATGGATGCTAATGGAAAGGGACTGGGATAGAAGGGAACATGCTATTGAACACTTATAAATTCTTAAGAAAGTAGGGCCTTGGGGCACCAATGAGGACATTCAAGGAAAAGAAAAAAATAATTTCTAAAAAGAGTCAACTAACAACACTCAGTATATATGTGATAAGAGCATGAAGCCAAGACATAATCAAAGGGTGGTTTATTGGGGAAATCTTCCTGAAAAAGGTGACTTTTAGGCATAGTGTTTCATCCTCACCCAATGCCATCACCCACCAACACTTCTATTAATCCCGGCTGCCATCAATTAGCTACTGTCACCACAGAAACTAATATTTAATAATAATAATAACGGTATTTTGAATATTCAAAATACAGGGCCAAAATACAATCTAAATAATTTACATGCATTACTTAAGTTAACCTCCTTAAAAACTCTTATGGCATAAGGATTATTTTCATCTTATTTCACAGATAGGGAAATTGAGGATTAGAGAAATTTACTAATTTGTCCAGGCAACATAACATAGCTAAAATGCAGCAAAACAAGACTGATAGCCCATCCTGTCTGACTGCAAGAGTTGTGCTCTTAACATCTTTTCTGGTGATAACACATGGCAGACACTCAAACAATGCCATGATATAGGAAAAACACATACCAAAAAATGCTTAATGCAAACCAAGGAAGGCAATATTGCATTTAGAGCGTCCTTCCAAATTGGAAGCCACACAAGTGGCAAACAAAACAAATTACTGTTAATTAACATGCTTCTTACAACAGGTAGCCCAGCCCTGGATCTATCTAGGTTTATTCACTCATTGAACAAATTTTGATTTGATCGAGAATCTACAAATGTGCCAGGTACCACTGTAAGTGCTGAGGATACAGCAATTCAGGCAAGGTTCTTGCTTTTATGGAGTTACATTGAAATGGAAGGGGACTGGAAATTGACAAGGCAATTAAATTAGGTCAGGAACCAGTTAGTCATATTCAAGGAACAGAGAGAAGGCCAGTGTGGTGAAGGGTGGCAAGGAGAAGGGGGGTGACATAGATAAGACTGAAGAGAAAGGCAGAGCTTACGGCATGGTAGACTTTGTAGGTTAGTGGAAGGATCTTTGATTTCATTCTCATTGTGATGAGAAGCTATCGAAGAGTTTAGCAAGGGAGTGTTTTCAGCTGACTTAAATTTCTGTAAGACCACTTGGTTCTGGGTGGAGAATAGGAGAATACATTGCAGGGAGAGGAGCAGGAAAAGAAGACCAGCCAAAGGGTTTGTTAAGCTGCCCAACCTGGCTTTTAGTTCTGGCTATGAAGAGTAGCTGGTCATATCTTACCCTTCTATAAACAGCTATACATCTGAACAAATATATAAAATAACTCTTTTCAGACATTGGACAGCAACTAATGCAGAGAAGCATACAAGGTAGGCCTGACATTCACCAGGGTTTTCTCCCTAAAAGCATTTTCAAACCAGCACATAGAAACAGAGATCAAGTGGCAACTGATAGTAGTGTCTCTGGGTAGAGGAAACAAAGATGGAAATTTGAGACTACCAAAATGGCTGGAATTGGACAGGTGGGGTACTGACAAGGATAGGGCCTCTCTCACACAGAAGAAGAAGCTTTAAAATTTGGGCCACAATCCCTCATGTTTTTGGTTACTTCTTGTGGTGGTTAATTTTATTTGTCAGCTTGGCTAAGCCACACAATGCAGATATTTGGTCAAACGCCAGTCTAGATATTGTTGTGAAGATTTTTTTTTAATGAGATATACTGGTGTTTAGACTTTGAGTAAAGCAGATCACCCTCCGTAATGTGGTGGGCCTCATCCAATCAGTTGCAGGCTTTAAGAAAAACAGACTGAAGTCTCCTGAGGAAGAAGGAATTCTGCCTCCAGGCTACCTTTAGATTTGAGCCTCAACACCAACTCTTCCCTGGGTCTTCAGCTGGCCTGCTTTGGACTTGCCATCCCCCACAATTTTGTGAGCCAGTTCCTTAAAATCTCACACACACACCCACACATGCACACACATATCACTGGTTCTGTTTTTCTGGAAAATCCTGACTAACACACTTCTTAAGCTGTCCATGAACAACACACTTCTTAACTTTCTGACTCAACAGTGAATAAATTGCATAAAGCCATAAAATGAAAACACTAAATATGGATTAACTGACAATTGCAATTCAAAAGTAGGGGGGAGTGGTGGGAAGGTAAAGCAGCTATATAAAGCTAAAACTGTCATCCACTATCATAAGTCAAAGATAAATAAAAGTATCAAAAAACAGCAACATACCATAGTACTTGAAGTATGCAGGTAAATATCAAAAGAAAAGCTAAAAGTATTTAAGCCTCTGTAAAGTAGGATGGGTCTGTGTAATGCATGTGGGTGTACTTTGTTATAACCTTTTAGTATCATTTGAGTTTTTAAACTACACACATGCATTACTTTGTTAAAACAAAGCAAAACACATAACAAAACTACCATTTGCCAAACCGGAAGGACCTTGAGAGGTAGGAGAAGATAAGACAAATGAGTCATGCTTTGTAAAATTTTTTCACAGCCTTGAAGGCATCATAGAAACTCCCTCTTTCCCCAAATTTTGTATTCTAAAATTTCAGAGGATTTATTGTTCATTCAATAGGTAATAAACAGGTTTGAGGTCAAGAGTCCTAATTTTAAGAAAATTTGGGAAAATCTGTAAAGTCATAAACCATGTTTGCTTGCTGTTTGGATATTTGTCAAAAAAGAAAGCAGTGTGTTCACAAGAACCTGCACTTGAAGAATTCTTAACTAGTTCAGATCACTAACCACCAACAGAATTCAACTCAAGAATGACAGGAAAATGTTCTCAAACCTGGGTGGGAAGATTAAAAAATACCAATATAGATGCAGAACAGGCTGCATGCTAGAGATGACTGGTAACGCTCTTGGATTACTTTAGAAATGAAAAAGATATACTAAAATCAAAATCCAACTTCACCTTTTTAAAAGAACATAGGCAAAGACATAACATGATGGAGGAAATTGCCCATAGTTTATGTGATGCTTCTGTGAAGCCAAATAGGCCTGGTGTGTATCAGATTCTGACATTGATGCATAACCCTGCCCTGAACTATTGTCTTATCCAATGCCAGGGGAAAAAACCACAAACTTTCCTATTTTTATTGCTGGTACCTACTATTTTCCTGATTCTTCTGTCTCCAACCACACGGTCATTATTTTTTACAGTAATATTCAATTATGGTGCTTGATTTAAGGAGATTCTAGAAAATATAAAGAAAGATTCCAAGACCCTGACAGTTTGGTAAATAATTTCAAAGAGAAAAACTAAAAGAGCTCGATCAGTTACGTCAGCAGTAACATAAGACAACATAAAGATTATTTTCTTCAGTTTGTATCCAGACCAACCAAAGGACATAGACATGTGATCAGTGAACATGAAACTAGAGGTTACTAATTTTTAATTTGTTAACTTTTGCTGCTTTGTCCATCTACTTATTTCTGACTAGGTTCCCAGTGGCTTCCTAATAAATCAGTCCTAATGAAATCCCATCAGTTCTAAAAGGAGCCCTGTTCTCTCGGCTCAGATTATCTCTAGGTCTCTAAAGACAGTTAACAGAGCAAATTAATGAGATTACTTTGAAGACCAGCTAAACTATTACTAGTTTTCAAGTATTGCATCTCCATGAAGAAACAGTATGCACTTCCAGTGACCTGGTGTTAAACTCCATCTCCCAATTTAACTGTACAGAAATGACTTTGAACTAGACAGGGAATATCCATATTTTCCTCATCTTCATTTTTAGAAAATGCCTCAGTTTCCTTCAGTGGAACTTAAAAAAGCCAGACTGCCTCTGAGAAATGAAAAAGTAAAGGATTGTAGTTTCACAGAAATTTAGTTTCACATATTATAGGCACCATTCATAAAACTGTATCTGAATTTTAGAACTAAATCAGACATAAACACCTATCAAAGTAGTTTGAGGAAAAGGAAGAAGAGGAAGAAGAAATAAATAAAGGTAGAGAGATGGTGATTTGAATTTGGCTCTTAGTGGTAGAAATGAAAATTGCAAGCACTCAGGATATGTTTTGGAAGTAAATGCATAATAATGGGTAGGGAAGGAGATGCCCAGAGAGGAGGCAAGGACGGTCCCTAAGTTTTAACTCAAGTGACTGGGGAGACAGGGTGCCATTCACTGGGATGTGTACACGAGGATCAGGCATGAGGATGCAACCATTTTAGTTTTGTGGGCATTTTAATTTTGAGACACCTCGTAGACTTCCTAATGGAGATGTCAGGTAGGATGTTGGATACATGACTTTGAAGGTTCTGGGTGAGGACAGGGCTAAAGGCACCAATATGGGATTCATAGGCATTTAGACAGTATTTAAAGCCATGGGCCCCAGTGAAATTGCCTAGGGACAGTGTAAACATAAGAGAACTGGGTCTGGAGGCCTAACCCTTAGCCATGTCACTGTTTAGAGGTTTTGCAAAGAACAGGCAGCAAGTGAAACCAAAATGGCGTAAATGGGGGAGGAACACCAACAGTCCGAATGATGTCACAGAAACCAGGAAAAGAAACTAACACTTATTGTCAAAAGATGGGGTAAAATGAGAAAAAAAAAATGACTTCTTGCTTTGGCTACATGAAGGTCACTGGTGACCCTGACACAAACCTTGACATGAGTTAGTGGAATCATGGGCACAAAAGCCAGAATGGACAAGGTAAAATTGTGTCTATAGTCCAATCTTTCAAGAAGTTTCTCTGGGAAAGGAAACCCAGAGACGGTATGATGGTGAGAGGGGACCATTAAGCCTCATTGGGGATGTTGTTTTTATTTTTTACTGTGAAAACTTCCATGCTTAACATATGCAACACCAGAGGACAATATTATTTACCTTCCTGCACTCATCATTCAACTTCCACAATCATCGATTTTTTTGCCTTTTTACCTATTGTCCCATTTTTAAATTTTTTAAACATGAAGATATAATTTTCATATAGTGAAAGTCACTCTTTTCAGAATGCAGTTCCATAAGTTTGTATAAATGCCTAAAGCCATATAACCACCACCAAAATCAAGATACAGGACAGTGCTACCTCCCCCAAATTGTCCCTCCTGACTCTGTGTGTGCCCGTTCTCCTTTCACCCACAGGCCCCGGGCAACAGCTAGTCTGTTTCCTAAGCCTGTAGCTCTGCCTTTCCAGAATGCCATGTAAATGGAATCCTACATTATGCAGCCTGTCTGACTACTTTCACTAAGCGTAATGCATGTCAGACTGATCCACACTGTTGCCTGTATTAGTAGATTGTTCTTCTCTCGCTAAGTATTCTACTGTATGGATGTACCACAGTTGATCCATTCCATAGCTGAAAGACACTTGGTGTGTTACCAGTTTTTGGCCATTATGAATAAAGCTTTTCTAAATATTCATGTACAGGTTTTGGTGTGGACACGTTTTCATTTCTCTCGGTTAATACATACAAGTAGGATTTCTAGTCTTACGGTAAGTACATGCTTACATTTGTAAGGATCTGCCCAACTAGTTCCCAAAGTGACTTATCATTTTGCAATCCCACCAGGAATGTACGGAAATTCTGGTGCTCTCTCACCAGCTCTTGATAATATCTTTTTAAAAACTTTCCCCATTTTAATGCATGCGCTTGCAGTGGTAACACATTGTGGTTTAATCTGCGTTCCTCTAATAACTAACTATGTTGAATATCTTTTCAAGTGCTTTTTTTTTCTTTTCTTTTTTTTTTGCCATCTATGTATCTTTGATGGTGAAGTATCCGTTCAAATCTTTTACCCTTCATTTATTTGGTTGATTGCTTTCTCATTATCAAGTTTTGAGAGTTTTTTTTTTACTACCTTCTGGATACAAGTCCTTTGACAGGTATGTGTTTTGCAAATTCTTTCTCCTATGTGGCTTATCTTTTCAATCTCTTAACGATGTCTTTTGTAGAGAAGAAGTTTTCTATTTTGACAAATCCAATTTATCAATATTTTCCTTATGGATCATACTTTTGGTGTCATATAAAAAAAAAACAGTTGCCAAACCCAAGGTCACAAAGATTTGTTTCTGTGTTTCCCAAGCCTCTAATTTGGGGTCTTGCATTTAGATCTAGGATCCCTTTTCAATTATTTTTGTACAAAATGCAGTATGAGTCATGGTTTTTTCCCTTTTTTTTTTTTTTTGGCACGTGATTCAATTGTTCCTGCATCATTTGTTGAAAGACTATCCTTTTGCCATTAAATTTCCTTTTCATCTTTGTAAAAAAAAAAATCAATTGATCGTATACATGTGTGTCTATTTCTGGTGTCCCTATACTGTTCTATGGATCTATGTATCTATCCTTCCACCAGTTTGACACTCTCTTATTTACTGCAGCTTAACACTAAGTTTTGAAATAAGGAAGTATGGATTCTTCTTTTAAAAGAAGTTCTTTAAAAAATTATTTTAGCAGTTCTAATTCCTTGGGCCTTCCATATGGATTTTAGAATTGGCTTGTCAACTAAAAAAAAAAAGGCCTACAGATTTTGATGGGGATTGAATTGACGTATACGTGAGAACTTTTCCTGAGTGACAAGGATAGTGACCCAATGAGCCAGAGCTTTTCTGTGATATCCAATCATATCCTTTATGCTTCCAGGTTATTAGAGGCACAAGGGACTTGAGTGTTTTGGTAGTTGAGTGCACGTACAGAAGACAGTGTTCCCCGTGGAAAATCATACTAAAGCTGCCCTCATCCTACTGTCTGCTGTTGCCCTGGATCACTGTTTGGAAAAGGGAACTAGTTAAATCAGTCCTGGTGGTAACATAACACTTACTGGGAGCAAACAAAATAGATAAACTGCCCCAAAAGAACAGAAAAGAATGAAGAAATAAGAAAACTAGGAATCTGTATATAGGCATATATATATATATATATATATATAGAATACATAGGAGAGCTTAAATAGGAGGAAAAAAAAAATGAATGAGAGAAAATAGACCAAACCAGTGAAACCGGCTCAGTTTGACAAGAGGAAAGTGCAATAAAGAAAGTAGGGGAAGAAAAAAACACAATGTGATATATGGTTTTTTTTCTTTGCTTTGCTTCATATGAAGATTTCCAATCAAATTATTAAACACATGTAATAATGAATTACAGACTGCATATAAAATGAAATAAAATATGCACAGCCTTTAAATAAATAGTTATTGTATTTTACTTATAATCAATAATGCCCCATGATAGAGGCATCTGGAAAGCTGTATTTAAAGACTTTTTGAAAGCAATAACCAATGAATGTTCTTTGACATATGTAGAACAGATATTAGTGTATTACTCAAAAAGCATATGATTTTAACTTTCCACTTTATTTTATTTCTAAGGCATTTTCAAGGACTGTCCTTAATGTACCTCTTATATGACAGTAGGAAAATACAAGCTGTTTAAGAATTAATTCTAAGAAATTAGAGGGAGTAGGCTATATGGAATGATGTCTGTTTTTAGCTTCTCAACCCTAAAACTACACATCTGGTATTTAAAAATGAAAATCAAATACAATTCTCTTGGATGCCTGCCCCAGCTCCTATCTTATATATGATCATTTTGGCCACAGCTCTACTCTCTGTGTCTTTACATGACTGTTTTTTTTTTGTTTCTGTTTCCAAGCATCACCTACTTCCCCAGTCTGCCTGGACCTTCCCAGGCATATTGTGATCTGGCCCTTACCTCATGGCCTTATAATTATGTTGTATACGGGAAGTGGATATACAACATACTACTGTAGTATATAGCATTTCTGTAGGCATTTCTGCCAGCAGTTTAGTGGAAATGCCTTCACTTGCCTTATGTACTAAAAATATCTCTGATGAAAAAGAAAAAAATGTATATACATATGACCTCTGCCATACTGTCAGGGCAGCCAGACCCGGTGCCATCTGCTTTGTTGCTGTCAGCTTCCCCACTGTGCCTGGAGGCAGACTTTAGGTCAGTACACAAAGGCAACCAGAAGTTCTCTTCCTGAAATCCAAGTGAAATGCACCTATTTTCCTCCTGCACCACCATAGCAATGGTATACTGTACTGATTCCCCCAAAATACTCATGTTTACCAAGAAGTATTCCCCTTTCTCTGAAGGGGATAAACATGTATTAGAGAGAGGGGAATACTCAAAGTACCATCATGGACCTCCCTTTAAAGCAGAAGCAAATCAGGCCAGTAATAAATGGAGGCCCAGCGCAGAGTCATCTCACAGCGGGTTCAACAGGTTCATGGGCACATCTAGTGGTCACTTCCTTGTCTCCCAAATGTCTATTTGGAATGGACTTACTTAGGAGTTGGCAGAAATCTCACATGTTTTTTGACCTATAGGGTAAAAGCTATTGGGGTAGGAAAAGCCAAGTAGACACCTCTGAAACTATCCCTTGGCCAATACAGTAAATCAAAGCAATATCAGCCCTGGAGAGAATGGCAGATATTACTGTTACCCTCAAAGACTTAAAGGGTTCAGGGGTGGTGATCCTTGTTATATCTGCCCATCTAATTCCCCAGGCTGGCCCTGCAAAAACTGAGTGGATGAAGGCAACTGACAGTCAAGTACCTACCACAGCTTAAGCAAGTGGTAGGTACTACACTCATTACGGCTCCTGTACCAAAAACGGTATATTTGGGGTAGCAGATTAACTCAACTTCAGGTACATGGTATGAAGTCATTGGTCTGGCATGTATGACGATCACAAGTAGTTTGACATATAACAGTATACTTCAAGGTCTTATCCCAGGGCCATGTTAAGTTTCCTGATCTCTGTGACAATACAGTCTGAAGATACTATATTAGGTGGTCTGAAAGACTGCCAGCTTTAAGAGCAAGAAAGGGCTCTATAGCAAGCCAAGTCTGTAGTACCAGAAAATACGAATTCCTGAAATTTATAATGCTGAGTGAAATTATGCTCAAGTCTTGCCGCCTGGGCCCTGTAACCTAAAAGATCACTCATTACTTAGCGATATCTACGGTAGAAAAAAATGTGTGGAGCCTCTGGCAAGTGCTAACAGGGGACATTTATGGTTCTTGTGCAAGACTGTACAGTCTGCAGCAAAGAACTATAGATCATCTGAAAAATAGCTCCTGACATGCTACTGGCCTTGGTGGACATTGGTGTTTGACCATGCTGCCAGAAGCTAGCTATTATCAGACGCAACAAGGCCTAAACAATCTACTGTAAAATGGAAGTATGTCTGAGATCAGACTTGAGGATTCAGAGGATGTAAGTATGCTGCATGAGCAGGAGACCCGGGCTCCATCACACTTTCCTATTTCACACTCCTGCTTCTCCCTCATTCCACACCTATGGCATCCTCAGCAGGAGCCCCCTATGAGCAGTTTACGGAGAAGGAACACCTGAGCTTGGTTCATGTTGGCACAAGCTGAAAATGGAATACTTCTGCACTGCAGCACAACACAGGGCATCTGAGAAGGACAGTGATGAGGGAAAACCCCTCTGATGAATAGATTCAGATGATGCACTTTATCATCTACTTCATGTAGACAGAGAAAGGTCCTAAGATAAAGGTGTACATGGACTCATGGGCAGTGGCAGATAGTTGAGCTGTTAGCAGGGTCCTGGAAGGGGTAAGATTAGAATATTGGTCTAAGGAGGACCAGGGAAGAGACATGTGAACAGGCACAACATAGAAGATCATCCACTTCTGTATGAGAAAGGGCAACAAAAACAGGAGATAAGCAACAAGCTGGAGGAGATATTTGGAAATAAGTGTGTGAAAGCCCTTGGAAAACCTTGCTTTGCATGCCAAGGTTGTCAGACATTTGCCATCTTACAGTTCTGCCTTCCTTTGGGAGGAGATAAAACACTGGCACTAGCATTTTTAGAAGCCTTGTAATGCAGACCCCTCACCATTTCATTCCAGGACATAGTTCACACACAATGAAATCAGAAAAAAACTAGAGGAATGTAATTCTAACATCTCACTCTTTATTCAGAAAAATCGTGTATGCTTGCTTCTTTATAATGTTTCGATTAAGAAAAGCCCACTTCTCAATGCCCCTAGTAAGAAAACAACTGCAATTGGATCTCATCTCTGTCAATTATTCTAACTTCTAAAAAGGTGTCCAGACACTTTGTCTGACTAGAAATCAGTTTCAAGGTCATGTCTGCAGAATAATAATCTTTCTTTTAGTCCATATCTTTTAAGACAGGTCAGGTGGAGGGGCTGACTCTTAACTATGCAGACTTCTGAAATATGAGATGAAACTTTAGCAGCGGAAGCTTAGAAACAGTGTAGTTAATAACTATTATGGTCTACTATGTTCTTGTTTAGAAAACAGGAGAGATTTGTTTGAAACCATTTAGATGGCTTTTTGTGCCCTGTGTCAATTTTTGTATCACTTCTGTACAAAAGAACCAACTAATTTGTGTCTGACACAAAGAAGGGCATCAACTCTCTTCTTGCCAAGTAATCCTAAAATATCCATAGAACCAACAAAGTATCACCCCCAGAGATCTCAAAGATCTCTTACAAGTAAACAGGATAAAGAAAACCCAAAAGAGAAGATGGGAAAACAGTTTACAGAAGAGGAAAACCCAAATGGTCAAAAAACACATAAAGAGATATTCACCTTAAATTGTAAATCAGAGAAATGCAAATTAAGACAGGGGCAAAATGTTAGTCATACATTACTGAGTATTGGCGGGGAATGAGAAGCCTCACATACTGCTAAGTGTGTAACCACTTTGGAGAGCAATTTAGTAACAACCAGAAAGTTGAAATTTTGCATTATCATACATATACCAGAAATGCTACCATACAGTGCACAAGGAAACATATACAATATTTTTAATCACATTAATTGTCACAGAAAAAAAATTTGGAAGTAACCTAAATATCCATCAATTAGGGAACAGAAACACAACTATGATACATTCCTAGATGGAAAACTCTATAGTGATTTAAAACATGAATGAAACTACTTCTATAACCATCAAGATAGGTAAATCTTAGAAACACAATGTGCGTGAAAACAGCAAAATACCATTTATGAAAATATTTTATATATTTCAAACAGCACTCTACGCTGTGTTATTTGTGAATCCATACATATGCCATAGATACAAAAGCAGGGGCAAGAAATAAGAACCAACTTTAAGAGAATGATTAGCTCTGGGGAGGAAGAAAGAATTCTATCTGTAACTTTGTATCTTTAAAAAATATATATCTGAAGCAACTACACCAAAATACTACCAGTTGTTAAGTCTGGGTGTTAGATACTTTTATGATTGTCTGAAATGTCTTGTCACTTTAAAAATTAAAGGAATTCAATCGATTAGTTAAAATACAAGCTGAAATAAAGCACAGGAGACTCCAGGCCCAGGCCATGGTGACCACAGTTCTGGGCCAGAGCAAACAGGTGGGGCTCAGAAGAGTCAGCAGACCTCAGCTCAGTGTGGGTGGAGGGGCCATGGCGGTGGACGGGAGACAGGCATGGGGAGCAGGTGGACACCTGGGCTGGTGTGGGCAGGACTCTGGCGGAGGAGGAAGGAGTTAGGCCCATGTTTTAGATTCTCTGGGCCCAGCTAAGTCAGGGCTGGTGAAAGGCGTCTGGGCTGAGAGTCAGAGCTCCAAGGGGTTGTTTAGGGCTGACTCTTTGGGAGGCTTCCCTTCTCCTTGTCCGCCTCCTGTGTCGGTCTGCTGCTTCCTCATCTCCCCACCCTCTTCCTTGTTCAGGCATCCTCTTGCCCTTTCTCCAGCTCTCCATTAGGGGCACCTCCTTTTTGTCTATGTTACAGTACTGATGTCTATATTAATTTATTTGCTTACCTATTTAGGAAGAAGCTGAAGTTCCTAATGGTAGCTTAAAAGTAATTTAATTTATTCTTACATCACTAGAAATTAAATTAATTTTTTTAATGTTGTGGCTTCTAATAGCTATTCCTTCACTAGCCCTGCACAGCAGCCCTTGAGAAGAAAAAAAAAGGGGGTTCCCTTCTAATATATGCTTTATGTCAAGTCTTTTCTAATAATGATCCATGAAACACCTACTGTGTGCCAATTATTGTGTGGGCTCAATAGTTTATGTGAATTATTTCATTAAATTTTTCCAAAAAAAAAATCACACAATCCTATGAGGTAACTTATCTCCATGTTACAGTTATTCCCATTTCATAAATGTGAAAACTAAGGTTCAAAGGGGTAAAGAAACTTAGATGAATTCTAGAAAATGGCCCAGTAGAAATTTAAACCCAGTCAGCTTCCAGACCTCAGGCTGTGAGGGAAGAATTGTCCTTGATAAGAAGTCCAGACAGGACTCTAGAGCATAATTTCACTCAGCATTGTAAGTCTCAGGAATTCGTGTTTTCTGGTAAATTTAGGACTTTGTGCCTTCTCAGTGTACGTGCTCAGATTATTACATTTTCAACAATAAAACAGAATTTTATTTGAAAGGTGTCACATCGCCCTCAAATATAGAAAGCTACATTATAGAATAAGCACCAAACATCTAAAAAACTCTCTCTCTCTCTCTCTCTCTCTCTCTCTCTCTCTCTCTCTCTCTCTCTCTCTCTCTCTCTCTCTCTCTCTCTCACACTCTTCCACATTTACTAACCTAAAGCAGCAGGCTAAAGGGTTTCTCAGAGACTCCCATCAGCATTAAGGATGCTAATTGCTACTCTAGCAGTTACTGGAAGATCAAAGAGCCGCCCACAGAGCAGAGCTGCGTTTCATCTTGCACAGACCAAACACCGATACTGCCCATCCCCCGCCGTCCATCGCCCCCTCTCAAGCTGCCACCTTGGACCAATTCCCTTCCCTCTTCCCTACATACTTTCCTCCGCCCCCCAAAATAGCTCTGTACCAAAAATAAACCCTCAGAAGAATGCTTGTGGAATGAATGGAGAAAGGTAACTTCACTATCATTACGTTTTCCTTCTAATTACCGAGGTTTGTCTAAGGATGTGCTTGTTTGGGGTAGCGATTCAGAAACCCGTCACAGGGTACCCTACCGTCCAAGTCTGTCTCCCAGCGGCAGGGGCGGGAATCCTATGGCCTTGTCATCCCTCCAGCCCCAAAGGCCCTGAGCACAAACCACTTGTTACCCTGCCCGTTAGCCTGCCCCCTACCACTGTGTGCTGCGCGGAGTTGACCGGCTTTCACTTGGGAGAGGTCTGCATTTGGGCGGAGGGCAGGGCTGTGGGAAAAGGTCCTTCTTTCCTGAAGCAAGTCAGCCCCTTCTGGGGCTGGCCCAGTAACAGCGGGACCTTCTGTCATGCTTTGCAAAGTGGAGCTGGCACAACCAGAGATTCAGTCTTCCTCTTGGTGTACAATGCCTGACCTTGAGCGCATGAATGAGTGAGGCTCTCTCCACACCCTAGGGGGGCCCAGGAGAGCTGTCCCCAGCGACATAAAGAGGAGAAATCAGAAGAGACTAAGTGCCATGCCAAGAAGGCCCTCAGAGTGGAGTGAAGAGCTGGGGAGTTGAGAGGAGAGGCCCCCTGGGGAGCCTGTTTTGGGGTGACTGGGAACGAGGTATTTCCGGTGTGCCGGGGCCCCATGGGGGGGCACTGTCACAGGCAGCAGCGCCCAGCTGGATCCCACTGTCCTGCAGGGGCTGCTTCCTCCTTGCTCCCTGGACAAGGGGCCTCTTCCCACTGCCATCCCAGGTGGCCAGGAGAAACCCTTCCATATCAGCCACGAGTGGGAAGCAGAGGTCTGGCCCCACGTTCAGGCTTGGATCCCTGCCCCAGGCCCTGGAGTCGGCTGAGCTCCGTTTTCAGCACAGCCCCCTGCCACCACGGATTCCCTGGGTCCGCCGGCCGCGCGCTTTCAAGCCCTCCTCACCATGTCGAGTTTTCTCACCCTGTTCCTGCCTTACAGAGATGTCCACGTTATACTTTCTCTTTTTGTAAAGCATGGTTCCCCCCCAAAAAAAGCATTTCTAAAACCCACCTCTGCCTCAATCCCTCCGGTTCAGGGTTCAGGCTTTGTCTCCCTGAACCCATCATTCTCCAAACGGTTCACCCCCTGCCTGTACTCTCACAAATATCTGGAAACCATCGGCAGGTGCACCCTCCTCCAAGGACAGCCTGTGTGTTGCACTCCCGTGCTCAGATGACCTCCATGACTCACACTGAAGACCTGTTATTTATGCAATGTCAAGGATCTCCGAGAGGAGGTGTGTAAGATCAGTCTGAGTTCTAACATGCGCAGTGTTTCTGTCTGGGCAAGCGGACCTGGCCCACAGGGGCTCAAGGTACAGAAAGGTCCTGAGCACCTGGAACAAGATACAGATTCAATGAACAGCTGTTGGCTTTTGGTCGCCCAGACAGGGTCCTGAGCTGTCGGTGAGCAATAACGGCCCCCATGCGGGGTGCTGAGTGGGAGGAGAATGCCCCCCAGGGCCCAGAGGATAAGGACGCAGGAGCTTGTTCTGGAAACAATGGAGAGAGGATATTTGAATATATACAGTGCAGAATCCCCTAAATTGTCTTCCATCCAAAAAGTCCCCATCCCTACTTCCCCTTCTAGTGCCAGCTTCTTGGGATAAAAAGGGAAGGGAAGATGAAATGCGAAGTGAGTCAAGTGCGAAGCAAAAAAGACTCCAAGAAGGGACTAGTGGTTACCAAAAGAGGGGTGGGGGAGAGGACAGGTGGGGAGGGAGGGAGAAGGGGATCGAGGGGTATTATGATTGGTGCACAAGGTGGGGGGGGGTCATGGGGAAGGCAGTATAGCTCAGAGAAGACAAGTAGTGACTCTGTGGCATCTTACTATGCTGATGGACAGTGACTGCAAGGGGGTGGACTTGATAATATGGGGGAATGTAGTAACCACAATGTTGCTCATGTGAAACCTTCATAAGAGTGTATATCAACGACACCTTAATAAAAATTTTAAAAAAGTGAATCAAGTGAACGATGAGGAAGGCCCAAGCAGCTGTCCCAGAGGCAACCATCTGACACCCGCCACTCCTCTACTGCAGACAAAGCTAGAAGCCTAAGTAGCCAGATCCTCACCAAGGTTGCAGCAACCTGAATGGCAGGGCAGCCGTGAATGGTGACACCAGCACCGGAAGCCCAGGCCACCCAGAGAGTCACAGGGGAGGTCAAGGCTCAAAGGAGATTGAGCTTGAGGGAAAGGACAGCTGTGGAGCTCACATGTGAGACTCCCTGAGACCCCTTAGAAGGAAAGGCAGGTCAGAAGGAGGCGCTTTTCCCAGGTGGGATCTGAGTTCCATTAGAGTGACAGCTCTTCCTCATTACAAATTCAGGCTGGAGACCTGAAGGGATGTTGATAACAGTTGAATAACTTGTATAGTTAAACAAAGTCCCCTTTTCCTTGGCTAGCATTCACTTTTTTTTTTTTTTTGGTATCATTAATCTACAATTACATGAGCAACATTATGGTTACTAGACTCCCCACATCATCAAGTTCCCTCCACGCACCCCATTACAGTCACTGTCCATCAGTGTAGTGAGATGCTATAGAATCACTACTTGTCTTCTCTGAGTTGTACTGCCCACCCCATGACCCCTCAACATTACATCTGCTAATCGTAATGCCCCCTCTTTTCCCCCTTGTCCCTCCCTTCCCACCCATCCTCCCCAGTCCCTTTCCCTTTGGTAACTGTTAGTCCATTCTTGGGTTCTGTGAGTCTGCTGCTGTTTTGTTCCGGCAGTTTTTTCTTTGTTCTTATGCTCCACAGATGAGTGAGATCATCTGATACTTTCTTTCTCTGCCTGGCTTATTTCACTGAGCATAATACCCTCTAGCTCCATCCATGTTGTTGTAAATGGTAAGATTTGTTTTCTTCTTATGGCTGAATAATATTCCACTGTGTATATGTACCACTTCTTCTTTATCCATTCGCCTACTGATGGACACTTAGGTTCTAGCATTCACTTTTGACCCCTAACCCTCAGACCAAATGTGAGCTGTTTTAAAATATTAGTTTTAAACTGTTACCCATCCTCAAGGCCCATCTTAAATGCTGCCTCGTACATGAAGCTTTTCTTGATTGCCTGAGGGCTAAGTGCTTTTACTCTCCTGTGTTCACATGGCCATTTCTATTTGCGTTATGATTTCCACTACATCCTACTTTGTAATGGAGCCATTTGTATGCATCTCAGGTCACAGTGACTTCCAGGTGGCTAAATCCCATGGGCATTTTTAGTTCTCATTTTATTTGATCTCTTAATAGTATTTAACACCCTGGAAGATACTCTGCTTCTTAGAACATTCATCCCTCTGGCATTTTTGGAGTTTTAAGATTTAACATCCATCTGGAGTTTTGCCTATCTTCTTCTCCCTCTTTTTCAGGTAACAGCACCTTGATTTTCTTTTGAGGAACTTTCCATTATGTTTCCATTTGGACTGATGCCAACTCCCAGCTAGGAGATGAGCATACAACCCAGGCCACGCCAAAAATAGTGATACCTGGTATTCGTGCTGGAACCTTTAGAATAAAGATGTCTTCTTGACCTTAGGCAGGATGTGAACCTGAAGCTTCTGCTGGGGACCTAGCCAGGCCACCACATGCAATGACCCACTTGGGAAAGAAGCTCATTCACAAGAAGGCAGAACTGAGAGATGGAGAGAAGCAGGTTCCTGACGACCTGTCTGAGCACTTGGACCCAAGCATGTGTGACTAGTCCTGCGTTTAGACTCAAAGAGCCAACAAATAGTTATTATCATAATTATTATTATTTTGCTTAAATCATTGAAAATGGATTTCGGCCGCACACATTTGAAAGGGTTCTAATCCAGCACGTCGGACGCTCCCCTCTCCTGGCTCTCCTCCCACCTGTCTGTTCCTTCTCCATCTCCTTCCCTGACTCAGCCTCCTCGGACTTTAAATGTCATGACCCATCCTAGGCTGTCCCAGTCCCCCTTCTCTTCTTGCTCGCTCTGTCTCCTTTGGCAATCTCCACCACGCCCCTGGCTTTAATCACCATTTTATATATATCTTTAATCCAGGGCTCTCTTAGAACTCCAAACACATAATTAATCTGCCTACTTAGTGTGTCTATTTGAATGCCTCAAAGGCATCTTAGATGCATCAATCCTGAATTATGACCTTTTCTCCCCAAATAGCTCTCCTCCTCAGTTCCTAGCACAGCAAGCAACATAAGAGAAAATCCAGAGTCATGTAATCTATTCTCCGTGCCGTAGTCAAAGTGAGCTTCTCACACACTTTAGATCATGCCTCTTCTCCCCAGGCACTGCCAAGACCTTCTAGTTGCTCACAAGGTACATCCCAGATCAGGACATGGGCCCCAGGGCCCCACCCAGTGTGGTTCCCACCCTCTGAGGGCCTCTGACCCAAGGGGGTTCACTGACTGGCTCTGGACCACCCAGCACCAGGATTCAAACTTGAGGCTGGTTCCGGAGCCCCCGGGGCAGGGCCAGGGCTGTGCTCTGCCTTCCCTGGGGCCACGGCAGGGAGGGGTGGGCCAGGGTTGCAAGGCCTAGCGTGTCCCTCGGCGGCCCGGGTGAGGCCTGGAGGTGGAGGAGAGCAGAGCAGTCACCGTCACGGTCTCCACCCTCTCGTCCCCCCAGGTCAGGGTGGGGCGACCCTGATTCTCTGAGGATTGGAGGGTCCCTGGCTCTCTGGGTCAGATCTCTCCTCCTACTCCCTGAACCCCTTCGCTCTGCCCCTCATCACTTCCTGGCAAACAGCATGCTCCCTCCCTCCCTCAGAGCCTCGGCGCTTCCTCTTCCCTTGCACTCCGTCATCTTCACCTAGCTCACTGCACATCATCCTCGGGTCTTGGCTCCAAGGTCCCAAGAGCCTTGCCTCCTCCTCCCGACCGTGCCAGGCCGCTGTAATGCGCTCCCATAGCACCCGGGGTCTCTCCCGCATCACCCTCACCACATCACTTTGATTCTTTGAGCAACATCTCTGTCCCCCACAAAGCTAAGCTTGAAGGTACAAAGACCACGTCCACTTCTCTCACTCACGTTTCCTTAGCACTTAGCCCTGCTGTGTTATAGGCAGCGGGCCCCCATTACTATGTACAGACCAAAGCGGTAAAGACTTGATGTCTCCTGCTAAGTGAAAGAGCAGGTAAGTGTGCAAGGGGGCAAACACCTGCGCGGGGGGACTGCCGGGTATTAGCGGAGAGACTGGAAAAGGGAGTTCCCAAGGGAAGGCGCACCCCAGGGGGCTGACAGAGCCTGGAGAACAGCAGAGTGAAGTCACGCCGATAAGGGGAAATAGGATGAGACGCGGTCACAGGGTAGTGCGTTTGCAGATAGCTGTTTGCTTGGCTGGGCGGCTTAGCTGAGAATCGAGTGGAAAGTCTCAGGTGGTATTTTCTAATACTAATGAATTTTGAGGATAAGCATTTATAACCCAATCAAAGAGCTTCTAACGTGGGTGTGATGCATACCACATATTAAATATAGGGTAAGATGTGGTGCAGGCTTGTTGTGTATAATCGTTATGCAATCTTAAGAAGTGTTGTGTCCGTGCTATCGTTGCAGGGTGAAACTTTAAAAGGAAATGTGACCTAGCAGTGTTGGAAAATTAATAAGGCAGGGCAGAGAAGGCTCACTGTCTAACTAGCTATGCCAGAAGATTTTTATGTGTTACCAAACAGTATAAACCACCTGGACAGGGAAGTCAAGAACAAAAAAATAGAAGTTTTATTTTTTTTTAATTAATAAATATCTACTGGGCCTTTACTTTATACCTCTTCTGCCACTTCCTAAGTCTATGATCTCCTTAAAGTTGGAATTACAAGATTTGTCAGGAAGATTAAATAGATAATGTCACATTGTGGATCCTAAAAACCTGCTCCAAAATAAACAATAAGTTAGTTTTTATTATTTTTTCATGTTTTATTGTAAGTATATCCTGGGGGCCCTTTCTAGGACCTGAGGCTACAGTTGTGAGGAAGACAAGAGAAGATGGGACTCTCATGAAAATTCTATTTCACTTAAGGTGGAGACAAAATAGGAAGTAAACTAATAAACAAAATCATTTCTGAGAGGGATAGATGAAATGAAGGGTGATGGGGTAGTGTTTCTCGGGGAGGGAGAGGCCCCTTTCAAAAGGACAGTCAGGAAAGGTTTCTCAGAAGAAGTGATGGCTGAGCTGAGACCCGAATGATGGGAGACAAGCAAAGAATCCTAACAAGGACATTCCAGGCCAGATGCACAGCAAGTGCAAAGGCCTGGGGGTAGAACTGAGTTAAAGAGTTAGAAGCAAGAAAATGCACTGTGGCTGGAATGTGGTAAGAGCGGAAGAAAGTGCTGTGAGCTGAGGTCAGACTTGATGAGATGGAGAAAACTGTGGCACCAGCCTGTGCTGACCAGAGCAAATGGTCAGAACCTTGGCAGGCCATTCCTGCTATTAGGAGACTAAATTTCAGCAGTGTGACCCCGAGGGAGGCTGTCGAGGCCGAGCCTGACTGAGGGGAGTGGCCTCGGGGGATCCATGACCTCTCTGTTGGCTGTCCACCTCTCTGCCTGCTCGCCGTGGCAAACACAGCTAGTTACTAACCTACGTCCATGCCCATCCATCTCCTGCCTTGTTAGCAGGACCTTGATGCTGTTCATGGCAGCAACAGGCCATTCCAAGTGGGACAGGGTTCGTCTCACCCAATCCGAATAACCTTGCAACTTGAAACCTGTGGTAAAAGAGGTTCCTTAGGCACCCAGCCCCAGGAAAGCTTCTCTCTGAGGTGTGAGAACCAACAGCATCCACCCCACGCCCAGCCTGGTCACCAAGAACTCAAACGACCCCTTACTGTCTACACTTACGCAACTTTGTTATCCCACTGTCTTCGTTAGCATGACTGTACTTTTTCCAGGACTGTCTTACCCGAACATCACAAAAGGAGAACTCTTCAGTGGAAAGTGTCAATAGTTTTCACCCAAGGTCCTTCCATCCTTCTATCAGCATCCTTACCTCGCTCTTTCCATCCAGCTTACCTTTAGCCAGCTCCCAATTCTCAATAAATTCTGATGGCACCTTCCCTGCTCTGAGATACAGCCCGAAGTCTGTGATGGTGTGTCCTCTCCTACCACAGAAAGTAAGACACCCCAGTTTGTTTTATCAACAGGTGCTGCTGGTAATGTTTAGGGAGCCAGCCTTTGCCAGGTCTGTGTGTGGACAGAAACTTTGCCTGAAGTTATCTAGAAGGAAACATACAGATATATTTCAAAAGCTAAGTAGTTAAGGGGGTAAAAGGAACCTGATTTAAAGGAGTATGGATAAACCTGCATCACGTTTGGCTGTTCCTCTGGAATCTGTTCAAATGCCTTTCACCAGAAAGTCAGATTATAAATCTCGTGCAATTTCCAGAAGCTCTCAGCCAGAGACCAGATGCCACAAGTCCTCTTTAAAAGATAGTAGGATGCTGTCATGCTTACTGATCCTGATAGCATAGAAAATAATACAAATAAATTAATTTTATAGTACCTTTTGTTAGTAGTTGCTATTGGTCCTGATTTAGGAAAGATAAGAGCTTACATTACTGATGATTTTTAACTTTAAGACAAATATTTTTTAATCATTTCTATATTTGGAGTTCTGGAGAATGGTATATTATTATTATTTATACATAATCTTTCTTTGGTTGATAACTAATTCATTACACTGCTTGATTTTATTAACAGACCAGATTCCACAACCAATGGACTTGGCAGGTTTTCCATTTCTTTGCAAAATGAAACAATATGTCATCACCTAATGTCACATGAAAACAAAAAAATGCATGAGAGAAGCCTTGTCGACTGCATTTACAACAAACTCCTATCTTTGAGTACCCTGTGCAGCAGACTCAGGAGGGAGAGCCTGGGGCTTGGCTCGGAGAAAGCAGAGGAGTCAGGAGGCCAAGGTGCAGTTCTGGGGCTCCAGCTGCCCAGCTTCCAGGACCCAGGTTGGGGATAAGCACTTTATGTAACTACCTGCTCATCTGTACCCCGCGAACTAGGCACACTTAATGTGCATTGTACTGAAGAACAATTTGGAAACAAGGAAGTTAAATAACACACTGAAGATCACACAGCCGAGTAAGTGCCAGCACCAGAACTCAAGCCAAGGCCACCTGTCATAGTCTCTACGAAATAACACCTGTTGGTGGGAGTGACCTGGCGGTGGCAGGGGAGAATAAGAAGCCAAGAGCAAGGTCTGGGTAGCCCCCAGGGAATGATAGGAAGGCTAGGAGGCTCCTGTTACACATTGCATCAAACCCTGGAGCAAATTCAAAGAGCCGAGATAAGATCCTCCCTTGTTTCCAGCTGTGAGACTTGGGTCAGACCCAGAAGCTCCTGTGCTCTCCCGTAGCAGGCTCCTATGGAAGAGACAGTGTTAAGGAGGTCTTGTGAATAATGCAGGCTCGTAACACAAGCAGGATGTCAGTTTTAAAGAGCCACCTGCAACCCCCTAGCTCCCCTGGCTGAACACAGGCAAAGGAAAGCTGCCGGCAAGATAACCAAGACGCTGGGTGAGCTGAAGTCAGCTGGCTGCCAGGGAAGTGGGCTGTGGAATCCATTTGGATATAGTGAAGAAGGAAGTCCAGGGGGACCGCAAAGCTGAGGACATGAGGATGTGGCAGAAGTCAAGAGGTTGTGGAGAATGTCGGGCAGAAATGGGCTGCCCGTGGAATGAACTAGAAGAAAAAGGCAAAATGGTAAACAGCAGGAGGTCAATACAGGTTAAGGGTCATAGAGGAAAGTGTGGAAACAGATGAGCAGAGGATACAGGAGGTGACTCCTTTGAGGGGAGAAAAACAACTACCTGGAGACAAGGAGCCATTGGGACAGAAAAGAATCCCCTAGTGGGGTCTGCTTGTGTGTGACATGGCTCTAATATGACACCTTCCCATGATTATCGGGGAACTCTCCATAGCCCACACTGGAAACATGACTGGGAGACTGCTCCCAATATCACTGGCCTCCTATCTGTGAGAATGGAAGTTATGCAGCAGTCAGGACTGTGAGGATTTCACTCACCACTGTGTCTCCAGGACCCAGCATAATGCCTGGGAACCGGTACGTGATCAATATTTCTTTTAAAAAAAAAAAGGAAGGAAGGCAGGAAACAAAGAAGGAAGGGACAGCTGTAGCACAGAGGCAGCAGGCTAAGCCTGGCTGGCCGAACAGACCATCTTTAGGAAGGCTACACAGCAAATGGCCTCCTGCCTCTTCTTGCCTCTCCACCTCCTCTCCCAGCACACACACAGCAGTCCCACACCACCTGCCCAAGCCCCAAAGAGAGCCGAACAACCCAGCGCACAACAAAGTGCCAAGGAGGCTTTGGGGAGCTGGCACCCCCACCCCCAGGCCTCCTGGGCCATCCGCACAGCGTCCGGTCAGTCTCTACAATTCTGCAGTCTCTGCGGCTGCCCTGCAGTTTACCTCTGGACCTTTGGAGTCTTCAAAACCCAGCCCCACCAGTGAGTCGGCTTGGCATGCCCTCACAAGTTCTCTGCTGCTCAGTGAGCCCAGTGCCGCACCAGGACCTTGATGGGCACCCCCTCTTCGGACAAATACTGCCCTGCCCCCCACACTGGAACACCCCTTGGTATTATGGTCAAGGAGACGAGGTTAGCGGCAGGAATCTTCCCTTGCATTCCAGTCAGGAGAGGCTGGTTTATGCTGCAGGAACAACCCCACAAGCCTAGGGACTGAGAAACAAGGTGTTTTTCTCACTCACTATCTCTGTCCATCACCAAATGGCTGAAAGCTCCATTCCGCATTATTCTTTCTCTGGGATCCAGACTGAAAGAGCAACCACCATGTTACCTCTGGAAGAGGGGAAGAAAAACCGCCGAGGTTCCCACACCACACTTCAGTTCTTGACTCTGACGGTCACACGCGTCACTTTCACGCACCGTCATCGGCTGGATGATCATTTGGCCCCACAGAGCCACAAAGGACCCAGGAATACAATCCTCCCATAGTCTGGGAAGGCAGAAAGCTGGAAATAGTGACCCAGTCTGGAACTGAGCCGTGGAGGTGCAACCCAATTAATCCTAAACCCCTTCTCCTTTGCAAAGTGTTTAGGATGGGATGCCCTCCATTAAGGAAGTGGCTAGAGGTCTTGAAAATATCATATTAAACTCCATCTAATTTTTGGTGTAGACCTCAAAAGAACTGAATAAGTGACTTCTTCCAGGTTATTTTTGTTTTGTTTTTTATTCTGTGTTTATTCTGTGTATGAAAAGCTGTGGGTCACTACCTGCCTCGGTTCTAGAACCTTCTGGAATCTGCATAGCCAATATGGGCCATTGAAGTGAGTGGAGAAAGTAAAAATCTCAAAATATCCTTAACACAAAACCCCAAAAAACCCACCATCCCCTTCACTGATGTTCACAGCCCACCCAAAGGCCGTGCGTCCACCAGCACAGACGTGCTGCGCTCTCCCCGAGGAGGCCAGGTCTTTCCTGCCTCAGGCTGAGCTCCGTGCCCAGTGACAGCGATCAGAGATAATGAAGCTTTATCAAGTCCGCGCTACCCTGGAGAATTGGTAATACCTCTTCTGGGGGGACTCCCTAGGGGGCACATAGGACAGCTGTTGAAACACAGAGGCACAGGAAAGATACTCCGCTCTGGGGAGGAGACGCCAGCATGTGGTTAGCCAAGAAGGTGGCGACAGCGCAGGGCGGCCCTCGGAGGTGGGGTGGTAGCAGGGTGGCGGGCCATGGAAGTCTTGATAAGGTGAGGGCCGCCGGGCAGCAGCGTCCTGAGGGCTGCACTCCCGCCCACGCGCCCACGCGGCAGGCTAGTTCACGCTGTCATCGCCCAACTTGACAGGCATCCGGTACACTTAATTGCCTGGGAAGCAGAATCAGATCACTTTCTATGCCAGCTCCTGATTTCATTTCTGCTGTCACTTTTTTCTTTACTTTTTATGATTTAATTGGATGAATCTGAAGATACTCCGAACTGAGTTTTCACCAGCCCCTCTCCAGATCGGAGACAGAGATGAGAAATCTTATGCATTCATCCTTCCATTGACTGAACAAATAGTTGCTGAGTGCCTACTGTATACCTGGCACGGTGTTTGGTGGTAGGGGGATTCTTGCATTTGTTTTCCAAGGTATAGCAATTGGAATTGGATTTGGACAGTACTTGCCATACTTTTCTCTGTTCATCCCAAGGATGTCCCCAGATAATGTAATTTGGACACCACAGTTGGACAACCTGGGGGAATCCCTGCCCAGAGCAAGCTGCCTGGCTCCTGGAGGCTGAAGGGGTTGATATACCAGTTCACAGGGAGGATGGTCTGCCTTCGGCTTTTGCGTTATTTCTAGTAATAAGGTATACGGTGGTACCTCTAATCTCGGCCTGGCAGTCTCTTCCAGTGCCCTTGAGGGAAATCTTATCTTCCCTCCCATGGCCATTTTTCTCCATTTCTTTAGTTTTGAGGATTTTTCAGAAAGGAGTTTGTCCAGAGAAATGTTGGCCATTGGGTTAGCCACATCATGAAGCTAAATGATTAAAGGATAATTTTCTCTGCAATTGGGAAACCTGAGTCAAGTCTGTAGGAGTCCTTTAGAGACTAGGTATTCAGACTCAAGTTAGTGTTTGTCGTAATAATAAGTAATACAGGATTATTTAGAAATCTGGCTGGAATGAACAGTCCCAAATTCTTGGTCCTCCTGGCCAGAAAACTCTCCCTCTTCTCTGACTAGTAAAACTAGGAGAGCAACTCTCTCAGAGGGTTTGCACATCATAAATTCCCAGAGCTAGATGGTCTTAGGGGCTTCTGAGACATGCCTCAGGGGCTGCTGGGAATGGGCATCTCTGACTCCTTTCCTGGGTCACTCAACCAGAGAAGACGCAGGGTCATGTTCTTCATATATGTTAGTTTTCCTTTCTTAAGAGATCTCATTTGAAGAAAAGTTTCCTATATTAAGATTAAAAGAAAGAGGAAGGAAGGAAGAGAGGGAGGGAGGGAGGGAAGGAAGGAAGGAAGGAAGGAAGCAAGGGAGAGAGGGAGGGAGGGAGGGAGGAAGGGAGGGAGGAAAAGTAAGAAAGAGAGAGAGGCAAATTGACAGAGACGGAGAGAAAGACAAAGTCCAAACCTTGGAGAAGCCCGAGGCCAAGAAGACCACAGACTTAGCAGCTTCACAGAGCCCCCGCTGGAATGCCGCTGGGGACCTCGGCTAGCTTCTGTTTGACCAAGACACCAAGGCCTTTGATTTTGCTCACATATTTTCAGGCATCATGAAATATACTGATTTTTGTTTACCTTTTATTTAGCAATTTCTAAAATGAACGTCTCCTGGACCTTTATTGCTTTTTGCTTTATGTATTGGAGAGATCACTGAGTGGGAAAACCCTAGCTAAATATTTCTATCTGGCTGAAGAGAAAAACCATCTCGTGTTGTCAAAGCTTAGGTGTTGTGATGGACCCCATTTGTCACACCCTCTGTCATCTCCTTGGTGGGAGGTGGGGGGGGAGAAGCAGGCGGCATGGGAAGGGCAGCTGCCGAAGGCGCTGATAAAACCCCCACCCTCCTCCACAACATATCAGAAGACAACCTTTGTGGGTGGGCAGAGGAGGCAGATGCTCAGGCTAAACCGACATGTATAATGGCAATGTCTCATCGAAGCAAATTATTTCCTTCTCAACATTGCCTTAGTAGTCAACTATTCCATGATTGCCCTGCTTTATCTTCCTGTCAGCAGAAAAAAATACCATCAAGAGGTGAAACGTGCATGATATCCACATAAATGCATATTGTCAGGAGGTTTTGCTGTCCTGAACTTGCCCTCACATTCCCCCCACTTCCTCCAGCTTACATTCTGGTGCCTGGCGACCCTGTGCATGATGCAAGCAGATGCAGGGGCGGGCAAGAGGTGATGGCCCAGGGGAATCCCCTGCAAAAGGGCAGTTCTGCCAAGGACCATTATCAGATGAGGTGGAGGGGTGTGAGGTGACTCAGACACTGAAAAGACATTATTCATTTATAACCATACTTCCCTTTATCAGAAAGCGTGTCTGTGAAATCCTGTTTCTAAACAAAGTTCTGCAAATCAAGTCCTGTGTTAAAGGGACTGAAGAGGCTTGCTATTCAAATGATTCCTACAAAGCATCCTTTATCTGTCAAAGACTTCATTCATTCATGTATTCATTCATTCATTCATTCAACATATATATATTTATTCAGGATTTAGAGCAGGGTACTGGGTCAGGCATTGGGAAGATGGGGAAAATCAGATACTTTCCCGTGCTTATAAGCTTCAGATCATTACACGACTGTCAGAGAAATAGAGGGGTGCTAATTGATCTTTTGCAAAAATGGCTCTTCAGAGATCATTGCTTACAGCAGTGACCAGATGGAATTAGGTTCTTGAGAGGGCTGCCCCCGCTGCCTGACCCGCACCCCTGCCACCCATGGAAGCTTGTGCTTCCTGACACACGTCTCCTACCTCCTCCCCCAAAAGTTTTAGTTTTAGTTTTGCCTTGATGCAAATCTTTCCTTGTAGTCTATTTGAAGTACGATGTGATCTGTTCAGCTTGGCTGCAAGCACATTTGGGAAAATTTCCCTTTGAAGAGAGAGCAGGAGAAAGAGCGCCTAGTTTGTAAAAGAGATCATTAGAGACGTCTCATTAGCACAAAAGTCTCTGCCTGTTCACTGTCAGGTGCCTGAGAGGGCAGAGAGAGCATCAGTAGAAGTCTGGAAGATGGAGCGCCAAAGCTGACCCGGCTTCTGGAGAGGCTGATCCACGAGCAGCGGAAACCCAGCAGAGGGGCTGGCGGGACACCACCCTTTGAGGAGAACACCCAGCCCCTTGGTGGCAAGTTGACTCTCTCAGATTCCTTTCATCCGCGGGGGGTGGGGGAGGCGGTCACTTGTCCTTCTCGGGATCCATGTGTGTTCCAGGTGCGGGTCTGCCCCCACTACCCACAACGCCTTGGGCAGCCCCGCCAGCTGGAAGCTCCCGGAGGGTCTGATTTGGTCACACGAGATCACACATCACATCCCCTCAGACCTGGGGCCCCACAATGGCCTACGACCTCAGGCTCCATTCTCCTTTGCATACCCTGCCCAGTCTAGAGGCTGCCAGCTTGGCAGTGACAGAAAGGCCTCTACTGGGCCCAGCTGAGGGGCCAGGTTTGGGACGAAGTCACCATATAAGATGTACTTTGGATACTTTGAATGCATGGCAGGAGTGGCCCCTCTTATTAATTATCGAAGGGATCTAAGACACTTATCTGAATGACCTCATTAAGGAATTTTTGCTTCCTGTTCCTTCAAGGCACAATAACCAGAGGCAACCAGAGGTTGACCCCCATCCTTGGGGGGAATTTCGGGGTTACCCCACTGAGCAAGCACCTTTCATCTGAGAGAATGAACATCAGTCATGGCTTCTGAGCAACATCCGAAACGATAGCTTATTTCAGCAGCCCTCCTGTTATGAATCTTTTCTTCTTTTCTAAAGAAATTTAGAGGAAAACCAGGTGAGTGTGGGATGAGCCATCGCCCTGAAGAATTAATGACAGGCCAGGGTGAATTTAATTTGGAGTATGAGTGGGTTCGAGCAGTGTGAGAGGCGGAGGGCAGCAGAGGCTGACAGCGCCTCATCCGCAGGCCTGCAGCACACGCCGCCTCTGTGCACACCCACCACCTCTTCCCACAAGCAGAGAGCTTCTAAGAGCTTCGTGTGGACTCAGGCGTGTGTGTGGCCCAGACACAGGGAGGCCAGAGATGCTGGGGAATTGATGCGCCTGGGAACCGACCTCAATAACGTGTAGCAAGTGGACTGATTGGGAAACGGGCTTGGGGAACGTAAAACAGAGAAACCTAAACTTGCCTAGTGCCCAGGAAAGGCCTCTCTGAGACCTGAAGGGTGCACAGGAGCCAGCCAGGCACAGAGGTGGAAGAGGGTGTTGAAGGCACATGGGTGGTATGGAAGCCACAGGTAATACCAGCTAGTGGCAGGAACACAGAAGGACAGTAGCAAGAGAAATGGGCAGAGGTCACACCATCAAGGGTCTTCGGATCGTTGCTTTGGAATCTCAGCTATTTCCTAAGAGAAATAGAAACCCACTGAAGGGTGTTTCGCAGAAGACGACAGGATCCAACTTCCGTGTTATGAGATCACTCTGGCTGTAGAATGGAGAATGGTCAAGGGAACAAGGAGAGGACAGGAAGCCCGCCGGGCCCTTTCCGTTTCAGGATGTGAGTCTGGTGTGGAGGGATATGGTGTGACCAGTGACACAGCACACAAAGCCCACTGTGGAGGGACGTTCCAAAGGGGATATAAAAGGGGAGAGGAGCGGAGAGCCCTGCCTGAGCCCCATGGACACAAATGTTGAAGGGCAAGGCAGAGACAGAGGAGGTCCAAAGACGATCCAGAAAGGCAGATAAAGGCACATGGAAAAGTGGAATAGGGCAGTGCCTAGGGAACCCTCCAGAAGCCAGTGTTTGGTCAGCAGCTTAAAATGCTGGTGAGAGGATAACAGAAGTCTCATTCACTGCTCCTGGCCGAATACCCTAATACAACCTCTCAGGAAAATAACTGGTCATGCATATCACCCCAAGTCCTGCGAATTTATTCACAGGAAATAATTCAAGCGGAGGAAAAAAAAAGTTATTTGTATAATGTTACATATATTTGTAATATGTATTTATTGGATGTTATTTATTATATTATTTATAATGATATTATTTATACTAGTAAAAAAATACTAGAACTCTTTAATGCCTCTGACAGAGAATTGACTCAGGAAATTATAAGATATAAACCTAATGAAATATTTTGCAATCATTATATGTTATAATTTTGACTGCCATGAAGCAACATTGAAATGTATATAAAAATAACATCAAATGAAAAAGCAAAATGCAAGATCCTATATAAAAAGTAAATATGCATATGGATAAACATTAGGAGGACACAGAAAATGTAAATACTTCAGATGTTAGAGAAGTGAGACTGTGAATTTTTTAATTATTCCCAGTATTACTGTTATACTCTTCATAGACAATAAATTACAATCAGGAGGGAAAAAAACACAAGCTTTATAGTAAGTAGAAAACCTAGCACAACGCCAAACAAACTGGCTGGGTGAGTAAGGATGAAGGAACAAAACATAAATTTTGCCATTTATAACAGGGTTTCGTGGAAATACTACTTTCTGGACCAAATAGAGTCAGGCAACTTCATATATATTCAACACTTATCTAAAGAAAATAAATGTTCAAATAGTCCTTAGCATGAAAACCGTTTACTCTTGGATGCTGTGAAAATAAAAGGAAATTAAGTTAAATGCAGCTTAATATTCATAATACAATCTATATGCTCTTCCACTAATGGAGAAAAGAGCAAGGGGATTGACATTTATTGAGTGCCAGCATGTACCAAGATTTCTGCACTCACCCCCAGTAGTTCCTGCCCTCCCAGGGAATGAGGACCCCCGTGTCATCAACTACGTTTTCCAGTCAACAAGCATCACATTGCACAGAGTCTGTTCCTGCTTCGTTCTCCCCTGCTCAGCTCCCTGTTGGGGAACTAAGCCCATTTCAGTGACCATCCGCACAGCTGGAGCAAGGCTGCCTATAGTGGAGACATGGTTGTTTCCTCAACTTAACCTAAATTGCAACGTCAGGGCTGTATTGCCACGTCTTGTCTTTATGTTTAAACTCCTCATGTCTCTCAACTTAGTGAGCCAGCGGCTGAATCTCTGTTGTGTAATGTTCCTTTATCCTCGTATTTAATCTGCTTTTCATCTCACTCCCATTCAGCGTTTGAGCTCCATGTGTACTACTCCAGTGTTGTGGAACATCGGGGCGCTCCCTTCCAATTGACTTCTAAGGAGGATTTCATTTCATCCTTTGATAATCACATCCTTGGTTTATTCACTTTTCTAATAACTCTGTTAGAATGTTTATGAGATGACGTGCTTTTAATTGTTTCCCTCACCCCGAAGATACAGAGAATAAGTTTCTCTAATGGGCTTTGTAATTTCCATCCTTTATTTTTATTGCTAATGGACTCTCCAGTAATATAAAATGACTGATGAGTGCAGCCAGAGAAAAGCAGAAAAATCAATACTTGTCCAGACTCCATATTAGTTAAAAGCAGGTGAAGAGCTGAGGCTGGCAGACAATAGAATTTCCTCTGGCTCCCAAGTATCTGAAAGGAGAAAAAATTACCTCAGATGGGCTGTGAAGCTCTGTACAAAGGAGACTTTTCTTTACAAACCCAGGGTGTTGGAACAAGAGAATACAGAAATAGTTTGGGTATTACTTAGAAATCCGTGAGAACTGTATCCAGCAGAGGGCACTGGTACACGCACACACGGAGCCCAGGCACTGCCAAAGGAGTTGCCTCTCCCGGCTTCTCGCCTCACCTTCCAGTGGATCTGGCCACAGTGGCTCTGACAAAATCAAAAGCACACCCCTGGCTGTTAGCAAAGCCTCAGCTCCAGGTTCACATTTGATCAGCTAGGTTCTGCATAGTAAACATACTGACCACTGTACATGTGTCAGCTTGTTTAGTCTTCATAAGTGCCTTATAATATGGGTACTATTATCGTTATCTCTATTTACAGATAAGGAAAATGAGAGTAACTTGCTCAAGGGCACCCCGCCAGTGGTTAGAGCTGATATTGGAATTGGTTTTACTCTACAACCCAAGAACTATCAGTGGCAGATTTTACTATCTGTTCCATTCACATGTGCCATTTATCATTTTACTTTAGGAAGTTAACTGACAGCGGGAACTGTTAGTCACTCATCATCCTTCTGCAGCTAGCAGAGGGCTTTGCATATGGTAGGTGCTCAATAAATAAGCATGACTAAGTCATCCTTCAAAAATGCTCAAGCATGGTATTGTGGTGTGTGGAGTAGGTTCAACATGCTCCCTAGTTTGTCTTCCTTTACAGCAGTGACACAGAAGTGAGATAACCTGTTGAAGACAGACAAGTGAGAAATAAACTTGATCTAATACCTAAATGGATCCAGTATTTAGGTTAGAAATATAAGGCAAGAGCAAAAGGCTAGGATGATTTTCTCTGCCTGCTTCCCTAACTTTACCATTCTTCTACTCCCATATTTCTCGGGACCTTCCATTGAAGTCCAGATTACTTACAATTTCAGGTCATTGTCTCCAGAATTTTCTGCCAGCTGCCACTCCCAAGGCATGGTGGGTCTGGGTGGGCTTCTGTGTTTAGCCTTCTCTTTCAAGATTTTGCCCAAACACCCTCTCCTAGTACCTGTCAGAGTTTAATGCCACTCACCCCCAAACACTCATTCCCATCACCATTCCTATCAAAGACAATGAGCCTAAATTCATGTTTGTCTATAATACCCTTGTTAAGACTATATATGTATGGATATGTACATTTTAGTGTGTCCACATGCCATCCTTTTTACCATCTCTATTACTAGCAGGGCTTTTATACCAATTAACTAATACAGGGCTATAGCCTTTAAACATACCTGATGGTTAACCAAGATAATCATGGATAGAATCAGGACATATTTTTATATTTTAAAGAATTAAAGAACACTATGTTGTAATGATGTCTAGAAATAGTAAAAAGCTTAAGAAGAGAATTAAATTACTATTTCTCAAGCTGAGGCTCACAGATGATTTCTCAGAGGTCCTAAAACTCTCCGCAAGAAACTTTAAAACTGTGTCTTCATTAGTTTCTTGAAAAATCAATGTAAGCATATTCTGAATTCTGATTAACTATGAGAGGCTGTAGAATATAATGGTTAAGGACCTGGTTTTAGAATGGACTGCCTGTATTTACATCCTGGCTTTGCTCCATACTAGCTCTGTGACCTCAGAAATTCTTAGCACCTCAGTTTCCTCATCTGTACTACTACTCTACCTCATAGGGTAGTGGTAAGGCTGACATGGATTAAAAATATAAAGCACTTGGAAGAGAGTCTGGTCCACAGTAAGCACTTCATAAATGTTAATTATTATTTTAATTATTACCAGAAATGCCGTATGATTTCAAGATTTGTGTTTGCCTGTGTATTTATAATCACACAATCATCAAATACTACACTTGAACTTCAGAGATGAGAGAAAAAAGAAGCCTGAATACATAAATGATATCCTCACACCAAGTGAAGTCCAAACACTATCATAATATGCTATACACTGATGGATGTTTAGAAGTTTCAATGGAGAAAAGGAGTGGGAGAATGGAGTTGCTCCTGGAAGCCCACAGTGGTAGGGAAATACTGAATTCAAAAGACTGGGTATCCGGGGAAGGCAGTATAGCAGAGAAGACAAGTAGTGACTCTATAGCATCTTACTATGCTGATGGACAGTGACTGTAATGGGGTATGTGGGGGGGACTTGATAATAGGGGGAGTCTTAATCATAATGTTGTTCATGTAACTGTACATTAATGATAGCAAAAAAAGACTGTGTATCACAGTGGACCGCACCATATTCCTATGGCAAGAGGTGTTTTATTCTCAGCCAAACCTCTTCTGTCAATATTCAAGTAACATTGTGAATTTACATTTTCTTTAGTTTCATTTGTACTTAATTTGTAGATTTCTCTTTAGAATTGTGTAAGAGCTTTAAGCTCTTACACATGAGTTTACATGGCCTTTCTGTTTTACATACTTAAGCAACATCATTTTACATTAATACTGGGACTCCAAAGGAAATTTTTTCTGAAGATACTAAAGTTTAAAAATAGTGTACTTCTTGTTATAGCCTTTCCATTTGGTTTGGTTGGTAGACCATCGATGAACCAAGCTTATTTAAGTCCAAGTTTTGACATTTCCTACTAGTCATGTGAAATTTGAAGCATATATATATATCCCCACTAATAGATACCATGATACCATGACCATTCCCTCACTGTTGTTATTTACTTAGCCCCAAATTCATTTGGTTTTTAATATTTGAAAATGTTCCTATCACTTAGAATAGCTTATCTTACACCCCACACATTTATTCAAATGCGCAAACTTATATAAACAAAACAGCAAACTGAAGAGCAAGGTCCTGAAGAAATAAATAATAAGAGCAATAAAAAGCAGCCCCCCTCCTTTTCATGTCAGAATTCAGCTGGGACGCCCCCTGAACAACGACCTCTAGCGCCAAGTGATGCGAGTGTTCAGGCTGGGGTAACACATCCAAGGTCCTGGCCACTCTGGATTCTTTCCCCATGCCTTACAACTGGCTCCACTGGGAAGGCCCCTGATAACATAAAGGAATGGGGCCACCTCCAGTTTTTAGTATACCTGTCTTCTTTTACTAATTTTCCTACTGGGAATGCATACCAAGTGTTCCGATGCCACAGAGGAAGAATTGTATTGACAGAGGCCTCTGAAGTTTTAATTAACTGGCCTAAATTGTTGAATAAATGCCTGTGTCTCTAGGGATCCAACCCCAGTTGAATAAGAGGAAAGAAGCTAAGGGCATCGACTGAGACAAATTCCTAGGAGTAATGTCTAATTAGTGGCTCTTTCTTTACCCGAGTAGCGAAGGACTATTGATGTCACCATAAAACTTGAGAGTTTTCGTGAAGGAGCAAGAAAGGTAGATAGATGCGTGATCAGTCATTTTCAACATGAAGAAGGCAAACCACGGGTGATATTCAATTTAGTTCACAACTGGGAAGGAAAGGGGGTCAAACAAGCCAGTTTCCCTGAAGGCCCCAGCTGCACCTGGTGTTAATCGTTTGGTTGCCATATTATGGGGTGGTCCAGATGGTCCCAGAGGAGGGTGAGGGGGGTACCCAAGGAGCTTCAGAGCAAAGCTATTGACCAGGCAGTGAAAAAATATTTCACTTTGTTACAATAACTACGGCTATACTAATGCATGCTGCTAAATATCAGCCAGAGTTTCCCGCGTCCCAAGCTGTAAGCGAGTGACTTGGTGAAACAAAGAGGCTGGTGCCCGGCCTCAGCTTAGGTTAGGAGTTTAGAAACTTGCCTGTTTTCCATTAGGGCATGAGGCCAAGAGCATCTTTCAAACGCTAGGCAGTTGTGACCAATTGATTAAAGGTGCAGACAATGACCTTAACATGGGCCGAGGGTGGGGGGGTAGGGGGAGTGTCAGAATCGACTTTATTTTGAGGACAAGATATTAGATTTCTGCTGAAGCGTCATCACTCCTGGACAGAGAGTGGATTTTCAATTGCATGTGAAATGCAGAGTTAATCTTTCAGTGAAGGTTTCCCCTTACAGAGGAAAAAAATTCCAGAGCATTTGCTTTGTGGATTTCTTTATGCATGCTCTCTAGTTCATACCCAGGCAGTCACAAAACTAAATGCTCATTGATCAATGATGTAAATCAGTGTTTTTCTAGGGTAGCTTTAATTTGCTGCAGGCCCAGAAGCACAATGTTTTCCCCTCTCTTGCCATCAGCAGCCATGTTACAACTGGGTATAGAGGGAGAAGTGTGCTCATAAAAGGGATACGCCAAGGTAAGCTTCAGTATGAAAGAGAAGTCGGTGAGCTTATGGATGGGAGGGTGTGTGTTCCAAAGGTAATTGCTTTTTGATCTGAATGACTGAAGGAAATGACTTTTCTAACCAACCTTGCAAATAATTAAGTCAGTCAGGGCATGGATCCCTTCCCCATGCCATGGTTCACCCACTACGCCCCCACCCTCTCCCCGACTTCCCACGTGGACTCTGCACAAAACAGCCCATGCCCACTTTCCTACCCATATCAAATAACCACAGAGAAAACACAAGCTGTCACCAAATCTGAGGTTGTAATCTAAAATGATCATTATTCCCAATCCCTTGTCACCTCAATAGTTTTCAGTCATAGCAAAGTTTTTACGCCTTTTTAAACAAAGTTCCTCAAGTCATGTTATTTGAAGCAGTCACCCAAGCTTGTCATTTCAGGGAAACTGTGTAGGAAATTGCCAAGATGGAAATCTTTGAGTCAAGCAACACTTTAACCAGAGGAAAGGAAGAGAGGCAAATTCTCTGCCTCCCCATCTCCTGAGTTCTATGCGGGGAGGCTTATTAGGAATACCCCTGACCCTGCCAGAGGCTGGGGGGTGTAGAACCACAGTGCGGGTATGGAAAAGCTACCATCCACACCCTTTGCAATGGCAGTTCCTTGGAGCCACACGTCACCACCTCTGCTCTACTGCCACAGTCTGCAGGGAGACCGAGAGCCCAGCTCACAAACAGTGCCTGAACCCAGGTCACAGAACAGCTGGAACCAGAGCCTTCAGGTGACTGTATCAATGGCTATGATCCCAGAAACAAATTTAATTGTCTTCTGGAAAACGGGTGGTCTTGTGTTGAAAAACACGACAAAATCAGACTGTCTCATGCCCTTATCTGGGCTTGCCTTTGCCAAACATTGTGAGCGTGCTAATGAGCAGGTCCTCACAGGCCTCTTTGTGAAGGTCAGTGAGGGGCCTACTCAAAGGCCCTGGGAGGTGGGAGAAGCTGGCGCTATGGCTGCCTCCACACCCCCTTCCGCAGAGGAGGCCAGCGAGCCCGGCCGAAGGGCTCTCCGCTGAGCACCAGGTCCCAGAGCAGAGGGGTCCTGCATTCTGACATTCTTTGCTAATGACCTCAGACAGCATGCCATTTAAAAATCCCTGTAGGTGTTTTCTCTGATGGCCGTTTTGAAAGGAAAGAAATAGATGTTGAGTGAATGCCTCTTCTATATTGGGCAGTGGCTTATTTAATCTCCCCCAAAGCTATTATATTATTTTCCAAAAGAGGAAACTGAAGCTCATAGAGAGAGAAGATTGATGAAAGAAAACAGATTAGGATATAGAGGAGAAAGGGAGCCTCACCCCCAACCATCCAAAAAAGAAGACAAAACCAAAACTGGAACCTGAGGCCCAGGCAAATCACACCAGACCAAAAGTCCTGTGCTTTCCTCCTGGCACCAAGCAAACGTGTGGCCGGCCAATAGAAGGCTGTGGTGGCATCGGAACAGTCCCACCCGGCCCTTCACCCAGTAGATGCCAGTTCTGGAGGGAATCCTGACCGTCATTGTCCACTTGGCTTGGCCGCCCCGAGCCTTGCTTCCTCCCGACACCTCTCCAGGCCATGTCCCCATCTTGTCTCTTGTCGCTTCTTAATCTCAGGGTTCTTCACCCCGTGATCCAATCCCCAGCTGCTTACTGACTGGCCAGCACCCAACTTCCAAGTGCTCCCTATAAAGCGAGGATGGTAAACCTCACCCTCACCTAGAGATTTTGCATGTTGATTTGTTAATTGTTTGGCAAACAGTAACCCCTCCATAAAGGGTGAGATAAAAACCTTATCTTCCCACTCTGTTTTTGTCTTTTTTTTAACTCAAGCAGAAATCTTTGTGCCTACTAGAAAGCTGACAGGGGCTTTATGGCAACTATAAAAATTAGCAACTTGGATGCACTGGGGAAAACAGTAAACTTCACATGTCCTTGCCTCTCTTCTTATCTAACCACGCAGTGCAGTGTTATTGGGACCGAGGCACCTCCTCTGTGTTAAGTGATCGTCATATCGAGCTTGGCTGGCCTCATCTATCACACCACCCTCTGTGCATTTACAGGGCTTTGAACAATCAGATTTGGGGGGCTGCATATGCACTTGTTTTCCAAGTTCATTTCACAACACATCAGTTAAAATGGGTTTTTACTGTCATCCAGATTAATGTCAGCGAGCAAGGGTGAGGGCCTGATGAAGGTGTTTCAGTGGAGGGGAGACTGGCAAACGGGTGCCATGACCTCCTGGGGCTCGCAGAGCAATTCCACCAAACCTCCTTCGAGTCAAGGCTGCCAGCCATTCCCAACCCAGCAGTAGTTTTATAAAATGCACAAAGGTTAATTATAGAGAGACCCGCCCCCCCGTGAATTTCCATGTGTAATCTCACCCCAGGACTTGAGCCCAGGCTCTCCCTTCAACTTTTTTCCTATAAAACTTAAATCTGGCAAACACAATAGAATTTAACTGCTCAGAGGGAGAGAAGGAAGCAGGGGGTGGAGGTGGGAAAGGGGAAGTTCAGACAGCACAGCCCTGATCTTGAAGATTATTATAAATCCTTTAGCACTGTTGAAACAATTAGATCACTTGATTGGCCTTAACATTCCAAATCCCATAAATTAGCCTGGTGGGCGCCTCACCCTGTTAGGCAATGTGTAATATCATTCCAACAGCAACATCTGGCTAAAGGAGAACAGACCAATTTGAATTTTAGCTCTAAGAAATTATACCTCTTCTAATCCTTCTGACACCCTCTATAATGGATATGTAGAAAGGGGATTTTTTGTCGCTAACATTTTATTTTTAAAAATTACTTTTGCTTTAGACATAACATGAATACAATTTTCAAAGTGCACTCAGTTTCAAAAGTTTTCTTCCTCAAAATTCAGAAGTAGATATTTTCAAATGATAAATTTCATTCAAAAGCGTTTTTTTTCAAACACTCTCTTTTACAAGTTGCAAATACTAATACCTCTGAGATGCAAATATTCACACAGCACGCAGTCCCATGCTATCTACCACTATAACACCAAAACAAATAAAACATATGGTCTCTGATTCTTCATAATTCTCCTGAATTATAAAACCAAATAGACAAATAAGCACATATATGAATCATTGAACCCATAAAACTAAAAAGATATATGTCAAGTTCATCATTAATTCTCACCTATATCTCAAGAAAGATAGATGAGACAAAGGAGATGCATAGAAGCGAGAAAGGGAGAGGAAGAGAAGGCAAGGAGAGAGAAGAAAGTAAATAATTAACCACTGGAGCACCAAAGCAGGGCTGCTGCTGGGGAAAGCCAGCTTCCACAAAGGAGGGAAACACCGGACTCTATTACGCCCCCGGGTGGGCAGAGACAGCAAGGGGCTCTTAATCAACCCTACAATAATGCTGACTATGTGCCACGCACTCTAAATGTATTACCCACTTTAATCCTCATAACAACCTTACAGGATTTAAACTCATTTTCAGATGAGTTTAAGGTACAAGGAGGCTACATAACTTGCTCCAGGTGGTGCCACCCGAAAATGGCAGTCAGAAGTAGAACCCAGCAGACGGGCTCTGAGAATCTGTGCACTTCCTAGCAGGCTGTGCCCCAATGCAAACACACTGGAACTTACCCCTCCAGGTCCGTGTTAACCCACCAGACCAGGCGCTTTTACCCTGAGATACTGCCATCGCTCAGCCTGTGGGTCACCCCTGTACCTGTGCTGGGAAATGTTTAACTTTTTGAGAATGGATTTGATTTTTTGGAACTGCTAAAAATGGGAGCCATGCACGGTGAACAGAGTGAGCTCGGGAAAATAATTTTTTAGATGAAAAACAATGACTGATGGTGAAGTAATGCAGCCAGTTCCCTTGTGTGGCCCAGGAACTGCTTTGATAGTGCCACACAAGGACTTCCACATGTGTGATAGGAGACTGAGCATTACCAAAATTTTCATGTAAGTATCATTTGGCTCTTCCTGAGAGGTTTGCTCTTTTCTATCACTTTCCACTCAATTCTAGACTCTGCCACTTCTCGTCATGTCTGAGGAGCCTTTCCTCTTCACTATGATATTTATCTTTGGTTTAGTCTTTTGTAACGTCAGCTTTCCCACAAAGGCATCCAGAGCATTCTTGTCTTTCCTGATAAGCGGAAGAAGTAATATGTGTAATGACTTTGGTGGGACTGAAACAAGAATCCTGATCTTTTAAGCTCTGATATCTAATGAGAGATATACCAGAAAGAGGTAAAACAACTTCAGTGGTTAGACTCTACAGACGGTAGAGCTGTGTGATTTCCCAAAATACAAGGGGTCAGTGTTGCTGGGTCCACGACTTGAAATGTATTAGTTCATACAAGTTAATTAGGATGAACAGAACTGACTCACACTAACTATACATATTCAAGACTGATGTATAAACCAGAGTAGACATATATTTACCTGCCATGAGGGAATTCGTCCTTCCCCTAACTATACAACCAAACACAGTGTGATTCTCCATTATGTTAAAACTGATTTTGCTCTGTGGATTTCAGGAAGGCCCTTGATCATTTGTTGCCACACTATCACTTCAGACAGTAAACATTACAATACATTAGGTTACTGATCGTACATTAGGTTATTTGCATTATCCATTTTTTTGTATGTCTTCTATGTTTGGTCTTTTTTTTTAGCCTGGCTATTCATCAGCCCATCAACAAATCACCTCTTGATTTGGGCAACCATGTAGAGTTTCTCAGTTGATGAGTTATGTTCCTTACTTGGTGTGTTAGAGTTCAATCTTATAGTATTAGGCTTAAATCAAGTAAAAGTGAAATGTTTAACTGTTCCCTCCTCACTAATAACAATAACAACAATAACAGGTGACACTGTGGAGTTCTACTATTGCCCAGGCTCTGCTCTAAGCACTTTGCAGGTATACACCCACAACTACCCTAGGAGGTAACTTCCATTAGTACGTACTACCCCGTCTCACAGATGAGGAAACTAACCTGAGATATAACTTTCTCAGGGTCAAAGGGTTATAAGTAGCAAAGATGGAAAGGCAGTTTGGTGCCCACATTCTTAACCACAACCCTAAGTTACCCTCTTTGCCTCTTTGCTACTTACTTGGGTGTTAAAACTATTTAAAAAAATAATAAAAAAGGAAGCAGCTGTTTTTCTCACTTGGTCTGACTCTAACCAACTGTTCTTGACTTTTTTGCATTCTATCCATGCAGAACAAAGCTATATTGGTAATTAAACTCCAAATAAATAAATGCCTGTTTTTAGTGGGGCCAAAAAATTGAGGTTTAGCCAAAGCTGGTAAAATATTTAAATTCAACGGGGCCCTGCAGGGAATGTAGAGATCCTTTCCCATGTCATCAAACCCTAAGAATATCCATGGGGTCATTCCGTTCTGCATTTTCCTTGTCTCCTTACAGAACTGCCCTCCCCCCATTATCTGGGGCCGCCAGCTGGGGACAGCCACACCTGGGCGTGAGAACAGGGAGCAGGAGAGCAGCCGGCGGGACCCGCAGCTAGATGAGAAAAAAGATAACAGCAACTTTAGGTGGCTGCAATTATTGTCCACTTCAAACCGAGAAATCGAAGGTAGCTCACTTAATTGTCCTGCCTCTGTTTTTCCTCTTTGAAATGGCATTGAAGTACTTGCTTCTGCTCACCTTTAGAGGGGAATTTTGAGACAAAGAGGCAATGTTTAGAAAAGTATTTTGCCCTCTTCACAATGTATAATCCGCAAAGGACTCAAATTTGTTGTATATTTTCTGCAGCTGTATACCTGCAGGAGACTGGTTTTAAGTTGGTTTCTTTTAATTGGCTTATACTAGCAGACGGATTTAGAATGTCTGACTTTTGGGCAGCCTTAAAACACATGCTTAAATATGTAAAAGGTCTGAATTGGTGATAGCTGAGGTATAGCGGCAAGGACTCAGGGACTGAAGTCAGGAGGCTGCTATAAGCACTTTGCAGGTGTACGCCCACAAACCCAGTTTGAGTCCTGAGTTCATGCCCTGCCATCCACGTCGGGTGAAATGGAGGAAGTCACTTATCCTCTCTGGAAACCAGTTTCTTCAACTGTAAAACAGCAGCTTCATTTTGTAGTTGCAGTGATTACACGGGGGAATGAACATGATAGGGGTGTCACGGTGGCACAAATCTATGTCCATGGTTCTTTGGTTCAGTGGGAAGATGTTCACATGTCTTCCCCTCTGCAATTCAAAACACTAAGGCTCAGGGAGGTCAGGTGGCTTTCCAAGGGCTTTGTCTCCTAACTCCCATCCTCCCCCCCTCCATACTGTCCCCATATCTGAGTGGCTTCTTACAACAGAGGATGAGACCACCTCTGGGGACAAGCAGCTCTTGGAAGGATGGAGAGAGAGGGGGCACCAGTGGAGGACACTAGTCCCCTTGCGCCTCAGGCATATTCTCTGTAAGTGGAAAAGTCTAGGCTCAGACATCAGCCAGAGCACGGAAGAAATGGATTCAGCCACTAAAGTAATCCACGCACATCTCAGTAAGTAAATACAATCTTCCATCTAGGAAGCAGGTAGGAACAAAACAAGTGCTTTGAAAGGATTACAAAATGTATTTGCACCAGGGCCATGCAAAAGCCATTCCCAAGCCAACAGGAAGGCATTTATTATTTTCATTTAACATTTATTAAATAAAGAGAGTTGCAGAGCAGGCTCTCATAATCTGAGCCCCTTTTGGTTGTGTGCATAAGCTTTTCAGATACCTGCAATTTCTTCCTCTTACTTACAAAGATGCTTATTGAACTGCAAGAGGTAAGTAAACATCCGGAGAGATCTCACAGGAAACCTGTTGAATGGTTCAAGGCTTTCCATCGTAGAAGATGTACGGACTTCCAAAATATTCCAGCAGAAGGAATTAAGGTCTTAAAAGTCCACACTACTGGGAGGCAGAGAGAAGCAAAAATGCTTCAGGGTTTGAAGAAACCTGTGTTCTAGATGCCTGTAGGTCTTGTTAATACACAGATTCAGATTCCATCAGTCTGGAGGCAGATACGGAGATTTTGCATTTCTAACAAGCTTCAAGGTGAGGTTGATACTGGTCCAAGGCCACACTTGGAGTAGCAGCTCCATTCTCTGTGCACCCATCCTTGGCTATTATTGTCTAAAGCTAATAAAGCCTTACAACACCTCTATGGGGCTAGCATTAAGCAAAAAAATGTAAGTTGGTAAAGGTTGTCCCTCAAAAGGGAAATAACAAGTGCTACCTCTATCACCAAAAAGAGGTATCTGAAAATCCTAGTTAAAATTAAGGAATTTGTAATTTAATATGTCACTTTCTCAAGGAATATAAGCCTTTGAATAGGGCTGGAAGGAAAAGAGAATGCATAATACAATATTCCTTGAATAGCATCATTCCAAGACGATGGGGCGGGCTGGTGGGAGACCTATGAGGTGGTGGTGGTGGGGTTTGTACCCTTGAATTCTGATTTAATGATATATGTCCTTTGAGTCCTATACCTGAAAAGAGCCAAAAATAAATATTTGTTTGTAATCCTATAAAGGTTGCAGCTGACTTCCAAGGTAGGCTTTTAACGAAATAGGATAACGATATCATAGCTTAAGCAATTTTGCATTTCCCATAGTACTTAATACAATGACTTGCTCAAAGTAAGCATCTAGTAAATATATTTTTACTGAAGGAGAGGGTGAGTAGATATATATTCATACCTCTGCAGGGTATGATGATTGGAAAAACTACTATTTTTTATTGGTTCTCACAGGCAAATTTACAATATAAACTGGATAATTCACTATTTTGCCCTCAAAAAATAAATTGGTATCTTGTAATTAAATCAGCCTTAATTTTTACCCAGTAGGTCTTTGGATTCAGGCTTCATTCCACATGGAGAATTTCTGGTATTAGGTGAGTCATACAACAACCAGTATGTCACCTAGGACCGTAAAAGTTCCAACATTCTAAATAACATCTTCACCAGACAGTTGATTCAGTGTGACAGTAGATCACCAAATATAAAGACATACTGACCCTTAGAGGGCTGCCCAACCACTGAATAAATGATATGGAATTATTTTGATTGTGAGCAACTTTATTTCAATTTTTCTTTTTTTCATCAAATAGTTATTATATATTAAATTCAAAGCACTACTTATTTTTTGGTATCATTAATATACAGTTACATGTGCAACACTGTGGTTACTAGATTCCTCCCATTATCAAGCCCCCCCCCACCTACCCCATTACAGTCACTGTCCATCAGCATAGTGAGATGCTATAGAGTCACTACTTGTCTTCTCTGTGCTATACTGCCTTCCCCATGCATCCACCCTCCTACATTATGTATGCTGATCGTAACGCCCCTTTTTCCCCTTAATCCTCCCTTCCCGCCCATCCTCCCCAGTCCCTTTCCCTTTGGTAACTGTAAGTCCATTCTTGGGTTCTGTGAGTCTGCTGCTGTTTCGTTCCTTCAGTTTTTTCTTTGTTCTTATACTTCACAGATGAGAGAAATCATTTGATACTTGTCTTTCTCCGCCTGGCTTATTTCACTGAGCATAATACCCTCTAGCTCCATCCATGTTGTTGCAAATGGTAGGATTTGTTTTCTTTTTATGGCTGAATAATATTCCATTGTGTATATGTACCACATCTTCTTTATCCATTCTTCTACTGATGGACACTTAGGTTGCTTCCATTTCTTGGCTACTGTAAATAGTGCTGCAAAAAACATAGGGGTGCATATGTCTTTTTCAAACTGGGCTGCTGCAGTCTTAGGGTAAATTTCTAGGAGTGGAATTCCTGGGTCAAATGGTATTTCTATTTTGAGTTTTTTGAGGAACCTCCGTACTGCTTTCCACAATGCTTGTACTAATTTACATTCCCACCAGCAGCGTAGGAAGGTTCCCCTTTCTCCATATCCTCGCCAACATTTGTTGTTGTTTGTCTTTTGGATGTTGGCCATCCTAACTGGTGTGAGGTGATATCTCATTGTGGTTTTATTTTGCATTTCTCTGATGATTAGTGATGTGGAGCATCTTTTCATGTGCCTATTGGCCATCTGAATTTCTTCTTTGAAGAAGTGTCTGTTCAGGTCCTCTGCCCATTTTTTAATTGGATTATTTGCTTTTTTTTTGTTGAGGTGTGTGAGCTCTTTATATATTTTGGATGTCAAGCCTTTTTCGGATATTTCATTTATGAATATATTCTCCCATACCGTAGGATGTCTTTTTGTTCTGTTGATGGTGTCCTTTGCCATACAGAAACTTTTTAGTTTGATGTAGTCCCATGTGTTCATTTTTGCTTTTGTTTCCCTGGCTCGAGGAGATGCATTCAGGAAGAAGTTGCTCATGCTTATGTTCAGGAGATTTTTGCCCATGTTGTCTTCTAAGAGTTTTATGGTTTCATGACTTACATTCAGGTCTTTGATCCATTTCGAGTTTACTTTTGTGTATGGAGTTAGACAGTAATCCAGTTTCATTCTCTTACATGTAGCTGTCCAGTTTTGCCAACACCAGCTGTTGAAGAGGCTGTCATTTCCCCATTGTATATCCATGGCTCTTTATCATATATTAATTGACCATATATGTGTGGGTTGGGTTAATATCTGGACTCTCTATTCTGTT